>SJYQ01091991.1:7957-33158 GCA_006410935.1 Redunca redunca | reverse complement strand
AAGCAAGAGAGTTCCAGAAAAACATCTATTTCTGCTCGATTGACTATGCCAAAGCCTTTGACTGTGTGGATCACAATAAACTGTGGAAAATTCTGAAAGAGGTGGGAATACCAGACCACCTGACCTGCCTCTTGAGAAATCTGTATGCAGGTCAGGAAGCAACAGTTAGAACTGGACATGGAACAACAGACTGGTTCCAAATAGGAAAAGGAGTACGTCAAGGCTGTATATTGTCACCCTGCTTATTTAACTTCTATGCAGAGTACATCATGAGAAACGCTGGACTGGAAGAAACACAAGCTGGAATCAAGATTGCTGGGAGAACTATCAATAACCTCAGATATGCAGATGACACCACCCTTATGGCAGAAAGTGAAGAGGAGCTAAAAAGCCTCTTGATGAAAGTGAAAGAGGAGAGTGAAAAAGTTGTCTTAAAGCTCAACATTCAGAAAACGAAGATCATGGCATCTGGTCCCATCACTTCATGGGAAATAGATGGGGAAACATTAGAAACAGTGTCAGACTTTATTTTGGGGGGCTCCAAAATCACTGGAGAAGGTGACTGCATCCATGAAATTAAAAGACGCTTCCTCCTTGGAAGGAAAGTTATGACCAACCTAGATAGCATATTCAAAAGCAGAGACATTACTTTGCGGACTAAGGTCCATCTAGTCAAGGCTATGGTTTTCCCAGTGGTCATGTATGGATGTGAGAGTTGGACTGTGAAGAAGGCTGAGCGCCGAAGAATTGATGCGTTTGAACTGTGGTGTTGGAGAAGACTCTTGAGAGTCCCTTGGACTGCATGGAGATCCAACCAGTCCATTCTGAAGGAGATCAACTCTGGGATTTCTTTGGAAGGAATGATGCTAAAGCTGAAAGTCCAGTACTTTGGCCACCTCATGGGAAGAGTTGACTCATTGGGGAAGACTCTGATGCTGGGAGGGATTGGGGGCAGGAGGAGAAGGGGACGACCGAGGATGAGATGGCTGGATGGCATCACGGACTCGATGGACACGAGTCTGAGTGAACTCCTAGAGTTGGTGATGGACAGGGAGGCCTGGCATGCTGTGATTCATGGGGTCGCAAAGAGTCAGACACGACTGAGTGACTGAACTGAACTGAACTGTGGGTAGCATATTCCCTACATCCAGGCCAGAATACTGGAGTGGGTAGCCTTTCCCTTCTCCAGGGGATCTTCTCGACCCAGGGATCAAACCCAGGTCTCCTGCATTGCAGGTGGATTCTTTACCAGGTGAGCCGTGAGGGAAGCCAAATTAGACAATGGCATGACTATTTTCAAGCAAGATGACTGTCAGAGCTGATCCACGTTGATGTATGGCAGAAACCAACACAATATTGTAATTATCCTACAATTAAACATAAAGGAAAAAAAGATGACTCTCAGAGCTGACTGTGCTGTTTCTGCATGTAGCTCCTACCCCCTGCCTATGGAGCCCTAAAACTCCTCTTTAAAAGTTCTTATGCACTGATTGGCAGTGAGGAGTTGGCCTTTGAACATGAGTCCACCTTCTTCTCTGGTTGCTGGACTCGTAAATAAAGCAATTTTTCCTTTATATAAACACTTGCCTCTCAAACGTTGGCCTTCAGGTGGCAAGCAGCTGCAGCTGAATTCAGTAACAAGAGGTCATAAATCCAGAGGTCAGTGTTTAGAGGTGGGAGGAAAAGGGGATGACAGGGGAAGAGATGGCGGGATGGCATCACCGACTCAACGGACATGAGCTTGAGTAAATTCTGGGAGTTGGTGATGGACAGGAAGGCCTGGTGTGCTGCAGTCCATGGGGTCATAAACAGACACAACTGAGCGACTGAACTGAACTGAATGTTTGGAGGGGAGGTGGAAAATTTTCAGTTCTACGTGGGCTGTTATCCTTGCACAAGATCATAGCAGTTCCTTGCCAGAAATGCACATGTTGATTAGGGATACAGTTAGCCTGCATCTGGGCTCCTGCCCAGATGTCCTGCCCGAAGTCCCATCCAGCCTGGCTCCTCCCCTTCTCCCAACCTCATTTTCCTTCCCTCACCCCTTAAGCCCCTGCACAGGGTGTTTCTCACTCTTCGAATTTGGAAGGCCATTCTGCTCACCCCCACCCTGTTCCCTCTGCCCAGAATGCTCACCCTCTACCTTTTCTCAGTTGAAAACTCAGATTAAATATCCCCTCCCATCGTCCAGCTAAGCATGGGCTTCAGGCCTGTTCATCAGCCCACCTCTCTGTTACTTTCCAGATCCTCAGCCAGACACTCCCCTGATGCAAAGCTTCCTTCAGTATTTAAACACTTTGGATTGAATGTCTTGGGATTACAGTTTAAAAAAAAATGTTTTCTTGAGACTTCCCTAGTGGTCCAGTGGTTAAGAATCCCCCTTGCAATGCGGGGTATGGGGGTTTGATCGCTGGTTAGGGAACTAGAATCTCACATGCCTCACAGCAGTTCAGTTCAGTTCAGTTGCTCAGTCGTGTCTGACTCTTTGCAACCCCATGAATCACAGCATGCCAGGCCTCCCTGTCCTTCACCAACTCCCAGAGTTCAATGAAACTCATGTCCATCAAATCGGTGATGCCATCCAGCCATCTCATCCTCTGTCGTCCCCTTCTCCTTCTGCCCCCAATCTCTCCCAGCATCAGGGTCTTTTCAAATGAGTCAACTCTTCACATCAGGTGGCCAAAGTATTGGAGTTTCAGCTTTAATATCAGTCCTTCCAATGAACACTCAGGACTGATCTCCTTAAGGATGGACTGGTTGGACCTCCTTGCACTCCAAGGGACTCTCAAGATTCTTTTCCAACACCACAGTTCAAAAGCCATCAATTCTTCAGCATTCAGCTTTCTTCACAGTCCAACTCTCACATCCATACATGACCACTGGGAAAACCATAGCCTTGACTAGATGGACCTTTGTTGGCAAAGTAATGTCTCTGCTTTTGAATATGCTATCTAGGTTGGTCATAACTTTCCTTCCAAGGAGTAAGCATCTTTTAATTTCATGGATGCAATCACCATCTCCAGTGATTTTGGAGCCCAGAAAAATAAAGTCTGACACTGTTTCTAATGTTTCCCCATCTATTTCCCATGAAGTGATGGGACCAGATGCCATGATCTTCCTTTTCTGAATGTTGAGCTTTAAGACAACTTTTTCACTCTCCTCTTTCACTTTCATCAAGAGGCTTTTCATTCTTCTTCACTTTCTGCCATAAGGGTGGTGTCATCTGCATATCTGAGGTTATTCATATTTCTACCAGCAATCTTGATTCCAGCTTGTGTTTCTTCCAGTCCAGCGTTTCTCATGATGTACTCTGCATAGAAGTTAAATAAGCAGGGTAGCAGGGTGACAATATACAGCCTTGACGTACTCCTTTCCCTATTTGGAACCAGTCTGTTGTTCCATGTCCGGTTCTAACTGTTGCTTCCTGACCTGCATACGGGTTTCTCAAGAGGCAGGTCAGGTGGTCTGGTAGTCCCATCTCTTTCAGAATTTTCCACAGTTTATTGTGATCCACACAGTCAAAGGCTTTGGCATAGTCAATCGAGCAGAAATAGATGTTTTTCTGGAACTCTCTTGCTTGTTCAATGATCCAGTGGATGGTGGCAATTTGATCTCTGGTTCCTCTGCCTTTTCTAAAACATCCGGAAGTTCATGGTTCATATACTGTTGAAGGCTGGCTTGGAGAATTTTGAGCATTACTTTACTAGTGTGTGAGATGAGTGCAATCGTGAGGTAGTTTGAGCATTCTTTGGCATTGCCTTTCTTTGGGATTGGAATGAAAACTGACCTTTTCCAGTCCTGTGGCCACTGCTGAGTTTTCCAAATTTGCTGGCATATTGAGTGCAGCACTCTCACAGCATCATCTTTCAGGATTTGAAACAGCTCCACTGGAATTCCATCAACTCCACTAGCTTTGTTCATAGTGATGCTTCCTAAGGCCCACTTGACTTCACATTAGTACTGCGAGTACTGAGTCTGAGTGCTCCAGAGGCCTCGTGCCACCACTAGGGAGTCCTTGGGCCCCAGTGAAAGGTCCCACATGATGCAACTAAGACCTGAAGCAGCCAAAGAAAGAAAAACATGTATTTTTAATTTTTCTTCATTGACTCATGCCTGTCACATTTGCCAAGAAGATCAAAGCCTCAGGCCTTTGCATGTGCATCGCATACAAAGCCTTGCTGCAGTGCCTAACTCCTCCCCATCACCATTCTCAGCCACCTACTACTTCATGTAGTTTTACTCTGGGGAAGGAGGTTGCTGCCTGAGGTCCCGGCTCCTGAGACAAGTCCATGTAGGTGAAAGTGAAAGAAAGAAAGTGAAGTTGCTCAGTCGTGTCCTACTCTGTGTGACCCCATGGACTGTAGCCCACCAGGCTCCTCCATCCACTGGATTTTCCAGGCAAGAATATTGGAGTGGGTTGCCATTTCCTTCTGCAGGAGATCTTCCCAACCCAGGGATTGAACCCGGGTCTCTCGCATTGTAGGCAGACGCTTTACTGTCTGAGCCACCAGAGGAGTCATGTAGGTGAGTGAGTGAAGGTCGCTCAGTTGGGTCCACTCTTCAACACCACAGACTATATAATCTGCCACTCTCCTCTGTCCATGGAACTCTACAAGCAAGAATACTGGAATGGGTTGCCACGCCCTCCTCCAGGGATGGTCCAGACTCAGGGAATAAACCCAGATCTCCCACACAGCAGGCGGATTCTTCACCATCTGAGCCACCAGGGAAGCTATACCAGGACCAGACTTGTTACCAAGTCATTATGGTCCAACCCAACCCAGTGACTTGGTAACTCCTTCCCTACAGCCCTTGTTTGGATCCCGAGCCAGTGAGAGAAGTGGATGGGAGGCGAAGCAGCAAGGTGATACAGAGGGACACGTGGCCAGAGTTTGGGAGGGGACTTTGGGGTTAACGTGTCCTAATAGCGGCAGGAACCAACAACAGCCAACAGAGCGAAGGACTCGCAAGGAGAGGGGACAGGTGTGCCCAACGGGGTGGAGGGGAGCAGAGGTCAAAGGAACCAGGGGGGAACCGACACCAGAGCCCTCGCAGAGGCCGGGCAGATCACGGGCAGCTGAGCTACCGGAAGCGCTCGCACTCTGCTCCGCTGATCACACAATCCCCTGGCAGCTTTACCAGGAAGCAGCTAACAAAACCCGGACCAAACAGAACCCCCTCTCTCTTCCCCCAAGTAGCTCCTCCATGTCGGTCCCCACTGCATCTCTCTCTCCCCCGCCAGGTCCCTTCAAAACAGCCCCAAGAAGTGTATGAGTCCGTCCTCTCTCCCTACCTCACCACCACCCAAAAAAGCCTCCAAGTCCACTGAGTCCCACCAAGCGACATCCGAAGCATGTTCCCTGCCAAATGCAGGTCAAGCAGTGTGGTAAATCAGGGAGGGGACAGGATCCCAGGGATTCTGATGCAGGAAGGTCCACTGGGGAGGGTCCCAGGAAGGCTCCCATTTTGGGCTTCCCTGGTGGCTCAGCTGGTAAAGAATCTGCCTGCAATGCGGGAGACCTGGGTTCCATCCCTGGGTTGGGAAGATCCCGTGGAGAAAGGAAAGGGTACCCACTCCAGTGGGTATTAATCATGAATTCCTTTTTGCCAAATTCAGACTTAAATTGAAGAAAGTAGGGAAAACTGCTAGACCATTCAGGTATGACCTAAATCAAATCCCTTACGATTATACATTGGAACTGAGAAATAGATTTAAGGGACTAGATCTGATAGACAGAGTGCCTGATGAACTGTGGATGGAGGTTCGTGACACTGTACAGGAGACAGGGATCAAAACCATCCTCAAGAAAAAGAAATGCAAAAAGCAAAATGGCTGTCTGGGGGGGCCTTACAAATAGCTGAGAAAAGACGAGAAGTGAAAAGCAAAGGAGAAAGGAAAGATATACCCATTTGAATGCAGAGTTCCAAAGAATAACAAGGAGAGATAAGAAAGGTTTCCTCAGTGATCAATGCAAAGAAATAGAAGAAAACAATAGAATGGGAAAGACGAGAGATCTCTTCAAGAAAATTAGAGATACCAAGGGAACATTTCATGCAAAGGTGGGCTCAGTAAAGGACAGAAATGGTCTGGACCTAACAGAAGCAGAAGATATTAAGAAGAGGTGGCAAGAATACACAGAAGAACTGTCCAAAAAAATATCTTCACGACCCAAATGATCACAATGGTGTGATTACTCAACTAGAGCCAGATATCCTGGAATGTGAAGTCAAGTGGGCCTTAGGAGGCATCAGTACTAACAAAGCTAGTGGAGGTGATGGAATTCCAGTGGAGCTGTTTCAAATCCTGAAAGATGATGCTGTGAGAGTGCTGCACTCAATATGCCAGCAAATTTGGAAAACTCAGCAGTGGCCACAGGACTGGAAAAGGTCAGTTTTCATTCCAGTCCCAAAGAAAGGCAATGCCAAAGAATGCTCAAACTACCTCACGATTGCACTCATCTCACACACTAGTAAAGTAATGCTCAAAATTCTCCAAGCCAGACTTCAGCAATATGTGAACCGTGAACTTCCAGATGTTCAAGCTGGATTTAGAAAAAGCAGAGGAACCAGAGATCAAATTGCCAACATCCGCTGGATCATTGAACAAGCAAGAGAGTTCCAGAAAAACATCTATTTCTGCTTTATTGACTATGCCAGAGCCTTTGACTGTGTGGATTACAATAAACTGTGGAAAATTCTGAAAGAGATGGGACTACCAGACCACCTGACCTGCCTCTTGAGAAACCCGTATGCAGGTCAGGAAGCAACAGTTAGAACCGGACATGGAACAACAGACTGGTTCCAAATAGGGAAAGGAGTACGTCAAGGCTGTATATTGTCACCCTGCTACCCTGCTTATTTAACTTCTATGCAGAGTACATCATGAGAAACGCTGGACTGGAAGAAACACAAGCTGGAATCAAGATTGCTGGTAGAAATATGAATAACCTCAGATATGCAGATGACACCACCCTTATGGCAGAAAGTGAAGAAGAATGAAAAGCCTCTTGATGAAAGTGAAAGAGGAGAGTGAAAAAGTTGGCTTAAAGCTCAACATTCAGAAAAGGAAGATCGTGGCATCTGGTCCCATCACTTCATGGGAAATAGATGGGGAAACAGTGGAAACAGTGTCAGACTTTATTTTTCTGGGCTCCAAAATCACTGCAGATGGTGGTTGCAGCCATGAAATTAAAAGATGCTTACTCCTTGGAAGAAAAGTTATGACCAACCTAGACAACATATTAAAAAGCCAAGACCTTACTTTGTCAATAAAGTTCTGTCTAGTCAAGGCTATGGTTTTCCCAGTGGTCATGTATGGATGTGAGAGTTGGACTGCAAAGAAAGCTGAGTGCCAAAGAATTGATGGCTTTTGAACTGTGGTGTTGGAGAAGACTCTTGAGAGTCCCTTGGACTGCAAGGAGGTCCAACCAGTCCATCCTAAAGGAAATCAGTCCTGAATATTCATTGGAAGGACTGATATTAAAGCTGAAACTCCAATACTTTGGCCACCTGATGTGAAGAGTTGACTCATTTGAAAAGACCCTGATGCTGGGAGGGATTTGGGGCAGAGGAGAAGGGGACGACGGAGGATGAGATGGCTGGATGGCATCACGGACTCAATGAACATGAGCTTGAGTAAACTCCAGGAGCTGGTGATGGACATGGAGGCCTGGTGTGCTGCAGTCCATGGGGTCACAAAGAGTCGAACACGACTGAACGACTGAACTGACTGAATGACGCACTCCAGTATTCTGGCCTGGAGAATTCCAGAGAATTCCTGGAGAAGGGAAAGGCTATCCGCTCCTCCAGTATTCTTGGGCTTCCTTGCTGGCTCAGCTGTTAAAGAATCCTCCTGCAATGCGGGAGAGCTGGGTTCCATCCCTGGGTTGGGGAAATCCCCTGGAGAAGGGAAAGGCAACCCACTCCAGTATTCTGGCCTGGAGAATTCTGGCTTGGTTGCAAAGAGTTGGACAGTACTGTGCGACTTTCAGTTTCACTTCCCAGCAGCCTGGGATCGCCCAGGCATCCTGCGTTTCCCGGGTGACAGGGCGCAGGGGCGGCCGCGATGACGTCAGGCCCAGGGGCGGCCCTCCAGGCCTGTCTGCGGCTGCGCGCGCGTGCGCTCCCCTGCTCCTGGGATCTGGGAGGATCTCTACGCGACTAGCGTTGGGACCCTGTGGTGTGTTCGCTGGGCCCTGCGGTGGCCGCGATCGTAGGGTCCGGCGGCATCTGAAGGTCCAGTCCGCCTTTGCCCAGAGGGTATGCGGGGGCGGCGCGTGCAAAGGTTGGGGTAGGGTCGGGGGCAACCGTGTGTTCTTGCAGAACTGCTGGGCGCAGAGGCTGCGAGGGCCGGGGGCCGGGCGGGTAAACCCGCGAGATGTATGAGGAGTTCAGACACTTGTCCCCTGAGGTCAGCGGACAGCTGTCACCTATAGCGGCGGGAGCCTGGTCGGGTCTGCATGTTAGGGCCCCTTCTGAAATTGTCTGAAAGCGACTGTTGCGCCCCCCAAATGGTATAGATGCCCCCCCACTCCCCCTCCGCCCCAAATGGTATAGACGTTCCGTGCCGCGCCTGGAACTGCTCTGGGTGTCCCGGTGAGTGGTGACAGCCTCCTGGCTATGCAGGGTCAGCCTTGCCCGTGTTGTCACCACCCCAGGCAGGTGCGGTGGCTTTGCCGAGTTCGCCCCACGCCTAAGCTCTGTAGTTGGGATCTGGCGCCAGGCGTCTGGCTTCAGAGGCCTGTGTGTGGCATCACGCAGTGCTGTCGGCGGCGGCAGGTGGCCTCTGACGGCTTACGATTCTGGAGTTTGGACCGAGGTCGTTAAGGCCCTGCACAATCTACTGACACACTGGCTTTCATCACCTGGAAGGTGAGAGTACTGACTGTACTGGGGTGCTGGGGAATCAGCTGCTCCAGCCTCTCTCAGTGTTTGCTCAGTAACTGGAGGTTGTTGTAAGATTTCTTGGGCTCAAAGAGAAAGGATAGGATTTGTTCAGTATTAGAGAGGTGCAGCGAGGGAGGGGCTTGGTAACTAATTGGATTCTGGGACAGAGGGGAGAGAGGACTTCCAGGCTGGCACTTTCGGTTTATACATCAGTTAACCCTATAAAAAATGTTTTATAGTTTTCTGAGTGTAAGTTTTACACTTCTTTTGTTGAATTTATTTCCAAGTATTTTTATTATTTTTGATGCTGTTATAGATAGAACTGTTTTCTTAATTTCATTTTTGAGTTGTTTACCATTAGTGTATAGAAGTCAGCTGAGTTTTGCTCCCTGATCTTGTACCCTGCAAACTGGCTAGACTGATTTATTAATTCTAATAGTTTTTTAGTGGATTCCTTAGGAATTTCTGTACAAAATCATGTCATCTGCAGATAAAGATAGGTTTCTAATCTGGATGCCTTTTATATCATTTCTTGCTTAGTTGCACTGGCTGGCACCTCTGGTTGGAGAAGGCAATGGCCCCCCACTCCAGCACTCTTGCCTGGAGAATCCCGTGGACGGGGGAGCCTGGTGGGCTCCATGGGGTCGCTAAGAGTCCGACACGACTGAGCGACTTCACTTTCACTTTTCACTTTCATGCATTGGAGAAGGAAATGGCAACCCACTCCGGTGTTCTTGCCTGGAGACTCCCAGGGACGGGGGAGCCTGGTGGGCCGCCGTCCGTGGGGTTGCACCGAGGCGGACACGACTCAGCAGCAGCAGCACCTGCGGCACAGTGTTGACTGGAAGTGGTAGAGTGGACCTCCGTGTCTTGTTCCTGATTTCAGGGGAAAGGCATCCAGTCTTTTATATTTAAGGACAATGATAGCTAGAGGGTTTTCGTAGATTTTTTTTTTATCAGGTTCAGTAGTTTTATCAAACTACTTCCAGTTTGTTGAGTTTTTCTCATGAAAGGGTGTTCGATTCCGTCACATGCTTTTCTTCATCTGTTGATATGATCATGTATTTTTTGTCCATCTGTTTTGTTGATATGGTGTATTACATGAATCGATTTTCAAATGTTGAGTCAGCCTTACATTCCTGGGATATATCTCACATGGTTGTGATATATAATCTTTTAATGTGTTGCTGGGTTCACTTTGCAAGATTTTTTGAGGATTTTTACTTTTATGTTCACGCGCGATATTAGTCTGCAGCTTTCCTGTCGTGTCTTTGGTTCGGTTTCAGTGTGATGCTGCCTTAATGGAGCACTTTATAGGGGTGTTCCCTCCTCTTCTTTTTTTTTTTGTAAGGGTGCTTCAATTTTCATTTTTCCTCTTTAAATATTCGGTAGAATTCACATTGGAAGCCCTCTGGCTTTTCTTTGTAGGTGTTGATTCCTAACTGAGTCTCCTCTTTATGGCTCCGGTCACATGTTCCCTTTCTCCATGAGTCCGTTTTGGTAGATTGTGTCTTTCTGGGAACTTGTCAGTTGCACGGAAGCTATCGAGCTTGTTGGCATACAGTTCATGGTATTCCCTTAGAATCCTTTTTATTTCTTCAAGGTTGGTAGTAATAGTCCCTCTTTGGTCCCTCAACTTAGTAATTTGTGTTTCCCTCTTTTTTTTTTCCTACTGGGTCAATCAAGCTAAAAGTTCGTCAATTTTGTCAGTCTTTTCAATGAACCACTTTTGTTTTTGTTGATTTTCTGTCTTCCAGTCCATACTTTTTGCTCTAATCTTTTGTCTCCTTCCTTTCTGCTTGCTCTGGAGTTAGTCTCTGCTTCTTTCTCGCATCTTTTTTTTCTTTCTTTAAATATATTTATTTGTTTTTGGTTGTGTGTATCTTAGTTGCAGCATATGGGATCTAGCTCCCAGACTGGGAGTTGAACCCATCTCCCTCACACCAGGAGCACGGAGTCTTAGCCAGTGGGCCACCAGGGGAGTCCTCTTAGCATCTTAAAGTGGTGACTAAAGAGCTTGCCCAGGGCTCCTGTTCTGCACAGTTCAGATCCCTCCTCTGCCAGTTCTCAGTGGTGGGAGCCTGCAAACGACTGCGAGCTTCTCTGAATTGGGGTTCTTGCGTCTTTTGAGAGGGGCAGTAGTACTTGGCCCACAGTTTAAGGGATGAAATAAGCTGCTGTCTGTCGAGGGCACAGTCACTTTCACACGAAGTGAAAAAGTCTCTCAGTCGTGTCTGACTCTGCGATCCCTTGGACTGTCGCCCGCCAGGCTCCTCCCTCCATGGAGTTCTCTAGGCCAGAACACTGGAGTGGGTGGCCGTTCCCTCCTCCAGGGGATCTTCCCAACACAGGGATCGGATCCATTCCCTTCTCCAGGGGATCTTTCCAGCCCAGGGATCGAACCCCGGTCTCCTGCATTGCAGGTGGATTCTTTATTGTCTGAGCCACCAGGGAAGCCCTCTAACACACGAGCAGGTCTTCACACGTGCCCTGCGGGTCTTCTCCTCCCTCCCAGAAGACGCAGGGGTCTCACCAGCAAGAGTGACCACTTTTCCCTCGTGTGGCAGCAGTGCTGACCGTCATGCTCAGGGTTCGACCTCCCAGACTCTCCTAATGTTTAACTACAGGGTTTAAATGTCCTCATGGACCTTAAAGAGTTGCCTGGGAGTCCACCCCAGGACTCCGCTCTCTGGCTGTCTCGCGAGGTCTTTGTTCTCAAGCCCCTCCCATCCCTGCCTTCATTGACCCGGGCACTGGAAAAGGAGCTAGTCTGCTCGGTAAATTCCAGAATGATCCTTTGGTCAAGAGGGCTAGGTTGCTCTGTTAGTGGGAACCCAGATGCTTCTGTGTCAAGTAGAGTGACAGACTCTGCAGACGCCCCCATCCAGCTGGGCTCAAGGGGACTTCGGGGGTGTGGCTGGAGCGGGCCGGCCAGCACTGGCTGGACTCCGGGGCGAGGCTTCCCGGGCTGCGGGTCTGGTGGCCCTGGGCGGGTGAGGCGTCCTCTGGCCACGCTGAGTGCTTCACAGCGCCGGCCACAGGGCTGCCCTTTGCCCCCGTCTGACTCCTGGTCACCTCGGTGCAGGAGTGGAGCCCAGGGCACTCGCCTCACCCCCTCTCCTGGGAGAGTGGACGCCAACTGTGTGGGGTCGCCCCGGCTGCCCTCCCTTCGCGATCCGAGCTTGTCTGTCTGTCTTTCACATCCCGCGGCACGTCTGCCCTCGTTGGTGATGGCGTGAGAAGGACATGTGCTCACTCGGGTTGTGTGTCTGTACAGGTGGCGGCTGGGAGTGATGGCGCCCCTCAGGGAGCAGAGCGATGACCCCGTGCTGCTGGACCCACCCCGGGGGCCCCTGCACGAGGCCCGCACCCGCGCTTCATTCCCCTGGAAGGAGCTGGCGCTGTTCTGGGAGGGCGAAGACACGCTGCGCTTCAAGGTGAGCCTGGGCTGGTGGCCGCTGGGCACCTCGGTGGCACTTGCGGAGGGGGCTCCGCTGGGCTTCTGGTTCATCTGCAGAAAGATGGTGGGGGTCCTCGGGGAACTCTTGGGAGCCCACAATGAATGGACACAGGCTGGGCTTCCTAAGCCTGGTGCCCTCTGCTCTCCCCTGAGAAGGCCTCTCATCTCTGTCCCTGTGTTTCTGAGTTAGACTGCCCACCAGAGGCAGCCCGTGGCCTTGAGGAAGCCATGTAAGTCAGAGCTTAGTGAAAAAATTCCGTACTTTGCCTCCAAATCCGCTATTCCCCGCCTGCTGCATTTCCAGAAAGCCATCTTCTCGGCTCTGGAGAACGACCCCCTCTTCGCCCATCCCCGCGGCAGCCGGCTCTCGGTGGAGAAGTACCGGGAGCTGACCTTCCTGCGCTGTAAGAGGGTCTTCGAGTACGACTTCCTCCCCGTGGGGGACATGCTGGGCGACCTGCCGAGGGTCCTGGCGCTGATTGAATGCCTGGGCATGTACGACTGGTCCCTGGCCACCAAGTTCTTCCTGCACGCGCTGGTGAGTTGCCCCGGGAGAGGGGAGGAGTGGAGAGGGGGCCGCTCTCACGCTGTGCCCCAGGGCTGAGCAGTGCTCTGTCCACTGAACCTGAGATACACTGGGCAGCTGCCTTTGCGGTTTCCTGGTTGGCAGCGTTGGCCCGCTTCTAGAGCTTTGTGAGACTTAATGCATCTGGGAAATGTTCATTTAAAGAGATTTCTAGAAAATGATGAAGGAAACAGAAACAGAGACGAGGGACTTCCCTGGTGGTCCAGTGGCTAAGACTCCGCGTTCTCAGCGCGTGGGGCCCTGAGCTTGATGGCTGCTCAGAAACTAGATTCCCACAAGCTGCAATTAAGAGTTTGCATGCTGCACCGAAATAAAGAAAGAAAAAGAGAGAGAGAAAGAAGAAATTTTATGAAAAAGCAAAAGCAGAGATGAAAATATGTGGGTAGACCCTGTGACTTGTAGTGAGAAGCCCAGTTTTTCTCAGCTGTTTATGCAGACTTGCACAGGTCGGTCCTTGGATAACGCAGTGCAGTTAAAACTCCACAGAAATAGCAGCTCTGGGACTTTTATAAACGGAAGGGAGGGAAGGAGGGAAAATAGGTCAAAGGTGAGGCCTGTGTTTCCGCCTCTTTGATATGCGGGTGGAGATGAACTTGGGAAGGTGGTGTCATCCACGTGCTGTCTGAAGGAGAGATGGGCTCACCTTGCCCATCCCACACTCTCGTCCCCCACCCAACTGCCACCTCCTTTCTGTTCACGGACCCTCTCCTGGTCCTGTTCAGTGCATGTAAACAGCTTGCAACAAGGACCCGGGTCTCGTGACTCCGTGAGCTCAAGGCCAGGCAGCTGAGTTCCAGGGTCCGCCCTGGGCTGTGGACCCCAGTGCTGCTTTGCCTTGGAAGCTGGAGCCCTTGCTGGGGGCTGGTGTGGTGCCGGGTGTGTGTGTGTGTTTGTGTGTGTGTGTCAGGGTGGGGAGTGGGGGTAAAGTCCCAGGGTGGCAGCAGCCTTAGCTTCCACCTGTTTACATGGTGATGTTGTATTTTCAGACTTTTGGATCGGCGATTTACAGCTCTGGTTCCGAACGACACTTCAAGTACCTTCCAAAGATCTTCAGTTTGGAGGTCAGCTGGCGCTCATGGGTAACCTCGTGTCCTGTTACGTGTTCTCCTTGGAGATGTGTGGAGGGCACACTGCCGCAGAGGGTCTCCAAGTCGGGGGCCGGTCCTCTCCTCTCATGCTGTTCTGGGGCTGCTCACCAAATAGTTCATGCTGTTCTTTCCCAAACTGGGGCGTGCCAGATTCCCAGCACGATCGGAACTGAGCTTTTCTTATCGAGGAAGCGCCTTCCTTTTCTTCTGCCGCCTGAGAGCTGCTCTTAGCCACTGTGCTGACTTAGCGAGGCCCCCAGCAGCCCGCCTGCCAGCTGCCCTCCCAGGCGGGAGCTGCAGCCAGCATCTCGCACGTCAGGTTGGCTCAGTGAGCCCGCTGGGCGTCAGGCAGGCAGGAAATGGAGACTCGGGGCTTTGCTCGGTGGTCTAGGCCGTAAAGGAAGCGTGGTGGCAGCATCCCTCCAGGAAGGTGCAGAGAGGACCTTTTCACCTGACCTCATGCTGTGTTTCCATGCTAGATTTTTGGATGTTTTGCTCTGACTGAAGTGAGTCATGGGAGTAACACGAAGGCCATACGCACGACCGCTCACTACGACCCCAGCACCCAGGTAGGTGATACCCGGCCTTCTGTCTCCAGGCTTCGAGCATGTGAAACGTGGTGTTGTCACAGAATTAGAGCAAAAAACCTGGCTCCTGCCTAAGTGCACGCCGAGATCTGTCACGCTGTGAACAGTAGAGCTTAGGAGATAAAGGCTGTGAGCGGTGAAACCTGGTCGCACCCAGAAGGCCGCTGTGGTTTGGACTTGGGTAGGATGTGAGAGTGGCGGGGGCACAGGCTGTCTTCTTATAAAATCTGTTTGTTTACCAGGTTTGTTTGGTGTGCACTTAGTGAGTGGTGCCAGCGGCTCGTGCTTTATGGGACAAACAGTAAGGAAGGTTCGCCTTGAGCCTCGTCCCTCTCTAGCGGCCTGTCTGGGGCCAGGCTCTCTGGACCGCAGCCCGGCCCCTCTGGTCCTGGGGCCGCTCCTGCCCCGTGGACTCTCCGTGGCACCTGTGTGGTTGGCCCCACGCCCCGCACTGTGCGTTGAAGGCTGCTCTGTGCGGGCTTGCTCCTTAGTGCTGTGGGGACCCGCAGTCCTTGGGGAGCGTGCTCTAGAGGAGGCCCGTCCGTCGGACCCAGCAGTCCTCGGGGAGGGTGCGCGTGCTCTAGCGGAGGCCCGTCTGTGCGCAGACAGCCGCGTGGTGTGTCAGCCGCTCTGTGCTGTGGAGGGCAGCGGGGCATGGGGGAGAGGGCGGAACGCGTGGGGGACCCGTGGCCTCTGCTGCTCCCAGTCCTGCGGCCCCTCTCCCACCACTGGCATCGGGCTGCTTGACCCCCACGTCTCCCAGACAGTCACATCCTCCTGCCCCTTCCTCACGGGTCCGGTGTCTGTGGCCCTTCCTCCAACTGGTCCGTGTGGTTTGGGCGAGTTGCGTGCAACAGGGTGAAGCCCTGCCCCATGTGTCTGCTCGCCGTGAGTTTATTCACGGGACAGGTGGGCTGTGTGTGCTGGGGGCACTGTGGGCAGGGGGCTCAAGAGGATGAACCTGAGAAGCCCCTGGAAGAACAGGGGCGGTGGGGGCGCAGGTCGCAGTGGGCGCCCTGCAGCTGCTGGTGGCACCTGGCAGCAGAGGCGAGGGTCCGCCACACCCCAGGGGCTGAGAGCAAGCCGTGTGGCCTCTTGGTATCCTTGCTGTTCCGCGGCTCAGTTGTGACCAACTCTGACCCCACGGACCACAGCACGCCCGGCCGCCCGTCCATCACCAACTCCCGGAGCTTGCTCAAACTCATGTCCATTGAGTCAGTGATGCCATGCAGCCATCTCGTTCTCTGTCGTCCCCTTCTGCTCCTGCCCTCAATCTTTCCCAGCATCAGGGTCTTTTCCAACGAGTCAGCTTTTCCCATCAGTGGCCAAAGTATTGGAGCTTCAGCTTCAGCATCAGCCCTTCCAGTGAGTATTCAGGGCTGATTCCCTTTAAGGTTGACTGCCTTGATCTCCTTGCAGTCCGAGGGACAGTTGTTTAAGCCACAAGATAGCTTCATACGCACCGGGGTCTTCTGGCTCTCAGCCCTTCTTCTCGCTCGGCTCCCTGGTGTCCCTGGGCTCAGTGCCGGGCTGGGCACAGGGAGGCGCTCCCTGACTCTGCAGAGGGAGGGTGGTGCCTCCGTGGCCTCGGGGCCTGGGCGAGACTCAGTTACCTTCGAGGCTGTTGTTTCTGACTCTCTTCCTCTTGGTGTTAGTCCTTAAATGAAGATCAGCTGAGGTTAGGGGCCCCGAGCCTCCCGCAGGGTGTTTGTTAAGCACGCTACTGTGTATTCAACTCTGCTGTGAGAGACGGCTCCTGGCATCTAACATGCCAGTGGGACTCTTATGCTGGAGGGGAGACTCAGTCCCGTCACCAGCGCGGAGAACTGGCTGTGCCGGGGCCTGTGGGGCAGGGATGGGATGGGACCGGCATGACCGATCCCGTCTGGGCATGTCACTACCTGACGTCACTTCTGTGACAAGAAGGAGGTGCAGCGTGTCGATGTGGAGGAGAGAGCAGTGGTGTGCGCGGAGGGAGCCGGCTGGCTGCGTGACGCCCGCAAGCAGCTGGGACCTCCCCGGGGGCAGGCCCCAGCCCTGCTTAGCCCTCTGCTCCCTGCTGCCCCCCCCAGGCCCCAGGCCGTGTCCTCAGGGGACCCGTCCCCTCCTGTCTGTCCTTCTTTCATTCCTGTGCCCGCCCACCCTGTGCTCCTGGACTCCTGGGGAGCTTGTTGGGGGACAGACAGGGTGGGCGAAGGAGCCGAACTTGGCGAATTGGCAGTGGGTGGGGGATTTAGGCAGGCGTGAAGCCGAGAAGGGGACCCCCTGCCCCGATCTGTGCTTGGGGAAGGCTCGCTGAACGGGTGAACTCTGCTGGGGTGTTGGCAGCTTGCAGAGTGCTTCACGTGTGTCTTGCTGTTGGCCATGTTGGTCGTCATCTTCCATAGGAAAGTTCTTTAAGTCATATGACCCAGCATATGCTTTTTTTTTTTTTCAACGGGGCTCCCTTTGCCACTTAGGAAATAAGCTTCCATCAGCTCTTACTCATGCTTCCAAGGTTTCGAACAGAGACTGAACGTGTCAAAGAGACGAAGACCCCAGTGTGCATCAGCCTCTAACGTCCGTTTTTTTTCCTCGTGCAGGAATTCGTCATCCACTCCCCCGATTTCGAAGCTGCCAAGTTCTGGGTTGGCAACATGGGCAAGACCGCTACCCACGCAGTGGTGTTCGCTCAGCTGTACACGCCGGGGGGCCAGTGCCACGGGCTGCACCCCTTTGTCGTGCAGGTAGGGGCAGGTTCCATCCGTGAGGTGGGGAGGTCTGGCCACGTCCGGAGGTGTTTTTATCACAGCTGGGGGCAGGTGTGCTTCTGGCATTTCGGGGTGCAGACGCCTGGTGCTTACAGGTCAACCCCCCCAGAGCGCACAGGACACCCGCCCCCACCCCCAGGAAGATGATCAGCCCCACATGTGAGGTGCTGCCGCTGAGAAACCCGAGTCCAAGCTCACCTCGGGCAGAGCCTCCCTCCTGCTGGGTGCCAACGCCCAGGCTCTGGCCGCCGGTCTGAGGGGTTCCAGAGTTCCAAGGCAAAGTCTGACTCGGGGGTTTTCACGTCGCCCTTTCCCAGGTCACAGACAGAGCTCTGGCCATTGGGGGCGCCTGGGGCAGCTGGCCGGCCCGCTCCCCACTGCCCAGGGCGGCTGCAGTGTCCACAGACCTGGAGCCCCGAGTTCACCTAGGACCTTTGTGCCTGGGCCGACTGGATACCGAATGGAACCCGGCTCCCGCCGTCCCCACACCCATTCCAACATCTTGATTCTCTGAGACTCCTTTGACGGTGGGGAGGCTCTGGCGAGAGAAGAATTCGTGTCACATACAAAGGCTTCCCAGGTGGGGCAGCAGTAAGGGATCCGCCTGCCAACGCAGGAGACGCAGCTTGGATCCCTGGGTCGGGAAGAAGTGGCAACCCACTCCGTTATTCTTGGCTGGAAAATTCCAAGGATAGAGGAGCCTGGCAGGCTATACAGTCCACGGGGTCACAAAGAGTTGGACGCGACTCAGCACCCACGGCTAGCCACGTGAAAGTGAACCGTTAGCGGCACTGAGCGCAGAGCGTCTCCTCTTTAGCAGCCCCACGCCCGTGCAGCACGCCCTCCCTGCCACCCCTGCCCGGGCCTGGCAGTCGCTTGGCTGCTCTCTGCCTCCACCAGACGTTCTGCATGAAAGGAGTCACGCGCTGTGTGACCCTTTCTGTCCAGCCTCGTCCCCTCGCCTGTGTTTGGGGTTCATCCACGCTGCGGCCCGTCCCAGAACCCCCTTCCTTTCTGAGGCCACTGTGTGGCTGGTCCACAGTTCGTGTCCCTGCTCCTCCGACGCTGGACGTTGGGTGCGCTTCACCTTCTGGCTGCTGGGCGTGGCGTTACCATCAACGTTCATGAGCAGTGTCTGTCTGTACATGGGTCCTCAGTTTTTGGGGGGGTTTGTACCCAGCAGAATTGCAGGGTCTTATGGTCACCCTGTGTTGAACTTTTTATCGAATCTCATACTGGTTACCAGCATTTTACACAACCCAGCAGCAGGGCTGAGGGATCTAGTTTTTCCGCATCCTAACCAACACAGGTTATTATCCTCTTTTTTTTTTCGTAACCATCCTAGAGGTTGTGAAGCAGTATCTGGTTGTGGTTTTGATTTGCATTTCCTTAATAACCAACGGTGTGGGCCATATTTTCACGTTCCAATTGGCCATTTCTGTATCTTCTTGATAGAAAAGTCTGTTCAAATCCTTTGTCCTCCGGAACCAAGCAGGGACGGTGAAAGCAAAGGCTGTTTGCTCAGAGCTGGCTGAACTTGTGCTTGGCAGAGACTCAGAGGCAGGCGGAGGACTGCGCGAGCTTCCTAGTGGAGAAGAGGGTGGCTCAGGGTGCCTGATGGGGGCTGGGGACCCGGTGGGAGCTGGGCACGGCTGCCAGAAGAAGGGGCATCCTGGGTGACTGGTCAGGTGGGGCCTTCTCCGACTGATTCCGTGTTGGAAGCGGGACGATGATTAGGCCACCAGTTATTGACTGAGTCCTGGCCGGTTGTCCAGGCCTTGCTGTGCAGCTCCCTGGGCTCTGCTGTGGGTCGAAGGTCAGAGTCCTGCTTTTCCACATGGTCTGACCATTGTCCACGTGCGCATCAAGTCTCTCGGTTCATTTCCAAGTTGGGTATTTTTGTTGTTGTTGAGTCACGAGGGTTCTTTATGCACATTCAGCCTTCTCAGACTGATGTGCAAATATTTCCTCTCATTCTGTAATTATCTTCACTTTCTCAGTATCGTCTTCTGTGCACTAGGGTTTGAATTCCGTGACGTCCAGTTGATCCATTTCCTCTGATGCTCATGCCCTTATTTTTAGTTTATTTTGGCCACACCACTTGGATTGTGGGATCTCAGTTCCCGGACCAGGGATTGAACCCCGTCCCTCGGCAGTGAACGTGCAGAGTCATAACCACCAGGGAATTCCTTCGTGTTCTTAGTTTTGAGTTTACAGTGATCACTGGCAGACCGTGTGTATTTTTTGATACCTGAGGCCACCATACCCTGCTTCTGGAGTATAGATTTGTGCCTGGAAACTGGACCCGAGGGCAGCGTCTTCCGGCGTTTCCGTCTCTTAGACTGTGGAGCTGCACGTGAGGCTCTGCATTCCCTTATGCGTTGCTCTTTAAACCCTCAGTGGGCATTGTCGCCCCTCCATCCAGCCCACGCTCCCTGTGTACCTAGCGTGGCTCCTGTGCGGCCCTGAGGGCAGCGTGAGTCCTGTGCTCATGGAGTTCACCACCTACTGGGAAAGAGAAGCTGGAACAAGTCATCACAAAAACGGCGCTGGTGGTAAAGAACCCACCTGCCAGTGTAGGAGACGTAAGAGACACGGTTCGATCCCTGGGTCCGGAAGATCCCCTGGAGAAGGGCATGGCAACCCACCCCAGTATTCTTGCCTGGAGAATCCCATGGACAGAGGAGCCTGGCGGGCTACAGCCCATGCAATTGCGGAGTTGGACACGATTGAGTGACTGAACACGCACACCCACACACACGCTATATGTCTTAGGTGATGGGTGGAAGAGTATAGTTTTTTGAAAACTTAACAGAATTAGTTTAGTACATTGTAGTGACTTACACTCTCTAGGTAGTAGTACTCGTTTTTCTTTTTTTCTGTAGCAGGAGACAGATTTATTACCTTATGTCCAAGGTGTCATCAGTTGTAAAATACACAGTTGGTTAGAAAACAGCTTTTTGAGAGAGAGGGGAAAAAAAGCAGCCTCGTTAATGGACCCATCAGTTTTATGACATATTCTGATTCATTAAAATGGGAGCAAGTGTATGTCTTGCAGTGCAGGAAATCCGTCCTGATAGTGCTGGTTCCCACCTGTAAAGCCTCTGCTGGGTGCCAGGCCCCTCCTGAGCTGTTTCACTAAGTCCCTGACTTGTTGGGTCACCCAGAGGCAGACATTAGTCCCCGTCCATGCTAGGAAACGGAATGGGGAGGGGTCCAGTCACTCACCCAAGGCCACACAATCCGGAAGTAGGGCTTGGAAGGCAAGTCCTCTGAATTCCAAAATGCTTTCCCCTGTCAATAGCTTGTTCTACAGGCCAAGGATTCAGAGGTGAGTTCTCTCCGGAAGAACGGTTTGTGCTTGCAATGCTTGGAATGTATCCTGACTCTTGGCAGGAGGACCAGGAAGGGCAGAGGTAACACAGAGCTGTCTTCTGATCAGCCTCCAAATACTAGACCTTAGTGGTAAGATGATAACTGGAGAGAATTACTCAACGTCCAGAGAGAGGGGAGCCAGGAGATGAGACTGAGTCAGGCTTAAGCCAGCCCCTTGCTGGGGGCGGGGGTGAGCACCAGCCACCAGGCTCCTCCCTGGCCCGTGGACGCTGCCGCAGGCTTTCATCCTGGAGGCCACCCTGTGTCTTCCTCAAGGTCATCCTGTGTCCTTGACTCTTTGCTAAAGAAGTAGACACCTTTGGAGAAGAATTGAGTTTTTCCCAAAGCCTTTCTTAAAGAGGGAGAGAGGTTCTGATCCGTTGTCACGAGCCAGCTAGCAGTCATTCAGTGCTGGGACAAGTCACAAAGCAGCAAGTTGGGGTTTGGTTAGTAGTCCAAGAAAGCTCCCCTGTGCCCGGCTGTGGGGCTGAACGTTTTCCTCTGTGAACTGTGGATGTGGCCCTCCCTCTGCGGTCACCCCAGGGCAGCCCTTCTCAGGAGCCTGTCTTGACCCCTGACTCCTGACCACGAGGCTCCCGGGCTGTCTGCCTGCCTGCCCGTCTGTCTAGCTGTTGTGTTTGGGGGAGACAGTCAAACCCACATCAGTAGATTCCCAACATAGCACCTCTTTTTGGAAGGGTGGTGGCAGGGATATGGACAAAGCAGGGGTGGGGCCGGGCAGGATGGGGCTGGGGGGGTGGGTTTGTGAAAGAGATGCCCTCCCTGGACCTAACTGGAAGGAGCTCACAGAGAAACTGCCAGAGGAGGACTGAGCTCGGTCTTGACCAAAAGCTGTTTGGACAGTGGCCTAGACAGCATCATGGGGAGGGGGCCCCGAGTCCCCACCTGGATGTCTGCAGGGCTGAAGGTCACGGCGGCGGGGTGCCGGCTGCTGTGGCTTTTGGGGCCCAGGGCAGGAAGGGCGGCTGGCTCGGGGCCCTGGGGCCCCAGCTCCCGTCTCGCCCTCGCTGTCCTGCTATACCCCTTCGGCAGGATCAGAACCTCAGCGACGACGGCGCCAGGCCACCATGATGGCAGCAGCAATGGCTCCAGAAGTCTCGTACACGAAGGCTTCTCCCCTGGTGGTCATGGGCCATGGGGATAAGGAGGCACACGCCCCCGTCCCCCCTGCAAGGGACGGCTGTGGTCATCTTGAGCCACTGCGCAGGGGCGCCCTGCACGCCAGCTGCCTCCCACGAGCGCCACAGCCACAACACTTCTTTTCCTTTAATTAAAAGAGACGTTTTAAATTGAGGTATAATCGATTTACAGTGTTTTATTGTCATAGCCATGTTAGTTTCAGGTGTATGACAGAGTGATTCAGAATTTATAGATTATGCTCCATTTAAAGTTATTCAGTGTCATGGGTTTCCTTGGTAGCTCAGTTGGTAAAGAATCCACCTGCAATGCAGGAGACCTGGTTCGATTCCTGGGTTGGGGGGATCCGCTGGAGAAGGGATAGGCTACCCACCCCAGTATTCTTGGGCTTCCCTGGTGGCTCAGCTGGTAAAGAATCCGCCTGCAATGCGGGAGACCTGGGTTCCATCCCTGGGGTGTGAAGATCCCCTGGAGAAGGGAGAGGCTACCCACTCCAGTATTCTGGCCTGGAAAATCCCATGGACTTATGTTTAATCAATGGGGTCTCAAAGAGTTGGACACGACTGAGCGACTTTCACAAAATTGTTATAAAATATTGGCTCTAACCTGGTGCTGCGCAGCGTCTCCTTGCTGCCTGTTTACTTTCTATGGAGCAGCACGTACCCGAGGGTGCACTTTACTGCAGGTATGCTGCTTCCCTGGTGGCCCAGAGGTTAAAGCGTCTGCCCCAATGCGGGAGACCCAGGTTCGATCCCTGGGTCAGGAAGATCCCCTGGAGAAGGAAATGGCAATCCACTCCAGTGTTCTTGCCTGGAGAGTCCCATGGACGGAGGAGGTTACAGTCCACGGGGTCGCAAAGAGTCGGACACGACTGAGCGACTTCACCTTCACCTGTATCTTATGAGATTGACAGTCTCCAATTATTGTGGGAAATGTTATATGTACATCAGTTCAGTTCAGTTCAGTCGCTCAGTCATGTCCGACTCTTTGCAACCCCATGAATCACAGCATGCCCAGGCCTCCCTGTCCATCACCAACTCCCAGAGTCCACCCAAACCCATGTCCATTGAGTCAGTGATGCCATCCAACCATCTCATCCTCTGTCGTCCCCTTCTCCTCCTGCCTTCCATCTTTCCCAGCATCAGGGTCTTTTCAAATGAGTCAGCTCTTCTCATCAGGTGGCCAAAGTATTGGAGTTTCAGCTTTAACATCAGTCCTTCCAATGAACACCCAGGACTGATCTCTTTTAGGCCTGGTTTGATCTTGCAGTCTAAGGGACTCTCAAGAGTCTTCTCCAACAAAAAGCATCAATTCTTCAGCTCAGCTTTCTTCACAGTCCAACTCTCACATCCATACATGACCACTGGAAAAATTATAGCCTTGACTAGACGGACCTTTGTTGGCAAAGTAATGTCTCTGCTTTTGAATATGCTCTCTAGGTTGGTGATAACTTTCCTTCCAAGGAGGAAGTGTCTTTTAATTCCATGGCTGCAATCACCATCTGCAGTGATTTTAGAGCCCAGAAAAACAAAGTCAGCTACTGTTTCCACTGTTTCCCATCTATTTGCCGTGAAGTGATGGGACCGGATGCAATGATCTTCGTCTTCTGAATGTTGAGCTTTAAGCCAGCTTTTTCACTCTCCTTTTTCACTTTCCTCAAGAGGCTCTTTAGTTCTTCTTCACTTTCTGCCATAAGGGTGGCGTCATCTGCGTATCTGAGGTTACTGATATTTCTCCTGGCAGTCTTGATTCCAGCTTGTGCTTCCTCCAGCCCAGAGTTTCTCACGGTGTACTCTGCATGTAAGTTAAACATATGTACACTGACACAATTCCATATGTTTGCGAGGAGGACCCAGTTGCTTAATTCTGCTCTTGACTTTAGTGAGTGTCCTTTCCTTGGCTCCAGAGTTAACACGAAGTCTGTAAGGACTTTGTTATTGATTTGTAGGTGAACTGAAAACTGGCATTAGCACTAGTTTCCTGTTTGATTCCTTACAAATCCATAACTGATTTTTAAAATTCGATCTCTATCTTTTTAAAGCTATTGTCTAGTTTATAAGGGTTTTAAAAATAATTTTTGTATTTTTCTTTTTTTAGCTGTCTGCACTGTTTGTGGGCCCTTAATTCCCCAACCAGGGACATAACCCCTGCTCAGCGAAAGCACAGAGTCCCAACATTGCACCCCCAGGGAACTCCCAAGATTTTTAAAGAGTTTTTATCTGAATCTTTACTGAGCCTTATTGTTTATCACTAGCATTCTATTTCATTTTAATTATCAGGATTATAAAGTTCAAGGAAGATAACTAACTGTTCTGCTGAAGTAAACAAAAACTAGCAATTCATACAAATAGCTAAATTCCAAACAGTACAAATTCAGTGCTTATTTAATGCAGATTTTTTTCCCAGCCTTGGTGCTTCTGACCTTGGGGACAGGTTAATTTTCCATGCTGCAGGGCTGTCCTGTGCCCTGTGAAGTGGCCTTCACCCAGTAGCATCTGTGGTAACCCCACTCGTGACAGCCAGAAACACTGGCCGATGGCCCTTGGTCAGGAGGGGAGGGTGATGGAGTTGGGCCTGGTTGGGAATCACTAAGCGTCTCTGAGAAGGACATTGCATCCCGTCCACAGAAAGGTCAGGCAGTGAGGACCGACTGGCTAGCCATCTCTTATTTCAGTAACTCTTTGTTGGGAGCTCATTCGGAGCTTCCCTGGTGGCTCAGCTGGTAAAGAATCTGCCTGCAATGCAGGAGACCCCGGTTTGATTCCTGGGTCGGGAAGATCCATCGGAGAAGGGATAGGCTACCCACTCCAGTATTCTTGGGCTTCTCTGGTGGCTCAGCTGTAAAGAATTTGCCTGAAATGTGGGAGACCTGGGTTCAGTTCCTGGGTTGGGAAGATCCCCTGGAGAAGGGAACAGCTACCCACTCCAGTGTTCCGGCCTGGAGAATTCCAGGGACTGTATAGTGCATGGGGTTGCAAAGAGCCGGTCGCCACTGAGCGACTTTCACTTTCACCTTTGGGGCAGCGGGAATTTACAAGAATAGTCCACACACACACGTGCACGGCCCTTTTGCCACTCCCTTAACACCCAGTGGGAAGTCCCTCGCCTGAAGCATGAACGGGAAGTGCCTGGTGTCCTGACACACTGACCTGTGTCCTGGGGCCATGGTGACCAAGCACAGTACCACAGGCTAGGGGCCAAGTCAAGGTGTCAGAAAGGCCACACGCTGCCCAAGGCTGCAAGGGAGGGTCCCTCCTGCCTCTGCCAGCTTCCGCTGACGCCCCCGATGCTGCGCTGTGGCCGATTCTGAC
>SJYQ01091990.1:110800-136695 GCA_006410935.1 Redunca redunca | reverse complement strand
GGTCCCATCACTTCATGGGAAATAGATGGAGAAACAGTGGAAACAGTGTCAGACTTGATTTTGGGGGCATCCAAAATCACTGCAGATGGTAATTGCAGCCATGAAATTAAAAGGCTCTCTCAGCATGTTGAAAAGCAGAGACATTATTTTGCCAACAAAGTCCATCTAGTCAAGGCCATGGCTTTTTCAGTAGTCACGTAAGGATGTGAGAGTTGGACTGTGAAGAAAGCTGAGTGCCGAAGAATTGATGCTTTTGAAATGTGGTGTTGAAGACTCTTGAGAGTCCCTTGGACTGCAAGGAGATCCAACCAGTGCATCCTAACAGAGATCAGTCTTGAGTGTTCATTGGAAGGACTGATGTTGAAACTGAAACTCTAGTACTTTGGCCACCTCATGCAAAGAATTGACTCATTGGAAGAGACTGTGATGCTGGGAGGGATTGGGGACAGGAGGAGAAGGTGATGACAGAGGATGAGATGGCTGGATGGCAGCACCGACTCGATACACATGAGTTTGGGTGAACTCCAGGAATTGGTAATGGACAGGGAGGCCTGGCGTGCTGCAATTCATGGGGTCGCAAAGAGTCGGACACGACTGAGTGACTGAACTGAACTGAACTGAACCCCATTTTTTCTAGCTTTCTCTCCATTTCAAGATTTAGCATGTACATTGCTGGTGAACACAGACCAGGTGACAATCTATTAGAGTGATCCTGTCTGAAGTAGTTTTCATTGACTCTTACTGCTGCCAGATCATCCTGGGGCCTTTAGAGGTGAAGGAATGGATCCTCATCAAACTCTTTTATTAATGAACAGTAATTTATACCTGTTTTATTCCAGAAGAAGGGATTTAAAGTAACATATAAATACATGCAATATGATCAATTAAAATAAGTACAGAGAATAATAGCACAAAAGAAAACTGAGGAAGAGATAATGGTAAAACTGGCAGTATTGTATGCAAAATGCATGGCATAAGGTCCTTTCGGTTTGCTAGGGATAGGTCACAAGTATGGTTCTAAGCTTTCTAGTGACCAAGGAAAATTGCAATCAGTCAGCAGCAAGTGGAGTAAGTATTCTGGCTGAACTGGATCTGGAACTTGAGTAGACCAACTTATGGACTTGGATGCCACTTTCCCAGATCTCTCCACGAGCCTCTAAGAGTAACAATCCTTTAGAACACTTAAATAAATGTCTTTTTTTCCTCCACTTTTCATGGGACCCATTGCTGTGAAGTTGACCAGTCGTGTCTGACTCTTTGTGACCCCATGGATGCCAGATTTCCCTGTCCTTCACCATCTCCTGGAGATTGCTCAAACTCATGTCCATTGAATCAGTGATGCCCTCCAACCATCTCATCCTCTGTCATCCCCTTCTCCTCCTGCCTTCAATCTTTCCATATCAGGGTCTTTTCCAGTGAGTCGACTCTTTGCATCAGATGGCCAGAGTATTGGAGCTTCAGCTTCAGCATCAGTCCTTCCAGTGACTATCCAGGCCTAATTTCCTTTAGGATTGACTGGTTGGATCTCCTTGCAGTCCAAGTGTCTCTCAAGAGTCTTCCCCAACACCACAGTTCAAAAGCATCAATTCTTCAGGACTCAGCCTTCTTTATGGTCCAACTGTCACATCCATACATGACTCCTGGAAAAACCATAGCTTTGACTGTACGGACCTTTGTTGGCAAAGTAACGTCTCTGCTTTTTAATGTGCTGTCTAGGTTGGTCATAGCTTTTCTTCCAAGGAGCAAACGTCTTTTAATTTCATAACTGCAGTCATTATCTGCAAATGATTTTGGTGCCCAAGAAAATAACTGTTTCCAGTAATTAATGGAAACACTATTTCAATTGTTTCCCCATCTATTTGCTATGAAGTGATGGGACAGGATGTCATGATCTTAGTTTTTTGAATGAACCCCCATGAAAGAGAACTTTGAACACTGTCCTCAATTAGGGTCCAATATATGCAGATACGGGCTTCCCTAGTGGCTCAGAGGTTAAAGCATCTGCCTCCAATGTGGGATACCCAGGTTTGATCCCTGGGTTGGGAAGATCCTCTGGAGAAGGAAATGGCAACCCACTCCAGTATTCTTGCCTGGAGAATCCCAGGGACAGAGGAGCCTGGTAGGCTACAGTCCATGGGGTCGCAAAGAGTTGGACACGACTGAGCGACTTCACTTTCACTTTCACTTTCATATGCAGATACATTTAACGGACAAGGAACACCCGAAGTAAACTAAATTATACAGAGAGAAAGTGAGCGCCTTAGAGAAAATACTACAAGTGGAGTAGGGCAGAGACAGCCCAGTCTCAGCAGAGTTCTGGGAGTCAGAAGGGCTTGGAGAGTGGTTCTGAGTACTGCCTACTGATGGAAGATGACCCTTCACCCCCACCCCCACCAGATTTTCTAGTGTCTTAGAATCCTGGGTAAGAAGGGACTATTGTGAAAATGAAAGAGCTATATTACTAGTGGCCCAACCAACTTTCCTGTGGGATCTGCCTCCAAAAATATTACATGAGAATTAAAATCATACTTCTTCAGATTTTGAAGTTTGACTAGTGTGTATATTATATATTACTAAACACTTCTGCAGCTTTTGGGACAGCTCACTGTAAACTGAAATTTTTTTAAAGAAAATCATGAATATCTATGTCATATAAGGTAAATAAAGACTACATTATGCCTCATGTTAGTTTAGGTCGAAGGAAATTTGGAAAAGAAAGAAAAAATATAAAAATCACCTCTAATTTCACCAGCCATAGATAACCATTTTCTGTTTTCTTTCTGAATGCACATGAGTGCTCAGTTGCTTCAATCAGGTCTGACTCTTTGCAACCCTGTGGACTGTAGCCCACCAGGCTCCTCTGTCCATAGGGATTCTCCAGGCAAGAATAACTGGAGTGGGTTGCCATGCTCTCCTCCAAGGGATCTTCCCAACCCAGGGATCTAACCTTCATCTCTTATGTCTCCTGCATTGGCAGATGGGTTTTGTTTTTTGTTTTTTTTTTTTGCTTTTTTTACTACTAGCACCATCTATGAAGCCCTTCTGAATATATATATATATATACTTATTTATATAATATATAATTATTTTATAAATATATTTACTATATATACATATATAGTGGGTTTCCCCTGCTATCTGAAAGTAGAGTATTCCTATGCAATTACCCTAGGACATATCTTGCTAACAGACGCACAAAATAAATCAGATAAAGTACAGATGTTCACAGACACAATTCAGTTATGGCAGCCTGATTCTGAGATGCTGAGTATAGTTCCTAGGGAAAGAGCTTGGTGGTGCTTGGTGTGAGCACTGCCTCTGTCACAGCCCACTGGAGAACTAAGGCTAAACACTATTTTTGCTTCTCACATTTTAGTAAAAATGAAAGTCCTCTTTAGATTTCTTTCAGTTAGCAGAAAAAGATACTCATGTAGGTCTTTCATAAAGTCAAAGTTGCATAAAGTGAACTTTCTTAAAGCAAGGAAGAGATAGATGAATGCCTATTTTATAAAACTGGCCATGCTTCACTTCCATTTCATCCTTCCTTGTTAAGTGATTTTTCATGCCACATTTATGTAAATCTCAGTTTTCAAAGTTACTTTAGACCTTAAAATGTAGGCAAGACATTGAGGACAGAGGAAGAGGTAAGAGGTGGAGATCTGGAGACCAGAAAAGGGAGTGCTGCAGGCAGCAGTAGCAATAGAGGCAGTTGGAGCCACTGTGAGGATCAAGGGTAGGTGGGTCCCAAAGAGACAGAAGCCTCATTTAGCATATACTGACACTGATGAATTTCTTGGCCTGAGTCTGAGCAGTGACCTGTGGGCAGAATGGGATCGCCAGTTAGGGAAGTCAGCAGCTTAGAAGCAGAGACACAAAGCTTTCAGTGGCACAGGAGACATTGGTTGGAGCACTAACAATATTTGGTGGGCTTTGAAGAGCACCTGAACCTGGAGACCAGCACATTTTAGAGCAGGGGACTAGCAGGTAGTGGTCCTGATTGCATGCAGGAAACTGCCTACCTTTCTTTCTGGACATGTGGCCAGACTTAGAAAAAGAATGAGGGTAAGGTCCTCTTCCTGGTGAGACCAGGATTGTTAATCTATTAATAACAGACTAAAGCAAACCATTAGCTAGAGTCCCAACCCAGTAGGGCTTTAGATAGTGCTGTGTCAGAGCCAGTTGTTAAACTTTCAGGGAATTTTGCAAGACAGTTGTTAAACAATCATTATTTTAAAAGTAAATTATATAGACTTACAATAAATATGACACAGTCAAAGGTAATGATTACTCACGATTCATCACATTCTATTTATGTTGCTACATCTTACTATTATGTATATTCTAAAAGTTGTTAACATGTATCTGTAAGGTGGAAATGTTATATAATGAAACACTATTATGCATCACTTTCCAACTCTGCTTTCAGTGACATTATATTGACCAAGGTGGGAAGAATATTTACACCAAGGAAATCAGAGCATGCTATAAATCCAGAGATTTTTTCCACTAGAAAACTGGTTGTTCAACATTTACCACCATGCCACTGGGCTTAGGAGTGACAACATGCATGTTAATATCCTTGGGTAATTCCAGAAATGTCTGTGGAAGGAAATTGGACTTCCTGATTGTATAGGACTTGGGGAATCATGACTTAGGGTCTTAATAAAATCATGATCTTATTTGTACTTACTGACAAGAATTGCCTGGGCTAGACCAGTGCTCAGAGAAACCCAGCTATCACTGTACTGAGACCAGAGAGATGTCCCTGTGGATTGTCCTCAAAGAAGGCACTTTAGAATGCAGTGAGCAGTAGCCTCATGATTCCTTTTAGTAAACACAGCACAGAATTTCACAGGGATGTTTTATATGCCTCTTGATATTGGTCAATAGCTGATATGGTGTGAAGCTGAGTAGGTTTAGGTAGCAAAGTATGAAGGTTGTGATAATGACATATAGACTTTTGTTGCCTTGACTAATCCAAGATAGCTTATAAATGAATGAATCGACATTCATCAAACTGTTCTTCCATGAACATGATTCCTTTCAATCAAGTCTTGAATAAGTCTTAAATGGCAGTAAGTTCTAAATTTTACTAAACATACCTTGAGGGCAGCCATTCTGTAATCAAATATCACAGGCTTTTGTAGTCAGCTTACTTCAAGGATATTGAGAAACCAGGTCGGGACACACTCATCAGTAGGAGGCTACCTCTGTCAGTACAGAGCCAAGCTTCGGTGTACACCCAGGCATGACCAAGAATTTTGCTTAGGATTTACTTTTGGTTTCATTTCAATACCCTTATGAGAGAATAATCAAGCACCAAAGTGATCATTTAAGTCATAAGATATGTCCTCAGTCATTTTAGTCCCCCAAATTTGGGCTCCAAAATCACTGCAGATGGTGACTGCAGCCATGAAATTAAAAGACGCTTACTCCTTGGAAGAAAAGTTATGACCAGCCTAGACAGCATATTGAAAAGCAGAGACATTACTTTGCCAACAAAGATCCGTCTAGTCAAGGCTATGGTTTTTCCAGTGGTCATGTATGGATGTGAGAGTTGGACTGTGAAGAAAGCTGAGCACCGAAGAATTAATGCTTTTGAAGTGTGGTGTTGGAGAAGGCTCTTGAGAGTCCCTTGGACTGCAAGGAGATCCAACCAGTCCATTCTGAAGGAGATCAGCCCTGGGATTTCTCTGGAAGGAATGATGCTAAAGCTGAAACTCCAGTACTTTGGCCACCTCATGAGAAGAGTTGACTGATTGGAAAAGACTTTGATGCTGGGAGGGATTGGGGGCAGGAGGAGAAGGGGATGACAGAGGATGAGATGGCTGGATGGCATCACTGACTCGATGGAGGTGAGTCTGAGTGAACTCCAGGAGTTGGTGATGGATAGGGAGGCCTGGTGTGCTGCGGTTCATGGGGTTGCAAAGAGTCAGACATGACTGAGCTACTGAACTGAACTGAACTGAACCAAATGCCTTTTCCCCCACCCTTGATCTCAAACCTTCCCCTTCCTGACTTCTAACTCTCTCTCTCTCTCTGTTGAGTGCTGTCTCTTAAAGTAACTCTCTGGTATATCCTTTGTGATCACAAAGTAAATGCCTATGAATTGAAGGAGTTAACTGGCTGCATAGAACAGTTAACTATAAGACAATTAAAGTCAGTTGGGCAACAATCACAAAGGATAACTATTTAAACTTGGAAGAGTTGATCTGTGGCTCTTTTTTCTTCTTGCAATTAGATTATAGGACCAGCTGTCTATTTAGGTCATGCCATAGTTTGTTACAATAAAGCCACAATATATACATATATAAGATAGTTTCTCTTTCAGGCTCTCCCATCTTGCTCATTCAAGGATATTCAAGAAATAACTCATTGTGTGTGCTGGTAAGGAAAAGTATACTAAATGGAAAGACTGTTTCAAGTAAAACAGTTTAAATGTTTTGTTTCTAATGATGCGAGCTCACCTCATTTAGTGTATCCAAATGATGTTAGTCTCTGTTTCAGTTGGCCTTCATAAATAAAACAGAGTTATTAAGTTTTTTAATGTAGTTATAAAATGAGTGGCTCTCCCTTAAGACCACATTAAAATTAATGGCATGTATCTTCTAAAAATAAAACCAGATGTGCCTGTGAGCTGTGAAAAATAGTTATTGGAGTGATATCCAACACTAAATAGACCCTTTTACATAGGAAACACTAGTTAAATAGAATATTTTTGAGGGTTGTTTGTTTTGAGATTTTTTTTTAAAGTTATTTTTGAGTTATCTTGATTTAAACCAAATCTAGTCTACTAATTAATACATTCTTAATTCAAATGCCCTCATGTTGTTGAGGACATCTTACAGCAAACAGACCTCCAAAACAAAGTGAATAATGAATTTGTTCAGTATTTATGAAATATTTGGTATGTTTGATACTGCACTGAAGAAGGCATGATCTTCTCAACTTTCGGGTAGTTTAATGGTTGTTTGGGAAAATGACCACAAAATGATTTGGATAGTGGGAAAGGAATTGGCTTGAAGGTGGGAGACCAAAGTAGCTGAATAACCTTAAACAAATCTCTCTGTCTTTCTGAATCTTGGCTTCATTACCTACAAAATTAGCTCCATTAGATATACAAAGCTTCTTCCAGCTCTAACAAATCTTTGATTCTAGGACACAAAACTGAAATCCAAAATGTAACATAATATGGTACAGGCTGTCCCCAACTTAGGAACTGGATCAACTCCAAAAGGTCAATTGTTTGGAACACAGAATATATTTTCCCACAGAGACTGTGATACAAGTGATGGTTAAATCCCAGATCCATCTGCAAAATCAATTTAATCCTTCATGTAACTGTAGAATAGTATACATGGTAATATGAACTCCAACCACCAATTACGTATAACAAAGTTTATGGGAAAAGCCATTGAGGATTCTAACTTGGCATGGCAGAAAACATCTATCAGTGTTTTCCACTATCCAAAGCAATAGGCATGAAGCAATTCTAGCTCTAATTTACAGGCAGACCTGAGCCCCAAATGTGAAACAAAGGCTGGCGTGGCAGATGGAGAGTGAGGGAGGCTCTGGTACCTCTGATCTCATAAAGCGATGGGGGGATGCTGAAGATAGTTCATGGCTTCTGGAGATTTGTTACTAGGGAGAAGTTGGCTCCAAACCAAAGGATAAAGAATGTAAGGGTAGGAGATAAAAAATAAAGGCATGAACATGTATGTGCTGGGAACTTTTTAAAAAAGATACAATTGTTTTGATCTCACTCACTTTGTGGTTGAGGAAGTTGAGATCTAAAAAGGCTGCATTGCATTTAGCAAAACTAGGACTTGAATGGAGACTTAGGATTCTTTGTCTACACTCCTTCCAGCCCCACACCTCCCTCCCCACTCCCTCCCCTTCCCCCTGATTTTTACTTGAAAGCTACCATGCTGTGCAAGAACGTGCTCTTTTCACCTCCCTCTTTCCTGCACAGGAATCCCTAGAAGCCTGCACCCCACCCCGATCCTTATCCTCTTTTTCATCCCCTGGTCTTCCAGGACAGCCTGCTCAACCATCAGCACAGCACTTTTCTGTCAGCACAGCACTTTTCTGTTTTGCCCACGTATGGTGTAACAGTGCCACCAGCTCAAAGAATGACTCCCTAGTTTCTCAAAAGGAGCCTCTCACACTCCAGTGCAGGTTTGAACAAGCCATCCAGAGAGCAAGCTGGAGTAATCCCAAAGTCTAGTGACATTGGGGTACTTCTTAGCAGTGATGTTTCTGTTAGGACAGAACCCAAACTGGCTGGAAGAACCACTGTCCCCATGTCTAGGTGACAGGCATTGCCCCTTTGTCAGAAAAAAAGGCTTCTGGGAGGTGGGGGTGGGGAGTGGGTGGTTCCTACCCTTTGCTAGGAATTTTTACTGACATTATCACATCTAATCCCACTAAAAATCCTGTGAGGTCAGTACGTTTCCCTGTATAAGCATGGGAAGGAACGCTCAAAGACTTTGGCTTACCTTGAGTCACCATCTCAGTCTGATGTCTAAGACCTGGCTGGAACAACCATACAGTACAACTTAGAGGTCGGGGCTGGTTCGGTGGACAGATTCTGGGACAGGGTTGTGAGAAGAGGAGGTGAGGAGGGGGTGGGCCCTGGCAGTGGCTGTAATCTGCTTTGATGGCAGGGATAGTTCACTCACAGCAGGATGTGAGTGGGCAGAAGGTGAGTGGTTTTTCAGTAGTGCAGAGACTTCCAGAAAGAGAGGGAAGAGAGGTCCATTCACATCAATGGCTGGAGAAGGGTAGGAAATGACCACCTCATCCTCTTGAGAGGGCTCCCAAGCGAGACCAACAGTCCCACATATGCAACCCTGATTTGTCCATATGTTACACCAAGCCCCCAGCATCAGTCTTGGGCATGTGGTCCAGATCCTGAGCCTTTTAGAGCAGGAGAAGGTAGGTAAGACCATAATACAAGTGCAGCCGAGGGGCTGGAGCTGGGTTGTGAAGCACTTTGGGGTTTACATCAGCACCTTTCACACAAGGTGCTGTAGGTTTGTTGTCAATCATCGCAGGAGCTTTTTGAAAATACCAGTGTTTGATTTCCCCTCCTCCCCTTGAAGGTGAAAGTGTTAGTCACTCAATCACGTCTAACTCTTTGCTACCTTATGGACTGTAGCCCTCCAGGCTCCTCTGTCCATGGAGATTCTCAGGCAGGAATACTGGAGTGGGTAGCCATTCCCTCCTCCAGGGATCTTCCCAACTCAGGAATCAAACCTGGGTTTCCTGCCTTGTAGGCAGATTCTTTACCACCTGAGTCACCAGGGAAGCCCATTCACTCCCATACTCAAACCAAAAGCAAAAGACCAAAGTCAAATGCCTCAGGGTAATTCATCAGTTCAGTTCGGTTCAGTTCAGTCGCCTCAGTCGTGTCCGACTCTTTGCGACGTCATGAATCGCAGCACGCCAGGCCTCCCTGTCCATCACCAACTCCCGCAGTTCACTCAGACTCGCGTCCATCGAGTCAGTGATGCCATCCAGCCATCTCATCCTCGTTCGTCCCCTTCTCCTCCTGCCCCCAATCCCTCCCAGCATCAAAGTCTTTTCCAGTGAGTCAACTCTTCGCATGAGGTGGCCAAAGTACTGGAGTTTCAGCTTTAGCATCATTCCTTCCACAAAAATCCCAGGGTAATTCATAACACTTGGAAATACCACCACACAACAGCAAACCAATGATTTCTTATTGATGAAAAAGAATACAACAAAACAAAGACATCCCAGAGTATTCAATATCCTTATAGGGACAGACTAAAATTCTAATAAATTTCAAATTCAAATTCCTCCCCTTAGGAAGCCCTATCTGTTAATAATTCTCAGCATTGGGAGGAGAGGAGTAGATTTTGGAACAATGCCCTAGGAAGTTCTGATAGGGGCCCATGCATCCATCCTCCATTTTTCACTGGCATAGATTGCAAAAAATAAAACAAAGCATATCAAAGAGGCTGGCTCAGATAGGAGAGCCAGGGGAGGGTTCTTCAGGGGAAGGGATCTTTTCTGGTGGAGTTTGCAGAAGTATAAAGAGACTGGAGTGCCTGGGGCAGAGAGTGTGCACAAGGAGTGATAGGAAATAGGGTGGAGTGATTAAGGCCAGGAGAGTGAAAAAGTTGGCCTAAAGTTCAACATTCAGAAAATGAAAATCATGGCATCTGGTCCCATCACTTCATGGGAAATAGATGGGGGAACAGTAGAAACAGTGTCGGACTTGATTTTGGGGGGCTCCAAAATCACTGCAGATGGTGACTGCAGCCGTGAAATTAAAAGATGCTTACTCCTTGGAAGAAAGGTTATGACCAACCTAGACAGCATGTTGAGAAGCTGTGGGGTGACAGGGGTAAAGTCGCTCAATCATGTCCGACTCTTTGCGACCCCATGGACTGTAGCCCACCAGCCTTCTCTGTCCATGGGATTCTCCAGGCAAGAATACTGGAGTAGGTTAACCATTTCCTTCTCCAGGGGATCTTCCTGACCCAGGGATCGAACCCAGGTCTCCCACATTGGAGGCAGATGCTTTAACCTCTGAGCCACCAGGGAAGCCCGTTGAGAAGCAGAGACATTACTTTGTGAACAAAGGTCCATCTAGTCAAGGCTATGGTTTTTCCTGTGATCATGTATGGATGTGAGAGTTGGACTGTGAAGAAAGTAGAGCACTGAAGAATTGCTGCTTTTGAACTGTGGTGTTAGAGAAGACTCTTGAGGGTCCCTTGGACTGCAAGGAGATCCAACCAATCCATTATGAAGGAGATCAGCCCTGGGATTTCTTTGAAAGGAATGATGCTAAAGCTGAAACTCCAGTACTTTGGCCACCTCATGCAGAGCTGACTCATTGGAAAAGACTTTGATGCTGGGAGGGATTGGGGGCAGGAGGAGAAGGGGATGACAGAGGATGAGATGGCTGGATGGCATCACTGACTCGATGGAGGTGAGTCTGAGTGGAATCTGGGAGTTGGTGATGGACAGGGAGACCTGGCGTGCTGCGATTCATGGGGTCACAAAGAGTCAGACATGACTGAGCTACTGAACTGAACTGAACTGATTAAGGCGAGCAGTCTAGGAGGAACTAGAATGCTGGGCAGGAAAGTTTAAACCTAGAGCTATTTGAAACAGGAAACTGTTCATATATTCTCCTTCAATGACTATTAAGCACCTGCTCAGTGCCAGACATGATGTTACCTGCTGGAGATCAAGCAGAGAACAAAATAAAGTTTTTCCTTGTCAAGCTTATATTCTGGTAGGGCAAGTGTAGGATAATCAATCCATCCTGATTTGCCTGGGACTGTCTGGCTTTAACACTGAAGGTGCCTTGGCCCAGGAACCCCCTGGGCAAAGCACAATGGTTGGTTTCCTGGGATGTGGAGTATGCATGCACATACACGTGTTACAGTGAGTGAGTGAAGTCGCTCAGTTGTGTCCGGTTCTTTTCGACCCCATGGACTGTAGCCCACCAGGCTCCTCCATCCATGGAATTTTCTAGGCAAGAGTACTGGAGTGGGTTGCTAGAGGCTATAAAAGGATTCCCTGGTGGCTCAGACAGTAGAGTCAGCCTGCGGTGTGGGAGACCCAGGTTCAATTCCTGGGTCAGGAAGATCCCCTGGAGAAGGAAATGGCAACTCACTCCAGTATTCTTGCCTGGAAAATCCCATGGATGGAGGAGCTTGGCAGGCTACAGTCCATGGAGTCAAAAAGAGTCAGACACGACTGAGCAACTTCACTCTCAGTTTTCAGGGGGCCATAAAGAATCATAAAGCAGGGTAAGAGGCTGGGGATAAAGAAAAATGGTTTTTTAGAGATAGTGGTCAGGGAGGATCTCTGAGAATGTGATAAATGAGCAGCAATCTGAATAAAATGAGAGCGGGTCCATGTAAATATCTCAGGGTGGGTTGGTGAGAGTTGATTATTTCTAACAAAGAGAAGTACCATGTAAAGGCCCTGAGGTGGCAACATGTGTAGCATAGATGAAGAAAGAACAGCCTTGACAGTTTGAGAGGAGGAGTCAGAAGCAGAGAGGGTCCCAAGAGAGTGAGCCTTGTCAGGGACCCTGGATTATATTGAGTGTCATGGGAGGTCCTGGAGGGCGGAAAACAGAGACACAACCTAATCCCTCAGAATGTGGGGAAAATAAGAGTGGAAACAGGAAGACCACTTAGGAAGAAGTGTTATTTGAAAGTCTTGAAGAGTTCCTTCTCAAAATGTTTGATCAGAGAGAGAGTAGTATACAATGCCTTTCAAGTAGATGGGCCTGGGCAGGATTGGGCTGAGCGGGGACTGGGAGTGGAGAGGAGGAAACATCTAGAGTTGCCTTGGTGATGAGATTAACAGAAGTTGGTGGTGCAGGATAGTACAGGGGGATGAAGGAGAGTGATGAACCAAAGATGATTCCAAGCTAGTCTTTCACACACTTGTTTTCCTAGTTTGAATTTCTCCCTCAATTGTCCTGATCCAAACTTCAGGGATCGTGACGTTTTCTCCTGGAATGAGGAGGGTTCCATGATAGCAAGAGCAGGCATTTGGGGGTTTTACAGTCTGGGACTCACACCGTGTCTCCACCATGGACAAGCCATACTACTCAGGCAGCTCACCTAAACCCTGGGTCTCTCAGTGCCCTTGACAATGAAATAGGAATGCTGACACCTTCCTGGCAGAGCTGGGAGCACTGAATGAGGTAACACTCAGAGAGAACCTAGTTCAGAACAATGCTGAGCCGGCAGTCTGGGCTCATTCTCTCCCTCTGTTTGTACCCTTGGAGTTCAGGCCATGTCCCTACACATTTTCAGAAGGGATCAGTACCATATGTGTCATTTTGTGCTATTTGGCCCCTTTCCCTACCCGCCAGCTTATATATTCCATTAACACACTTCTGTGTTTTGGTGGAGTCCACAACTCTGGACAGTTGGTTCTTTTCTTTCCTCTGCCTCTGTTCAGATGTGCCTTTCCTTTCATTGGATTAGTTACAGAAACCTCCCAGCCAGTCTCCCCATCTTCCAGCCTACGCTCTCACATCCTTCAGGCCACAACATCTCCAGGATAAAAATCTAAACGCCTGAGCTGGTCTTGCACTGTCCATTTGCCTCTGCTGACTTTTCCATAAACTTTCTTCCCTGACCTGCCCCCATCTTTGGCCACACTCTCCATCCTCCACCCCTGCCGAGTCCACAGTCTTATTCCTCGTGCTTCCATGGCACTTCGTACCTACTGATACTTACCTCCCATTATGTCTGTATAAAAATACCAAGGTATCTGATGCAGGAGTTCAGAGCTCAGTTTCTGGAGGCACCCAACCTCTATCCTCATCCCAGCCTTGTTACTTAACAGCTGGGCCTAATGATTAGAGATTAATTGAATAAAGGATGATACTTCCCTAAACTAGAATGCCATGACCTTGAGCAAGTTACTTCATCATTGTGCTTCAGGACAATAATAATATCCACTTCACAGGGTTGTCATGAATATTGAGAGTTAATATATCTGAAAATTATTACATCTGTCTCCCTAAGTTTGAGCTCCTTAAAGGATGAGACTAGGAATTTAGTCTTAAAGATTTTCTTAAATCTTCTATCTCCTCCAAATAGTTACTTAAACATTTGTTGAACAGAGATATAAGTAAATCATTTTTTTAAGACTTTGTTTCCTCTTTTATTTAATTTTTTCCTCATTGAAAGATTTGGACTGTGCCCAAGCTTTTATTAATAAAATACTATTATTAATATGTTTGAAAACTTTACATTTTAATTTCTATTATCAGTAAATATGATAAACAATTTTACAGCTCTTTTATACATATTCACAGATTGCTCTTCATTAAATTTTGTCCTGTGACAATTTAAATGCCCAACTCTAGGAAACTCATTAAACAATGATATTTTTGAGTAGCAAAATATTATGTACCCAATAAATACCTTTTCCATAGTATAGTTGTTACTGGGCTTTTATAACTTCCATTTATTTTTGCTAGTATAGTAAGTAGATAGTGATACACTAATGCCATTTTAATTTGCATTTTTAACAAGCCTCTCCATTTTTCCATATAGTGACTTACTACATTTATAATAAAGTGTGCAAACTTTGGGTTCACTTTTCTTAATTACTTATAGATGTGTATTGACCATACATATTTGGATCTATATTTTGTATGAATTTCTATCAATATATTTTGGATGGGAAGATCCTATTTAGTCTATATATTGAGTATATGTATTTTTTCATCCTGTGTTTTCCTTTAAATATGTATTTTATATTCTGATATGTTTTGTTTATTTAAGCTCATCTATATTCTCTCTACCAAAGGTATCCTTTGAGTAAAATAGTAGACTGTTGTAGCTTAGAAGAATTTTAATGTTCTGGTCCTTACTCTTTTTATGAATGAGGACTCTGAGGGTCCAAGAATCTGACTTAATGCCACAAAACTATCATTTTTTAGTAGCTAAGACCAAATTTTCTCCTGTAACTTGAATGAATAAAATGTTTTTTAGTTTAAAAAAGTATTCCAGCTATTCCTGTGTGGAATGGGTTTTGCTTGAGCCACGAGATATGCAAATATAAAGCTTAAACTACTCGGAGCATGAGAAGAGACATGGAAGTCCCCCTCCAGTGACCATGTACTACAGTTTGTGGGTATATATGTTTTGATGGGTGTCTGAGAGCTGTAAGAAGGAAAGCAAAAGAGAACAAAACAGACACACACACACAGAGGGAAAACCCTATGCCTAATCTTTTTCGAAGTTAAAATAAAAGTAGGATAGAATTAAAGAAGACCTAAATAAATGGATCTATGTATTATGTTCATGAATTGGGAAAATGAGAATAAGATATCAGTCTTCTCCAAATTAATCTATAGATTCAAGGCACTCAATCAGAACCTCAATTACTTTTTTTCTGGAGTGGGAGGAGGTGGTTAAAATTGACAAGCTGTCTCTAAAATGTATATAGAAATGCAAGAAATCTAAAACAGATAAGACAACCTTGAAGAGAAAGAACAAAGCTGGGGATTATACTACCAAGAGCTTCACTGATGGCTCAGATGGTAAAGAATCTGCCTGCAATGCATGAGACCTGGGCTGAGAAGATGCCCTGGAGAAGGGAATGGCACACCTCTTGAGTATTCTTGCCTGGAGAATCCCATGGACAGAGAAGCCTGGTAGGTTACAGTCCAGGGAGGGGGCTCACAAAGAGTCAGATACAGCTGAGCAAATAATACACACACACACACTAACAAATTAAAATATTTGATATAAAATTACAGGAATTAAGATAATGTGGCATTGGTGCAAGAATAGAGAAAGACAGTAGAATCCAGAAAAAGACTTACACATATGTGGTGGGGTAAAATGGTCTTTTCATCAAACAATTCTGTAGGAACTGGATAGTCTTACAAAAAAAGAAGAGCTTTGACCTCTACTTCATACTATACACAAAAAATTAACTTCAGCTGAACCACAGATTTAAATGGTAAAACAATAAAGCTTCTGAAGAAAACATGGGAGAAAATTTTCATGGCTGCAAGGCAGTCAAATGTTTCTTAAACAGGATATAGGAAAGGTAATCATAAAAGGTGGAGAAGGCAATGGCACCCCACTCCAGTACTCTTGCCTGGAAAATCCCATGGACGGAGGAGCCTGGTAGGCTGCAGTCCATGGGGTCGCTAAGAGTCGGACATGACTGAAGTGACTTAGCAGCAACAGCAGCAGCAATCATAAAAGAAAAGATTGATAAATTTGACTTCCTTAAAATTAGTAAGTTTTGTGAAAGGGCAAGCACAGACCAAGAGGAAATAGATCGATAGAGACACAGATAGGTAGATATCCAACAAATAGCTTGAATTCTATAAACCAATAAGAAAAAAGCCAAACAACTCAATTTTTAAAACAGGCCAAAGATTTGAACAAGCATTTTGCAGATGAGATTGTTCAAATGTCCAATAAGTGTCTGAAAAAGTACTCAGCGTCATTAATCACTAGGGAAATGCAAATGAAAACCATGATGATGGCTTCCCTGGTGGCTCAGTGGTAAAGAATCTGCCAGCCAATGCAGGAGACACGGGTTTGATCCTTGGTCTAGGAAGATATCATATGCTGCAAAGCAACTAAGCCCCTGTGCCACAACTGTTGAGCTTGGGCTCTAGAGCCAGGTAGCCACAACTGCTGAGCCCACATGCCGAAGCTACTGAAGACTGTACACCTTAGAGCCCACGCTCCATGACAAGAGAAGCCACCGCAATGAGAAGTCCACACTGCAACTAGAGTAGGCCTCGATCGCCCCAACCCCCACTCCCTGCAACTAGAGAAAAGTCGATGCAGCAACGAAGACTTAATACAGCCAAAAATAAATAAATAAATAAGTAAAAATTGTGTGTGTGTGTGTGTGTGTGTGTGTGTGTTAGTCATTCAGTCGTGTCCAACTCTTTGCAACCCATGGACCATACCCTGCCAGGCTCCTCTGTCCATGGAATTCTCCAGGCAAGAGTACTGGAATGGGTTGCCATTCCCTTCTCCTATATAGAGAGAAATAGAAAAGAAAACCATGATGATGGGGACTTCCCTGGTGATCCAGTAGTTAAGACTCTGTGCTTCCAATGCAGAGGGTGCAGGTTCAATCCCTGGTCAGGGAACTAAGATTGCATAAGCTGTGCTGTGTGCCCCCCTCCCCAAAGTATATACTATATGATTCCATTTATATGAAAATCAAAAATAGATAAAAGTAATAAAAGTCAGGATAGGAATTATAGGCGTGTGAGGCATAGGGATATTGACTGCAGAGGAACAAGCAAGAACTTTCTGGGATGCCGGAATATCTGCAATGTTGATCTGGGTTTGGGTTAAAGAAGTACACACTTATGTAATGTATCAAAATGTACATTTAAGATTATTATGCTTTACTATGTATAGATATAGCACCTCAATGAAGAGTATTGCCCTAAAATTAGGGAAATTTTAATTTTCTTCTTTTTGCTACATGTTTTCCATGTTCTCACCTTTTCCTCAGCAATATTTTCCAAAAAGTCTAAAATGAAGTCATGATAAATTGTAACGAGAGAAAAATAGAAGTTATTATTTTTAAAAGCTAGAGCGGTATCTCAGCTACCTATCCCAATTTAGTGCCCTGAGCCCTGGACCCAGCTAAAAATAGTTCAGAGCCTTGCCAGCTGGTGACCTGGGAACTGGGCTATGTTTAGCAGAAACCAGCACGTGAGTAAAATGGGGGAGAGCCAAGTGGAGCACTGGGAGTCTGGTAGGCATGGCTCGCTCTCAGCAAGCTGTTTGAGCCATGCTTGTCGTCAGTAACTCAGGCTGTTCCCTCCACTGCAGATCAGTGGGTAGTGTAGGCTCACAATTTACTGGTGAGCAGAAGTGAGAGGGAAGGACAAGAATCCATACTCATTAGAATGGGAGAGACCCAGCCCTGGGAAGCTGGTTGGACATAAAGGAAGTCAGAGGAGTTAACCCCTGGCTAAACCCAGGGTATACCTTCCCTTTTTCTTTACCAGGTTAGACTCAGCTTTTGTTTTAGCAAAAATGTATTCATTTTCAACAACTCTATTTTATCTTTTTAAAGTGAAGTATAGTTGATTTACAGTATTGTGCTGGTTTCAGGTGTACAGCAAAGTGAGTCAGTTTTGTATATGTACATTGTTTTTTCTTTCAAATTATTTTTCCATTACAGTTTTGCTGTTGTTGCTGTCTAGTTGCTGAGTCGAGTCCAACTCTTTTGTGACCCCATGGACTGTAGCCTACCAGGCTCCCCTGTCCATGGGATTTCCCAGGCAAGAATACTGCAGTGGGTTGCTATTTCTTCCTCCAGAATATCTTCCTGACCCAGGGGTTGGACCTGTGTCACCTGTGTCTACCTGAATTGGCAGATTCTTTACCACTGAGCCACCAGGGAAGCCACTTGTAATAATCATAATAGGTTATTACAAGAAATTGAATATTGTTCCCTGTGTTACACAGTAAACCCTCGTTGCTTACCTATTTTATGTATAGTAGTCTTCTTGATTCCACACTCTGAGTTTGCTTCCCCCACTCCTTCCCCTTTGGTAACCATAAGGTAAACAGATTTCTATGTCTGTGAGTCTCTTTCTATTTTGTATAGATTTATTTGTATTATTTTTTAGATTCCACCTAAAAGTGATATCATATAAATATTTGTCTTTCTCTGTCTGGTTTCAATTAAAACAATATTCTCTAGGTCCAACCATGTTTCTGCAAACGGCAATAGTCCATTATTTTTTATGGCTGAGTAATATTCTCTTGTGTGTGTGTGTGTGTCTGTGAGTGTGTGTGTACACACATACACATACCGCATCTTCTTAAACCAATCATCTGTTGACGGGCATTTGGGTTGTTTCTTTGTTTGGGCTATTGCAAATAATGCTGCTATGAACATTAGGGTACATGTATCCTTTTAGATTAGAGTTTTCATCTTTTCCAGATATATGCCCAGGAGTAGAATTGCTCAGTCATATGATAGTTCTATTCTTAGATTCTGTTTTTAGATTTTTAAGACATCCATACCGTAAGAGACTTCACTCAACAATTTCTAGATGAGAGAACTCTATTTCTACATTGTGTTCATTTTGTAAAGGAAGGTGTAAAGGTGAGGGTAATTCATGGTAAGTGACAACATTTAAAGAAATGACTTTAAATAACTTGATATGTTGCTGTTGCTAGTGGACAGATAACTTTTAGCCGCAAGTAAGATGCAACCTAACTTTCAAAGCAGGGGCAAGGATGTACCAAATTCTGAGATCAAAATAAACTTGAATTCAAATACTGTGGGTGTCATTAGAAACTTTCTGGAAAATAAATCCATTCTGATACATGATTAAGAAATGGCTTAGAATACCATCTTTCCCATCATTTAAGAAGCAGAAATCCTGAAATGTCATCACTGAAAAACAATCTGGGAGATGTTTCTAAGACTCTATCAAGGGTATGGTCTCCCTTCCTATAATAACCAATAAACTTGGCTTTGACTAATTAAAAAAAGTAAAATTTGGTGAGCAAACAAGAATGTGGCAAGCCAAATAATGACAATGAAGTTGATGACAATAATCATGATAATACTAATGACAGGAAGCGGGTACCAAGGGCTTACTAGGTACCAGACACTGTTCTAAGGGCTTTACATGTCTTGACTCATTTGTTCCCTGCAATAGCTCTGGAAGATAGGACCTATTATTATCCCTGTTTTACAGACAAATAAACTAAGTCTTGGAGAAGTTAAGTAACTAACTTGCCTAAGGCTGTATAACCTAGCAGCTAGCAGTGGTTTTCAAAACCTTGATGTGCTTACAGTTCCATAGAAAAATAATTGAAATCAGTATTCCCAGCCCAAGACTATAGATTCTGATTCAGAAGTGTGGGGCAGGGTCTGAAAAATGCGTTTTTAATAACTACCCAAGGAGTAGTTTCTGTAGGTGGCCTTCAGACCACCCTGTGGGAAACAGTGGCCCAGTTCTAGAAAAAAGGAGGGACTGGGAGTAAAAATTTGCCAGTGTTTCTCCAACACTGGCCTTCCCTGTCTAGCTGAACAGTAGATCATTTGCCCAGCTAGGACTGTATGTCCTTGTAAAGAAAAAAACACTGCTTAATGAATATTGCCTTTCCAAATATCCAACTCAATTTGTTCAGCTTCCATATTTAACTTTTAGCCATCTGACTTTAATTTAATTTCTTAAATAGATTTTTCTACCAGGAAGAGTGTGTGCTGACCAAATATATGAATTTCAGTTGGTAGTTATAACTCTCATAGGTAATGAATAAATGGCATTGTACTTTATTAATTAGTCTATTATAACTCTGATTAATGTGAATCAGTTCCCCAGAGCCAGCTCTCTCACAAATGAACTGAGAACAATGAGTTTACAAACCTGCAAACTTCAGGGCCAACATATATTTTGAGGCCTGACTTATCCTTTCCTTGGTCCCACTGAACTGGAAGACACATTTTGAGACCCAGAATCCTGATACCTCCATCCCTCTGCAAAGGGATAATTTCATCAGATTTATTGAAACAATTCATGAAAAGTCATTCATGTGGGCCTTACTTTTCTGCACTTGGCTTTTAACCACCTGTGACCTCTGAGATCTTGAGGGGCACGGTGATGAATTTTTAACATCCTTGCCCTTTTGCTCTTCTCAAACATCATTTCATTTGTTTGGAACATGGGTATCACCTGATAAATCTTACAAAGACTTACAGATGAATTTGGCCAGAGATAATGCTATGGAGACTGAACAAACCCATATTATATGCCCACCTTTTGCTTATTACATATTTTTAAGATAGAGTGAAAACATAAGGCAGGGTAAGGCAGTTGCAGTCCCTCTAACTGAGGAAATTATCATGGTATTTGCCCCTGACACATTCCCCATCCCGTGCTCTAGATGGAAGTCTTATTCTGATTCCCACTCTCCTCCTCACCAGCCGCCCTCCAGCCTTCTTTCTCTTCCCTCACTCACCAAGCCTGTTTCTCCTTTCAGGCCTATCTCAGGTCTCCTCTCTGCCAATGTTCTTTACCCTTATTTTCCTATAATTGGCTCCTACTTTTTGTTGAGGGTTCAGCTTAAACTGATGACCTCCATCTATTACATTATTCAGTTTTGTTTTCTGTAGCACTTACCAGGTACTGCTATTTTTCATGTTTATTATTTTTTCTTTTTTATAGTCTGTCTCCTTCAACTAGAATCCAAGACCCATTAGGTCAAGAATAATCTATCATGTCATATTTTCACTATTATAGCTACAGTGCCCCAAACTATGCCTCACACAGGAGAGATGTTTGGTGAGGAAAAAAAGGGAGACAGTGGGGGTAGATGCTTCTGATCTGAGACTGATTCTGATTGTAGAAGGCATCCAGCTAGCTTTTCTTTGCTCAAGAGTCAAATATTTTTATCCATCTTCTTTGGAAACAAATCAGAGATCTTAAAGATGTGCTGAGTTTATTGCATAAGACTAACAGTGGTTAAAAACCAGACGAGTTATTTGAGAGGCTTTACAAGGTATTTGTCATCATTAGCTCATATTATAAGTTATTACAATATGAAATCAGCAAAAACTGCTTAAGTGCTTGAATTCAGGTAGTTAAGTTTTAAAGTATAATAAAAAAAATTACACTGAAAGCTTTCTTTCCAAAGAGCTCAAAAATACCTTTGTTGGCAGTAAGTGGAGTAATGGCTTCCAAAGAAACCTGGAAGTAGGAAATGAGGTTGCCTTCTGGGAGTTAAATGAGTAAGAGACACACACACACACAGATTGTGGTAAATCAATTGAAGTAAACTGATAGATAATCAGTATGTAACTGAAAATTTTGGAAACACCTATAAATTCAGCCAAGGAGACCTAGGGGGTAATCTCAGGTTAGCAAGCACCAGAAAGTAACTGTTAATTTAACAAGTTTAAAGTTAATTGATGGTTTGGAGAAAATCTGGGTGAGCAAAGGTGGTGGGCAGAGGTGCAGTCAGCCTATAGCATAGAAAACTAAAGTTGGTAGCAGCTTCCCAAATACTCTTTGGGAGAGAATGGGCCTTGGCCCAAGAATATGAGCTCTTTTGTCTCTGGCAAATGTATCCTTTGATAGATCATCTCCCTACTTCTCCCTGTTCAGTTGTGATGCTGTAAATACAGAATTTAAATCACTTTGCTCCCTGACTACAAGGAGCAAATGCCCCAGTCTGCTGATGTGAGGGGCCATTGGCTAGCTGATTACATTTATCACTAAAATGGAATAAGTTTGAATTCTGGCTATATAGCAGTCTCTATGAGCTTGGGTCAGTTGGAGTCTATTCTGAGACAGAGTTCTAGAGCAGAGTGATTGTTGGCTCTGTACTACATAGCAGAGAATAGACCAGGATTTATCCTGCTGTGATAGGCTGGCTCTGTGGAAATAAGGGCTGACCTAAGTTCTGGTCCTTCTCCCAAGTTCAACAGCAATACAACTAATATGACTTCCTGAGGGGATGTTGAGCAAGGGAAGGATGAGAGGCCAGGAGTGATGGTGCTGGACCCCTGCAGAGGTGCCATGGCTGCTTTAGATCATGGGTTGACACATTTTTTTTCTGTAAATGGCCTGATAATAAATTAGATTTTGCTAGCCATAAAGATAGCCACTTGATGTGAAGAGCCGACTCATTGGATCCTGATGCTGGGAAAGACTGAGGCAGGAGGAGAAGAGGATGTCAGAGGATAAAATGCTTGGGTAGCATCACAAACTCAGACAGTTTGAACAAACTCCAGGAGATAGTGAAGGATAGGGAAGCCTGGTGTGCTGCAGTACATGGGGTCTCAAAGAGTTGGACGTGATTTAGCGACTGAACAGCAACAAAGCCATAAAGATAGGTAGGTCCAAGAGAGGAACAAAGATTTGAGTGGCCAGACAAGAGCTATTGCCTCTTAGAACACTAGGGAGGACAAGGATTTTTAGAACTGAAGTGGACGGGGAGTCAGGGCAAGATGAGACATTTAGAGAAAGCTAAGGAGAAAATGCCTTTGGCCAGGAATGAGATGAACTCAGGTAACTGGGAGAGAGTACCAAATTCAAAGCCTCTCTGAGACCTCTCATGAGGGTCTCCAAGCTACACCCTCACCCGCTGTGGGTCTGTAACTGCCTGGCTCTGCTGGGCCCTGTCAGCATTCTACTATCCCTTAGGTAAAGGGATATGCCCTTGGAGTTTGGATAACGCACCTCAAGTGCATCCCAGGAAATGAATGGCATCATTTTGAAACTGCATCCTCCAGCTACAACTGAATGTCTGCTTTTTTGAGGGGGGAAATGAGGCTTGCTGAATGAACCCAATTCAACCAACTCTGCCATTTGTTTTGGGGATTAAGTACAGTAGACAGTCAAAATACATATATTTTTTCTATGATAGCTTTTTCAATATATATTTCATTCTTTGAGATTTCACTTAAAATTTTTATTTATTTAAATTCAAAATATAGAGATGAACAGATTAGTGTATTGACCAGAAGGCAAGCCAGGATCACAGAGCATCTGGGGAGCTGGCGACAGAAATGTAAAGGGAACTTGGCCTCCAGATTCTAATCTGCTATTGTCACTTTCTCCAGCAGTCATTCTTCTCAGATGCGGCAGTGGACAGGGATGCGCAGAGCGGTGCTGTGTGGTTTGAAAAAGCTCTTATCCCTCCTTACTCCCATTTGAAATCCACTGATTTACAATTCATCTCATTTTACCTTGGGTCTTCTCGAAACCTTCTCAAACAAGCAAAACAAAACATGAGTTTTACAACTCAAGCTGGAAGATGGTTCTACTTATTTAGAAGTGGCCAACAGAAGGGTACAAAGAACAGAATGATTCCTGAATCAGCAAACCCTATGTGCTTGCGTGATGCAAACCAAGAAACTGAGACTGGGACCAGCCTCAGACACTGGCAAGAAGCTGCCCAACAAATCACAGGACAGAACCAATTTAAAGCCTCTCTTTTCCAAAATAGAAAAGAGGAGTTAAGTCTCAGACTTGTATTCATTTCAAAAGGATCAAAGACAAGTAAAGTCTGTTAAAATTTGAGTCTGTGGAAAGTAACTTGAGTAAGATGACAAAGTCATTCTCCACCAAATCAGGCTGAAGGGGTTTTGCACTCTCAAAACAGCCCTCCTTGGATAAAAAGTAACTGTGGGGTTTTAGGTATGTTAATAACATAAGGAAAATATTAAGAGAAGCCTGGAAGAGGCTATAAGACCAATTTTGATGTCAGCATTGGAAAAGGTCTGTTAAATGCCTCAGCTGAAACAATAAGAAACCTAGAATCATATACATATACATCAGTCACATATATCAACTAGAATCATATACATTTTATAGTTTGAATGGACCCTAGAGGAGTTATCCAGATGAAGTAAATGATTCTCTCCTCTGGACTCAAAATCTGTAGGTTGGGCTAGACCATACTCATGCCTGTAGCAGAGAATACGTATCACACAGTATTCCCATTATCTGAATCCTCTAGATTGGGCTTTTTGACCCCAGACTGTAGTCTTTATCTTTGAATTCCTAACATTCAGCACAGTGTCTGACAATAAGGGTCCAGTGGTGCTTGTTAAACCAACCAGAATAAGCTAGAACATAAGTCCTAGGGCAACAGAGGAAGAAAAATATTGAGAGGAAAATTCTCTCTGATCTCCCAGAACATGGCAGAGCAAAATTACCCTCAAAAACAAAAAATGAGCTGACCTCAGTGTGTCTTTTTTTAGGTGAACACCCCAAGTCACAGGTAAGCATTTGCTAGACCGCCCAGAGGTATCACTTCCATCATTGCTATTAACAATATGAGTTGCTTATTTTGTCTTATTGGAGTATTAGAATGAGTTCACTCACAATTGAGTTCCTTGCTTTAATTACAGTAGAAAGAAAAACTAGGCAGACAAGTGGCTTTGATTCAAGTATTTCAGAAATGTTTTCCTTTTGAAGTCTGAAGTATTAAGGGTAGATAAAAACAGCATCTGGTTTGAAGTTAAAAGTACAGGTTATCTCATGGAAAAAGATTAAATGTAATTCTGTGTATCTTATGACTATAATGGTTCATCAGATTTAGTAACTGTTGGGAAACAATCATATCTTTTCTGCATCTTAATTATTTGGTTCTTTTCTCTGAAAGGACTAAAAATACTGAGAACCCTTAATTTCAGTGGCACAAAGAATTGTGCATTGCATATTTATAAGCCAGCCACAGGACAAAAGAAAGCAATAAAGAATTAAACATTACATTCTCCTAAGGAATATTTTTTTCCAGTATTACATAAATATCTTTGTGCTTATCCATTTTCCTCTTGAAACCAAGTAACCCTTTGACATTTCAAAATGAAATAACTATACACACAATTTTTATATAGAGGCTAGGATGACTTTGTTCTTTAGAACTAAGTGTAATTAACCACACATGACATATTATTCATTTGTCCTATGACCTTTGTAATTTAATTTCATGTTCTGAAAATATATGCTTCTAAATTTAGCCAAGAAAATGAGGGGATGTCATGGTTGCTTTGCTGGCTGTACATTACAGGGGATTGTACTTAGAGGAATTTTCAAATGTGGGTGTTTAAAAAATTTATGTTGTTTGTCTGCTTTGGCATGTAAAGTGAAAGTGAAAGTTGCTCAGTAGTGTCTGACTCTATACAGTCCATGGAATTCTCCAGGCCAGAATACTGGAGTGGGTAGCCTTTCCCTTCTCCAGGGGACCTTCCCAACCCAGGGATCGAACCCAGGTCTCCCACATTGCAGGCAGATTTCTTTACCAGCTGAGCCACAAGGGAAACCCAAGAATACTGAACTGGGTAGCCTATCCCTTCTCCAGGGGATCTTTTTGACCCAGGAATTAAACCGTGGTCTCCTGCATTGCAGGCAGATTCTTTACCAACTGAGCTATGATGGAACAGTTTAATAAAGGAATTTGGATGAGCTAGTGATATTTTGTAAGAGTGACAAAAGACATAAGTAATCCATAAATCATTCATTTATTTTGCAACAGTTTCTTGATTTCAGCAAAATTACTATGTTCTTGCTTTAAAAATAAAAAATAGAGCCATATTTTATTTGTTTATTTATTTATTTATTTGGGCCATGTTGCGTGGCTTGCAAGATCTTAGTTCCCTTACCAGGGATTAAACCCAGGCCTAGGGCAGTGAAAACTCGGAGTCCTAACCATTAGACCACCAGGGAATTCCTGATTATGTTCTTAAAGATTTTCATGTAATTTGTGTTCAACTGACAGTAATAACAAATTAAAAATAAAGTGCAATCTCATTCAAAATGTTTAAACTTTGAGTACATGTTATCAAAATGTAAGTTAAAATGAATGTACATTTAAATTATAATTACTTAGAATATTTTCAAAATGTTAAAG
>SJYQ01091990.1:25588-109541 GCA_006410935.1 Redunca redunca | reverse complement strand
CCAGCATTTCTCATGATGTACTCTGCATATAAGTTAAATAAGCAGGGTGTCAGTATACAGCCTTGACGTACTCCTTTTCCTATTTGGGACCAGTCTGTTGTTCCACGTCCAGTTTGAACTGTTGCTTCCTGACCTGCATACAGGTTTCTCAAGAGGCAGGTCAGGTGGTCTGGTATTTCCATCTCTTTCAGAATTTTCCACAGTTTATTGTGATCCACACAGTCAAAGGCTTTGGCATAGTCAATAAAGCAGAAATAGATGTTTTTTCCTGGAACTCTCTTGCTTTTCCGATGATCCAGCGGATGTTGGCAATTTGATCTCTGGTTCCTCTGCCTTTTCTAAAACCAGCTTGAACATCTGGAAGTTCATGGTTCACGTATTGCTGAAGCCTGGCTTGGAGAATTTTGAGCAGTACTTTACTAGCGTGTGAGATGAGTGCAATTGTGAAGTAGTTTGAGCCTTCTTGGGCATTGCCTTTCTTTGGGATTGGAATGAAAACTGGCCTTTTCCAGTCCTGTGGCCACTGCTGAGCTTTCCAAATTTGCTGGCATACTGTGTGCAGCACTTTCACAGCATCATCTTTCAGGATTTGAAATAGTTCAACTGGAATTCCATCACCTCCACTAGCTTTGTTCATAGTGATGCTTTCTAAGGCCCACTTGACTTCACATTCCAGGATGTCTGGGTCTAGGTGAGTGACCACACCTTTGTGATTATCTGGGTCGTGAAGATCTTTTTTGTACAGTTCTTCTGTGTATTTTTGCCACCTCTTCTTAATATCTTCTGCTTCTGTTAGGTCCATACCATTTCTATCCTTTATCGAGCCCATCTTTGCATGAAATGTTNCTTTATCGAGCCCATCTTTGCATGAAATGTTCCCTTGGTATCTCTAATTTTCTTGAAGATATCTCTAGTCTTTCCCATTCTGTTGTTTTCCTCTATTTCTTTGCATTGATCTGAGGAAGGCTTTCTTACCTCTCCTTGCTATTCTTTGGAATGCTGCATTCAAACGGGTATATCTTTCCTTTTCTTCTTTGCTTTTCACTTCCCTTCTTTTCATAGCTATTTGTAAGGCCTCCTCAGACAGCCATTTTGCTTTCTTGCATTTCTTTTTCTTGGGGATGGTCTTTCATCAAGTTTGTGTGTGTGTTTGTGTGTGCACGCTCATGCGTGTGCTAAACACTGGGTACAGCTCAGAGTGCTCTGTTGTTTGGGTCTCAGGGGAAAACTCAGAATAAATCATCTTAAAAACACCTCTGGTGTCAGTATTCAGAAGTACATATTTACATGATAGAGATGCTGCTTTAATTAGCAAATTACAAATAATATTTATGCTAAAAATCTACTTCCAATTGTGCTGTGAGAATAGTTCTTTTTTTTCCTTTTATACCCTCTTCCCCTTCTTTCTTTCCTTCTCTCTTGATCCCTCTCTTTTCATTTCTCCCACTGCCCGCTATGTATTGACAGTGAAATCTAAACTGGTCTGGGATACATCAGTCAATTTGCATTCTGAACTTGCTGCCAGCATTCTGTTTTTTTTTTTTTTTTTTTAGCAGTCTTATTGAGATATTAATATAATCCACATACTATACATTTTTATCATTGTGTACTTGTCAATTTTTTTTAACATTTATCAATTTCCTTCTTTAATGTCATGTGATTTTTTAATTAAAGTATAACGCTTGCTCCTTGGAAGAAAAGCTATGATCAACCTGTACAGAGTATTAAAATGCAGAGACATTACTTTGCTGACAAAGATCTGTATGGTCAAAGCTATGGTTTTTCCAGTAGTCACGTACCGATGTGAGAGTTGGACCATAAAGAAGGCTGAGCATGAAGAACTGATGCTTTCGAACTGTGGTACTGGAGAAGACTCTTGAGAGTCCCTTGGACAGCAAAGAGATCATACCAGTCAATCCTAAAGGAAATCAACCCTGAATATTCATTGGAATATTGGAATATTGGACTGATGCTGAAGCTCCTATACTTTGGCACGTGATGCAAATAGCCAATTCACTGGAAAAGACCCTGATGCTGGGAAAGATTGAAGGCAGGAGTTCAAGGATGACAGAGGAAGAGATGGTTGAATGGCATGACTGACTCAATAGACACGAGTTTGAGCAAATTCCAGGAGATGGTGAAGGACAGGGAAGCCTGGTGTGCTGCAGTCCATGTGGTCGCAAAGAGTTAGTCATGACTTAGCAACTAAACAACAACAACAATAGTTAATTTACAATGTTGTGTTAGCTGTGAAGTTTTTTTGTTTGTTTGTTTGTTTGCATAGTTGCTCAACAATCATCACAATCAACTTTAGAGTATTTTCATTATTCCAAAAGGAAACTGTATAGACATCAGCAGTCACTTCCTGTTTCCTCCCCAACTCCTCTCCCTCTATTCCTCACCCTTCCTTCTCCCCAGACCTAGACAACCACTAATCTATTTATGTCTTCTGTCTCTATAGATGAGCCTATTCTGGACATTTCACATAGCTGGCATCCATAATATGTGGTTTTTCATGATTGGCTTCTTTCATTTATGGTGTTTTCAAGGTTCACCCACGTTGTAACAGGCATCAAGACTTCATTCCCTTTCGCTGCTGGATAACATCCCATTATATGTATATACCACACTTTATTTAGCCATTCATCAGTTGATGGGCATTTCAATTGTTTCCAATGTATATTTGAGTTGTTTTCAGTATTAAGAATAATACTGCTATGAACACTCGTGTACAAGTTTTTGCGTGGACTTATGTTTTTGTTTCTCTTAAGTATATAACTAGGAATGAAATTGCTGAGTCATATGACAACTCTATGTTCAACATTTTGAGGAATTGCCAGACTGTTTTCCAAAGAGGCTATACCATCTTACATTCCCACTGAGGTAGGAGACAGATGGGCCTCTTGGCTGGACAGCTGATATTTGTCAAGTGGAGTAAAATTGAAGCTTTAGTTTTCCCCAGAGACTCCAAGGACAAAGTTAATGGCAGGAGCTGAGCTCAGCTGAAGTAAAGAGATGACCACTCCCGAGGTCAACGAACACGTCCCAGTCTGTACATGTGCAAGAAGGCTCCCTGGGGGTCAAAAAGATAAGGAGTGCCACCCCATAGTAAGTGTGGACATACCCCCACAGGCCTCTGCAGTGGGAGCTATCTTAGCAAAAAGTTGCACATGCATGTTGGGGAGGATTCTAGGACCACTCAGGTGTGAAAAGAGAAGTGAGATAATTGGTGAAAGGTAAACAAATAACCCAGAAGAACTGTCCTATATAAATAATTTAACTGTCTCTTTACTGTGTTCCTCCTCATTAGAGAGGACACCCATACCCTTTCTCTCGGGGTGTGTTTTTCTGCCTTGCTTCTGTCTTAAATAAACTGTTTCTCTGTATGCGCTCCCATTTCTTGTGCTCTATCTCTAATAAGAAACTTTGTACCTGCTTTTACTCATTGGAAAAGACCCTGATGCTGGGAAAGACTGAGGACAGAAGGAGAAGAGGGCAACAGAGGATGAGATGGTTGGATGGCATCATTGATTCAATGGACATGGACTTGGGGCAAACTCCTGGAGATAGTGAGGAACAGGAAGGCCTGGTGTGATGAAGTCGAAGGGGTTGCAGAGAGTTGGACACAACTTAGTAACTGAACAACAACACCTGTTTTAACAGTTTTTCCATCCTTGAAACATTCTTGCTTTCAAACAGGGGCAAGGACCACGGCCACTTTGCTTCTAGCTTCTAGCCCCTGGTAGTCTAGTGACTAGGATTCTTGGTTTTCCATATAGGCTACACAGGTTGAAGTCCTGGGCAGGGAACCAAGATCTCTGTTCAGGACTGCCCACTGCTATTTCTCTGAGATCACCACCAGTAATACATGAAGGTTCTGGTTCCTACACAATCCTCATCAACATTCATTAGGGTCTATCTTTCTCGTTATAACCATCCTAGTGAGTGGTAAGTGGTGTCTCACTGGGATTTTGCTTTGTATTTCCCTAATGGCTAACAAAGTTGATATTTCTTTTTAATCGACTTCCTGAAGGGAAAGAAAACAAAAATCTTTGTGAATACCCTCACTCATTGCTGCACTCATGGTGTGAAGACAGAAACCAAATCACTGAACAAAAGTGTTGGAAGGGACCTTAGACCCAGGATAGGCTCCTGCTTGCAACCCAGCCCACCTGCAGTTCATCCACGGTCAGAAAGTTCTGATCTTTAGCATCTTTAGTGAGATCTTTTTTTTTTTAATATGAAACCTTTTTTCCTCAAAATTTTAGCTCCTTGTCCTAGCTTTGCTCTGAAGCCAGGTAAGCTCTCTCTTTACCCCAGGGTCCTTCTCCTTCCCTGACTCAACCCATCTATGTATTTCTAAAGACAAGCTTTGGTGGTCCACTAAGTTAGTGCCTTTCCCTTTCTCTTTTGGGTTAATGAACTCAGCCTGAGGCTGGTGTGCAGACGTGGCCACCCTTTCATGCTCAACAACTCAACAGAGATCCTGATGGAAAGCCTCTAAATCAGAAAGGTGCAGACCAAAATCTGGGCAGAGAGGACATATGCAGCTTGAAGAAACGTTCTGAAATCACCTTGCTTTGTTTTTAGTTACTATTTTTACTTTGAAATTTCAAATAGCTTTGAGAGGTAATATGTGACATTTGGGCTTCCATTGTGTCTCAGCAGATAAAGAATCCTCCTGCCAATGCAGGAGATGTGAGACACGCACATTCCATCCTGGGGTCTGGAAGATCCCCTGGAGGAGGACATGCAACCGACTCCTGTGTTCTTCCCTGGAAAATCCCACAGACAGAGAAGTCTGGTGGCTACGGTTCATGGGGTCCCAAAGAATCGGACGTGACTTACCAACTGTGCACATACCCACGCTTGTGACTTCCATGTTTTACTGAAGGGGAACAAAGGTTAAAAGGCACTGAGGATGAAGACTGTAAGAATGAACTGGTCCTCCTGCCTTCTGTATAAAAAAAGGAATTGAGATGGCTAAAAAGTTCATTTGAGTTTTTCCATAAGAAGTTATACAAAAACCTGAACAAAATTTTTGGCCAATCCAATATTTGTGCACCTTTCCCTCAACCTGGCACACGATGAAAAGGCACCTGTGATGGCTGCACGAGGGTGTGCACGAGTGTGACGCGTGTGAGTCAGATAAGCATACAGTTAAGTACACCTATCTGTGTGTTAGCTCCAGGCCGTTGGTCCCCCTGGTGTTTAGGTCTCTCTCTTGAGACTGCTTTTAATCTGACTCTGGAACTCTGTGAGCAGAATGTCCTAAGCTAATTTCCCTTGTTTCATATTTCTAACCCCCTTCCTTCGTCATCCAAACTGATACATTTTCTCTGGAAGACACTGTGCCCCCCTTCTCCCTTTCTTAGAGAGTCCTCATCTTTCTCTTGTTCTTTGCCACCACCCTGGGAGACTGGACTGTTGCACCGGCCTCCCCTCTCTGCTCCTCAGGCTCTAGTCTTTCTGCTCTGCCATCGCCAACAACTGTCACACTGTTTTTGTGGAAGCACAGGATCCCCCACCCCGAGCTCCAACTCCATGGCTCAGAATGGAATTAGAAGCCACCCTTTAGAATCTGAACTTCTCACTTTGAGCAGGGGGTGTGTCTTTCTCTCTTGGCATGGCTCTAGTCCAGTGACCTAGCAGCTACAAGTGCCCTTCATGGGTGGGTGACTGGATCCCAGAAATAGCTCATGGAATTCCTTCATTTTCCTGGGATGCATGGAACTGATGCTCCTCTCAAAGCAGTTTTTTCTGGGTCTGGTCCCTCTGGCTGGAAACCTCTTCCAAGTGTGCTCCCCTGGGTTCACTCCTTTTCATGATTCAGATGTCAGCTCAGAGACCACTTCCTCTGCGCTACCTTCCGTGGCAGCCGCCTAAGGGAACTTGGTGACAGAAAGGATTTCTTCCACTTCGTTCACTGCGGTATTTCCAGCACCCAGAACAATGCTGGCAGACAGCAGGTGTTTAAGAAACACTTGCTAAATTAATGAAATAAAGCAGCCTCTACATAAAGTACTAGGTTGCAAAAGTTCTCCCATTCTGTGTTGGGCAAGAAAGAAACTAAGGGATGAACAAAGAAAGGAGAAATCAATAAGAGAAGAGAGGGAGAGAGCTCCTTGAAGAGCAGAGGACAAACTTGGATAGCTGGAGAGAAAACAGAGCACAGAGTTCAAGGCCTGCCCTTCACTTTCTCTGATATGAAGAATGCTTTCTGCTATGATTAAAAAAACAACAAGATTCACCTTGCAGAAAAGGACATTTTAGAAGAAACCAGGAAAAGAAACAATCCTTTCTCACATCCCTCTTGCCTCCTCCTCTGATTTTCCAGTTTTCATCACCAAAGTTAAAAATGGGTATATATGTATATTTGGAAGTGTTAATCACTCAGTCATGTCTGATTCTTTTGTGAAACCATGGACTGTGGCCCGCCTGGCTGCTCTGTCCATGGAATTCTCCAGGCAACGGGTAGCCATAACGGGTAGCCAAGCTGGAATGGGTACCATTTTTGTCCTTTATCGAGCCCATCTTTGCATGAAATGTTCCCTTGGTATCTCTAATTTTCTTGAAGAGATCTCTAGTCTTTCCCATTCTGTTGTTTTCCTCTATTTCTTTGCATTGATCTGAGGAAGGCTTTCTTATCTCTCCTTGCTATTCTTTGGAACGCTGCATTCAGATGCTTATAACTTTCCTTTTCTCCTTTGCTTTTTGCTTCTCTTCTTTTCACAGCTATTTGTAAGGCCTCCCCAGACAGCCATTTTGCTTTTTTGCATTTCTTTTCCATGGGGATGATCTTGATCCCTGTCTCCTGTACAATGTCACGAACCTTTGTCCATAGTTCATCAGGCACTCTATCAGATCTAGTCCCTTAAATCAATTTCTCACTTCCACTGTATAATCATAAGAAATTTGATCTAGGTTATACCTGAACTGTCTAGTGGTTTTCCCTACTTTCTTCAATTTCAGTCTGATTTTGGCAACAAGGAGTTCATGATCTGAGCCACAGTCAGCTCCTGGTCTTGTTTTTGCTGACTGTATTGAGCTGTTCCATCTTTGGCTGCAAAGAATATAATCAATTTGATTTTGGTGTTGACCATCTGGTGATGTCCATGTGTAGAGTCTTCTCTTGTGTTGTTGGAAGAGGGTGTTTGCTATGACCAGTGCATTTTCTTGGCAAAACTCTATTAGCCTTTGCCCTGCTTCATTCCATATTCCAACGCCAAATTTGCCTGTTACCCCAGGTGTTTCTTGACTTCCTACTTTTGCATTCCAGCCCCCTATAATGAAAAGCACATCTTTTTTGGGTGTCAGTTCTAAAAGGTCTTGTAGGTCTTCATAGAACTGTTCAACTTCAGCTTCTTCAGCATTACTGGTTGGGGCATAGGCTTGGATTACTGTGATATTGAATGGTTTGCCTTGGAAACGAACAGAGATCATTCTGTCGTTTTTGAGATTGCATCCAAGTACTGCATTTCAGACTCTTTCGTTGACCATGATGGCTACTCCATTTCTCCTAAGGGATTCCTGCCCACAGTAGTAGATATAATGGTCATCTGAGTTAAATTCACCCATTCCAGTCCATTTTAGTTCGCTGATTCCTAGAATGTCGACATTCACCCTTGCCATCTCTTGTCTGACCACTTCCAATTTGCCTTGATTCATGGACCTAACATTCTAGGTTCCTATGCAATATTGCTCTTTACAGCATCGGACCTTGCTTCTATCACCAGTCACATCCATAACTGGGTATTGTTTTTGCTTTGGCTCCATCCCTTCCTTCTTTCTGGAGTTATTTCTCCACTGATCTCCAGTAGCATATTGGGCACCTACTGACCTAGGGAGTTCCTCTTTCAGTATCCTATCATTTTGCCTTTTCATACTGTTCATGGGGTTCTTAAGGCAAGAATACTGAAGTGGTTTGCCATTCTCTTCTCCAGTGGACCACATTCTGTCAGATGTGACACATTCTGTCACATTTCATGCAAAGATGGTCTTGATAAAAGACGGAAATTGTAGGGACCTAACAGAAGCAGAAGATATTAAGAAGAGGTGGCAAAAATACACAGAAGAACTGTACAAAAAAGATCTTCACCAGATAATCACGATGGTGTGATCACTCACCTAGACCCAGACATCCTGGAATGTGAAGTCAAGTGGGCCTTAGAAAGCATTGCTATGAACAAATCTAGTGGAGGTGATGGAATTCCAGTTGATCTCTTTCAAATCCTGAAAGATGATGCTGTGAAAGTGCTGCACTCAATATGCCAGCAAATTTGGAAAGCTCAGCAGTGGCCACGGGACTGGAAAAGGCCAGTTTTCATTCCAATCCCAAAGAAAAGCAATGCCAAAGAAGGCTCAAACTACTTCACAATTGCACTCATCTCACACACTAGTAAAGTAATGCTCGTAATTCTCCAAGCCAGGCTTCAGCAATACATGAGCCATGAACTTCCAGATGTTCAAGCTGGTTTTAGAAAAGGCAGAGGAACCAGAGATTAAATTGCCAACATCCACTGGATCATCGGAAAAGCAAGAGAGTTCCAGAAAAAAACATCTGTTTCTGCTTTATTGATTATGCCAAAGCCTTTGATTGTGTGGATCACAATAAACTGTGGAAAATTCTGAAAGAGATGGGAATACCAGACCACCTGACCTGCCTCTTGAGAAACCTGTATGCAGGTCAGGAAGCACCAGTTAGACCTGGACATGGAACAACAGGCTGGTCCCAAATAGGAAAAGGAGTATGTCAAGGCTGTATATTGTCACCCTGCTTATTTAACTTATATGCAGAGTTCATCATGAGAAACGCTGGGCTGGAAGAAGCACAAACTGGAATCAAGTTTGCCGGGAGAAATAACAATAACCTCAGATATGCAGATGACAGCATCCTTATGGCAGAAAGTGAAGAGGAACTAAAAAGCCTCTTGATGAAAGTGAAAGTGGAGAGTGAAAAAGTTGGCTTAAAGCTCAACATTCAGAAAACATTTAAGATCATGACATCTGGTCTCATCACTTCATGGGAAATAGATGGGGAAACAGTGGAAACAGTGTCAGACTTGATTTTGGGGGGCTCCAAAATCACTGCAGATGGTGACTACAGCCATGAAATTAAAAGACGTTTACTCCTTGGAAGGAAAGTTATGACCAACCTAGATAGCATATTCAAAAGCAGAGACATTACTTTGCCAAAAAAGGTCCGTCTAGTCAAGGCTATGGTTTTTCCAGTGGTCATGTATGGATGTGAAAGTTGGACTGTGAAGAAAGCTGAGCACTGAAGAATTGCTGCTTTTGAACTGTGGTGTTGGAGAACACTCTTGAGAGTCCCTTGGACTGCAAGGAGATCAACCAGTCCATTCTGAAGGAGATCAGCCCTGGGATTTCTTTGGAAGGAATGATGCTAAAGCTGAAACTCCAGTACTTTGGCCACCTCAAAGAATTGACTCATTGGAAAAGGCTCTGATGCTGGGAGGGATAGAGAGCAGGAGGAGAAGAGGACGACAAAGGATGAGATGGCTGGATGGCATCACCAACTCGATGGACATGAGTTTGAGTGAAATCCGGGAGTTGGTGATGGACAGGGAGGCCTGGTGTGCTGCGGTTCATGGGGTCGCAAAGAGTCGGATATGACTGAGCAACTGAACTGAACTGTTACTGGAATGGGTAGGCATTCTCTTCTCAAGGGAATCTTCCTGACCCAGGGACTTAACCCATGTCTCCCGCATTGAAGCCAGATTCTTTACTGTCTGAGCCACATAAGCGCCAATTCCTACCACATATTAGGTAATTTCTTCATTTAAAGTATCAGGAAAAAATAGGGTCCGAATTCAAAGGCCACAAATTATCTAAATCATCTGAAATCTTAAAAAGCAATTCCTTGTCAAGTGTGCCTTACTTACTGAAACTTTTGGGCTGCTCTTTGAGGTGTTTTCCTCGCAATTGACTGACAATTTATAAAGAATCTGACAATAAATAAAAGACGATCCTAGCTCAGAACCCCATTGTGCAACTATCCTGGATTTTTTTGTCAGACTGGATCTTCTGCTTCCTTTGCCAGCTGAGATCAGATGGATGCATTAGGTCATAACATTAATATGAAATTGTTTCCACAATTGTTTTTCTTTCTCCTTTCTTACCCTCTTTTTATTACATGTAACAAGTCAGATTGTAATTTTGAAAGCGAGGAACCCAGGCGGCCTGCTGGCACTCTGAAGCTGAGTAATGCCGCTGGTTTTGTTTGGACCTTTCCATGACAGCCAGAGGGTATCAGCCACATGATGGTTTAGGATGTGTCATCATCCAGGGTGAAAATGACATCACCAGAGCGAATTAGTCTGGGATTTTGCAAATCTGCCGTGCAGGACTTGCCAGAGAAAATGAAACCATAACTTTTTTAGTCCTCTCGTCCCTGTGTAAGTACATATTCTTTTTCTAGTGGCTTTGGTTTTATGTTGAAGAGGAACTTGGTCTAGTTCTTCCTGGTACATGAAAGTGTAAAAGAAACAAAGATTTCACCAGTGTAATTATCCAGTGCTTTAGATCTCCATACAGTGCTACATTTTCTTACCTCTCTGGATTTTGGTGCCTTACATTTCCTCTCTCTGGCATATTCTTTTCCCTGCCCTCTCTCCTTGTCTTTCTGGTGAACTCCTACTGATCCTTTAAGAACATTTCAAATGATTCCTCCTAGGTCAACTTTAAGTACATATGCATTTAGAGTTGTTCCACCTACCTGATGAATTAACACTTTTATCAAAATGTAGTGACTCACTTTATCCCTAATATTGCTTTTTCATTTTAAACTCATTTGTCTGATATAATAACCACATTACTTTTTTTTTTTTTTGGTGAGTATTTGACAGCTCTATATTCTTTCATGCTTTTTTCTGTCCTTTTGCATCCTTACACTTTAATAAGTCTCTTCTAAAATATATTTAGATTTATAATATTTTTCAATCTGATACTTTCTCTAGTTTTAATAGGTCAGTTTAGTCCATTCACATTTAGTGGTTACTGATATATTTGGATTTATTTCTATCATCTCATTTTGTGGTTCCTGTGTGCACTGATTTTTCTCTCCTACTTTTTCTAATGTTAAACTTTGTGATTCTTCCTTTTTCATAAACATGTTTCCTGGGCTACTTATATATGATTGAACCTTCTGTCTTGTTACTTTGAGTTTCTTCTAAGTAGGCAAATGAGAAGATTCTAGAGGATATTTGTAATTACTTATCAGAAAAGAAAAATAGCTAAAAGGAGATATGGTAAAGAACTTTATTTCTTAAAAATTTGCACTGGGTACTAAAGCAGTTTAGCAGCCAATTAGCTACTTTTCAAAATGATGAGTCAACATAATGTGCAATGCTGGCTAGAGAAAGGTGGAAACTATGTAAGGTAAATGCTTCTAATCTGAGGATGGTACCTAAGGGGCAAGTCCTTGTGAATGGCATACCTATATTACCATGTGCTGTGTGACCACATAAGGAGGCAAGCCTCCTATGATTTGTCTCTGTTCAGTCAACTGTAAAACCCTCATTCATTCAGTGTGTCATAATCATATTTGGCCTCTCTTGACTAGAAATCAGTCATAAACAATGAAGAGCTCCTGTCCTGAATCCTTACTCCAAGGGCTAGGGGATCCTGAAAGGCTGATAAAGAACTGAAATTGCATTTTCTTGTACAAGCATGATTCTTTGTAACCGATATGTACCACTGAACTCAGTACTATTAACGATGGGTAAAATAAGGTCTTTAGAACCTATCTGAGATCCTAACCTCTTTAAACGCTATGTTTCCTTCATATATTTTTTTTTTTACTACATACGTCTTGTGGTATCTTAGTTCCCTAACCAGAGTCTGAACCTGGCCCCCTTGCCGTGGAAGTGCAGAGTCCTAACCTGTGGACTGCCAGGGAAGTCCCCTACTAAAGTTTATATTTGTAGTGTAGGGAAAGGAAATAAAAAAAAACTCTGCACACCACCCAAAGCATAGGAACTGTTGAGTGCTTATCTTTTTCTAAACTGTATATCAGCTGGGATAGCCACTCAGCAGTTGCCTGCAAAGATCAACACTGGCTCCTTACTGACCACCAATGGATGGGGACTGTGAATTAGGTTTGGTTCAGTAGCCACCCTTTGCCCTAGCTGTAGATCTGGATGCCTCATTATTCCTTGGAGAGTCTTCCTCAGAGAAGAAAAAGCCATCTTCCTTCTCAGAGCTTTCTGGAAATTTCCAAGTATTGCCTACGAGGGGTCTCTGTGTCTACATTACCACACCTAAATTGGCCTGGCTTTAAGCAGTTCTCCAAACTCTCTGCAGGATCCCTGTCTATCCTTCTGTCACTCTTGTCTCTGGCATTTGACTACCCTGGGCATGGGTCTCCTATCAGTCAGTTACCAGGAATGTACCATGAGTCTACTATCTACTGCTCAGAATTCCTCTAGGTTCTGCAACAGTTGAGGAAAAAAAAAAGAGAATCTCTTAAGTCATACACAAACCAGTTTAGGAAGCAATATATCTGAGATGATGAAACACAGGGTTCAAGTCAGACAGCCCTGATCTGCATCCCAGGTCTACTGTTTCTTAGGTATGTATCTTAGGCCTCAGTTTTTTCATTTGTAAAATGATGATGATAAAAGTAGCTATTTCATATGGTTGTCATGAATTGTGTGGCAAAAAGAAATCACCCGGCAATGCCTGCACATAGTAAGTACTCAATAAGTGTTAGCTATTATTATTATTAATCATTATTCAGAAAGTCCAAGATGGAGTATAGGCTAGTCTGGGCTGTGTAGGAACCTCATAATGCTTTCCTCAATGCCCTCCTTAGTCTTCTCAGACCTGGGGGAGGAAGTAGTGCATTGTGAGTCATGGAAATGGATGGGGATAAACTGGTGGGAGAAGGGCTTGGGGGGCAGATTGAAGAACTGCAGTTGGTGTCCTAGCCCAGGCGGTCTGCCTATCTCAGATCAGTTCACCACTGGGCTGTTTGCTGGGCTTGGAAACCAAAGAATTGGAACTTCCTTTGTCTTTGAAGAATTTTCTAGCTCAGTGGGGATTCAAGACATAACACAAGATGCAGCTTTAATGTAATGAAGCAGAATCTGAATTAATAAGAACAAAATGATATGGTAAAAATTCCTCAAATAAATGCTTATTAATAAGTCTAAATTCTAGACTCCGGGTAAAATGTTCTGAATGTGTTAATAGCACGCACAGCTCTATGGCATTGCAGCAGAGAGGCTCTTTTCTTACCCCCAGCCTCAGGACCCTGCCTCTCTCTCCCCTCTGTTGATTTTTCTTCCCAGACAAACTGTGATCTGGACCAGCCAGTGAAACATAATTCTGAGTTCTACCCACAGCCTTCCATGATTTTGGATGAAAGGCCAGGGTGATTTCCTAGGGGAGTCCCATGTTTGTTTTCATGTTTTAAAGCAGGGCCTGGTGGAGTGATGAATGGTGAAAGCTCTCTTTTTAAAAGAGCGAGGTTGACTCTAGGTGACTCTGACCGGGCTTTTGCAGAGGATGGTGTTTACTTTGCAGGCTAATGACAGGGCTGACTTTCTGGGAGTGTTGCAATGAAAGAAATTCAGAGGCCTCCACGGACTTCCTCCTAGCAGAGGCTGCCCCAGCCGGCATCTCAGGGCAGTTTTATTGAACTTGGGATTTGGATGCGAGACACAGCATTTGTCAGAAGATTTTTAATCAAATGTCTGTGTGGCTTGGCCCTCTGGGTAAATGTGTGTGTTCAGCAGCAAGCACATCTCAGTCTTTCACTTGATCTGCAACTGTGAGAAGAAAAGCAAAAGCAGAGCAAAACAAAAAAATGGTTGTGATTCTATATAACTTAAGAATATCATTATGGAATTTGAAAGCACCATGGAAATCAACTGCAGAGGTGAAAAACTGAAGTCCAGAGAAGGCAAGTGCTTTGTCTAAGCTCACATAGAAAATGAGTGTCAAAGCTAAGACCGAAACTAGGTTTTCTGCTTTGGTCCTGTTCTCTTTTCATTATCCTACTTCTGTGGACAACAATGGGCAAGTTTTTTCACCCTTCCAATCATCTCTTCTCTTTACCCAAATCCCATAAAGAACCAAAATGATGCAGGAATTCCTAATTCGCTTCCAAAAGCAGTTTGTTGTCTGTTGGCCATCTTGTGTGGCTTGCTGGTTCAATTAAGTTGTTCAGCATTTCATAGGAGGGCATGCAGATTACCACTGATTCTAAATAAATCAATTCAGATATTCAGGATTTATGAATATAAAGAATCTTGCTTTCTGTCTCATTGTATCTCTTCCCTGGCTTTCTTCCCTCTACCTGCCTCCATTTTTTTTTTTTCTTTTTTAATGACTTGTGATACAAAATCTGCTGAAATCTTTAACATTTTCTTTCCTGTTTTTTGTATGATCATTGTCATAATGAAAAATGCTGCAACAATTTATATTTTGCCGGTTTTGGGGTATATTAATTACACCCTATAATTTTCTCAATTTTTCTAATAAGAAGGGGGAGGAGGGTGGATTGGACTAGGTAGAGAGACTTTTGAAAATGTGGGCAGGGTGTTTGTGACTGTCTGGGCAGTGGAATACTTCTCAGTACGGTGGGTGTTTTGAACTCTCTGGAAACTAATAAGCAAGCTTCACACACACACTTGATGGAAGTCCTCCAGACTTGGGACAACAGAGAAACCTTTCAGAAGTCTGAACCGCATCCAAGTCAAATTATAGCCTGTGTGCTAGTGTGAACAGGAGGCAAAATGGATCAGAGGAAGTAACACTGGTCCAAGACCCCCAGAAAACCCAGGGCTTGGGGTTGGCTCTGCCACTAGTCGTAGCTTTCTTGTCTGTGGAAGGGGTTCCTAGTGGCTCCGACCTCCTAGAGTTGCTTTGATGACAAAAATAAACTGATGTATGGAAAGTGCTGAGCACAATGCCTGGCCCATAATAAGCTCTTGTTATTTTTTAAAATTTATGTTTATTTGTTTATTCATCTGGGCTGGATCTTAGTTGCCACATATAGGCTCTTAGTTGCAGCATGAGGGATCTAGTTCCCTGACCAGGGATGGAAACTGGGCCCCCTGCATTGGTAATACGGAATCTTAACCACAACAACTACTGGGAGCCTCAGACCTGAGAGCCTGTGCCCCATCTCCCTAAACTGGGCCCAGCTGGGGCAATGAATAGGACCCAGTCCCTGGTGAGTTCACATCTTACCGGCAGAGGCAAGCATATTCAAAGTGCTCTATTCATACAGCTCATATCTATATGGGTCTAAGAATAGTTGTTCTACCTGGAGCCAGAGGGTGGTAGATCTAGAAAGTTTCCAAGAGACAATCTGAAATGAGTCTTCAAGTTCAAGGAGTTTTCTGGGCAAAGGTGGGCAAAGGCTGGGTGAGAGATAAGGAGACATGTGAGGTTAGGGACACGAGCTGTGTCTTTGCAGGTTTCCTAATTCCACTTCCAATGAGGCATGCGGCTTCTTCTTCACATCTAAACAAGCAGCGGAGCATCACCAGGGTTTATCTTCAACTTAGAGTTACAATGCAAGACAGAACTCCGAATCTGGAGTTAGAACATGTGAGCACAAGTCATGGCTTTGCCTTGCCCAGCTGTATGCCCACCTTTCACTTTGCCTTGTCCACAAGTGACCTTGTCCTCTGTGACCTTAGGCAAACCATGAAGGCCCTCTGCACCTGAGTGCCCCATCTGTAAAGTGAGGGTGTTAACATCTTCCTCAGAGGATGATTTTTAGGATTAAGTAAAATAATGTTGGGAAAATGGCCTAAAAATCTACATGCTCAAATAAATGCTATTTTCCTCCTTCCTGAGAAGTAAGGCAGCTTAGTCTGATAGACCATCACTGGGGCAAAGTCTCTTCCTTCTTGGGGTGGCACAATAACATTACCTATTACCTTTATGGGTATTAAAGGCATCCCATCTTACTAGAAATTAGACTTGTTTGTTTTCTCAAATGTATTTTCTTCCTCATTCTTCCCTCCCCCTGTACTCACAAGTAAACGTGCAGAAGGATTCAGTTTGGTCCTTTCACACACATATTTGTGCCTCTCAACTTGGCCCATTTGAGGTTCCATACAACTAAAAATAAGGGGTCTCTCAGTCACGGTGGTCCTAATAAATGCGCATTCCAGACCCCAAGGGTCTACCATCACTCTCCTTCATCCTGACTTCCTGGAAACAGAGCCAGCACCCTCCACCATGGCTCCTGTGACCACTCCATCATGCTTCTGACAGTCCATTTTCCAGAGCAACACCATTCTAAGGTCTGTAGGAACTTCCTGTTGAGAATTGTTAACATCATGGGTTTGGGGCAAGAGAGAACCTAGGTTCAGGTCCCGGCTCTGCCTTTTACCCTCGAAGTTGCAGAGTCTTCTTACACATGTGCAATACTGATACTTTCAATCTCATAGAGATGTTCTGAACATGAAAGAAGATACTTGTAAATTACTTAGCACTGTGCAGGATTACTATTTACTAGTTTGAAAGGGAAGGATTAGGAATAAAGAGAAGCAAACATTTAGCAAGCTAGCAAAGGAAATGGTGAAATCAGCATTTCCAAACTCTCCCAAGATTTTCAGTGATGGGGATACTGGGGCAAATCCATAGTAAACAGTGATTTGATAAGAGGGCTGCTGATAAAAGAGCCATTCCCCAAAGCTGTCTTTGTCAGAGAGCTTAAAATTCCTAGAGAGCCTTTGTTTCTTGACAGACATTAAGTTTCTAGGAGTTCTCTGATAAAATAGAGAGGTAATGCATTAAATTTTTAACAATTTTTGCTCAAAATATTTAACGTCACATTGGCACTTAAGGAATGAAGCACAGGACAGGTAAATTTTGACAGGGAAAGTGGATTTGAATGTATTTATGTGCTTAGTCGCTCAATTGTGTCCAACTCTTTGTGACTCCATGGACTGTACCCCACCAGGCTCCTCTGTGCGTGGAATTTCCCAGGCAAGAGTACTGGAGTGGGTAGCCATTCCCTTCTCCAGAGGATCTCCCTGACCCAGCAATCAAACCCAGGTTTCCCGCATTGCAGGCGGATTCTTTACTATCTGAGCTACCAGGGAAGCTCTTAAAAGACATGTCTACATCCTAGAAACTGTGAGTATGACTTTATTTGGAAAAAGCATCCCCGCAAATGTAATCAAGTTAAGGATTTAGAGATGAGATCATCAGGATTATCTAGGTGGGCCTCAATTCAAGACCAAGCATCCCTCTAAGAGACACAGAGGAAGACAGCCCTGTGAAGATGAAGCTGTGCCTGCCTCCACCAGTGGGATGTGAACTCACCAGGGACTGGGTCCTGTTCATTGAACTCACCAGCTGGGCCCAGTTTAGGGAGGTTGGACACAGGCTCCCAGTGCCATCCACCAAGACTCTGAACCTAAGCAATGCAATCAGCTAGGCCTTGGTCTCTTCCTTCCCCAGGCCAGGTGTTCAATACGTTTTCCATTAACACACCCCTGCCCAGATGCTGGTGCTGAGCTCCACTGTGGCCCACGGCCTCAGTGAGGTCACCCTGCCCGTCGCCATGTGGTCTGCACCAGCCTCCCGCACGTCCCTGCTCTGCCCTGCTTTGTCTCATCTCTGCCCTGGTGACAGCTCTGCTGCTGGCCCTGCCACCTACTCCAGGGATGGACTGTAGTCTGCCAGGTTCCTCTATCCATGGGATTCTCCAGGCAAGAATACTGGAGTAGGTTGCTATTCCCTTCTGTAGGGGATCTTCCCTACCCAGGGATTAAACTCAGGTCTCCTTCATTGCAGACAGATTCTTTACCATCTGAGCCACCCAGGGAAGTCATTCCAGTGAGGGGCAACCTGGAATCTTGTCCAAATCACTGATGCCCTAGGCCCTGTGTGGGCAAAATCGAAGCCCCTCAAAGACTTTGGGTCCTAATTCCTAGAACCTGCAAGTGTTACCTTGTAAGAGAAAAGGGGTGGGGGGTGGTCTTGGCAGATGTGACTTAATGAAGGATCTTGAGTTGGCAAGGTTATCCTAGATTATCCAAGTGGAACCTAATGGTATTGTAAGTGCCCCGATTAGAGAGAAGCAGAGAGAAATTTTATACACACACAGACACACAGACACAGACACAGGCATACGGACACAGAAAGCCATGTGAAACCAAAGGCAAAGCTTAGAGTAATGCAGCCACAAAACAAGTAATGTCGACAGCCCCCAGACGCTGGAAGAGCCAGGAACAGATTTTCCACTAGTTTCTGGAAGGAGTGTGGTCCCGCCGACTCTTTGATTTCGGCTGATTGATACTAGTTTTGGACTTTTGGCCTCCAGAACCATGTGATAATAACGTTCTGCTGTTTTAAGCCACCAACTTGGTCAGAATTCCTTATGGTAATCACAGGAAACTAAGGAAGCAGACAGTGGAAGATCTGAGGTGTGTCCCATTACTTCCCAGTCTTTCTCTGGGAGTCTTGCTCACTCATTGGGTTCAGCTGATTTGGTCAGTGGCCAGGATTTATGTAGTTCTTATTGTGGGTTTGCTGAACTCTGCTCCAGGCTCTGAGGACAAGGCAGTGTCCAAGACAGGGGAGGGACCCTCCCCTCAGAGTGTTCCAGTCCTGCCCTGGTGGAAATGCACCAGCCCTCAGCCTGGGTCTTAGCCTCTGTTCTTGTTGTCACTCACTCTTGGATTTAGCAGTGGGATCACAGAGTTCTGACCTTAACCTGTTCTCCTACTTGTTTGCACCTTTGGCTATTTCCTGGTCTCTGCTCTTTTCCGTCTACTCCTTTCATTCTCCAGGGTTAGCATTTGGCTCCTGCTGTGTGCCTGGCACTTTTGGGTCAACTGATGCTGACTGTTCCATTTATTCAGCACCCATGGTGGATCCATCCACAATTTGTGATTCTATTTTCGGACCTGGTCTCTTAACATCCAGCTTTGTCTCCTGAGCATAACTTCACATTTGTTCTTAGATCTAACCACTGCCCTTGATCTCCTGGCTCTGATCCCAAATCAGAAAGATGTTAGTGATTTGCAGTTATCCACCTGCCCCACCTACATGGATCTAAGACAGTGGAGGCACCTGAGCAGGTTAAAGAAGGCCATAGCGAATTGGACAAGATTTGTTATTGCAACCTTCAGATGAATACCAGCCATACCAGCTGACAGTTTAATTGTCATGATGCTTCCAAAGGAGGAAACAGTTGGCTGGCTTCTTTCTAATACATTGCCGCTTGGGCCAGGTTGGTAATTCTACTTTGCAGACTGTAAATAATCTCTTTGTTCAAAGCAATCTGTTTATTTTGGTGTGTCTTAATGATCAGCATACACAGCTTTCCACAACTTTCTCTTCAGTTCACTTTCTACTCTTTCTTCTCTTTCATAGGAAAGGGTAGAAAAAGTGAAAAGGGAGTGTTTGAAAAGTCTTAAAAAAATTTTTTGGGGGGGACTTCCCTGGTTGCCAGTGGTTAAGAATCTGCCTTCCAATGCAGGGGACAGGGGTTTGAGCCCTGGCTGAGGCAGCTAAGATCCCTCATGCCACGGGGCAACTGAGCTCATGTGTTGCAACTATTGAGCCCTCATGCTCTAGAGCCTGTGCTCCACAACAAGGGAGTCCTGCATGCTGCAGTGAAGACTTAGCACAACCAGAAAATGAAAAAAAGAACAAAACACCTAATTAAAAAAAAAATTGAAATATAGTTGATTTACAATGTTTTAGTTTCAAATGTATAGCAAAATGATTCAGTTATATTATATATATACATATAAATATATTTATTCCTTTTCAGAGTCTTTTCAATTATAGGTTATTACAAGATATGAGTATAGTTCCCTGTGCTATACTATAGGTCTTTGTTGGCTATCTGTTTTATATATAATGTGCTGATATGCTCAGTCATGTCCGACTCTTTGCAATCCCTTGGACTGTAGCCCACCAGGTTCCTCTGTCCATGGAATTTTCCAGGCAAGAATATTGCAGTGGGTTGCTATTTCCTTCTCCAATATATAATAGTGTGTATATTTTAGTCTCTAACTCCTGACAAATTCCTCCTTGAAAAGCCTTTAAACAAAAAAGATGGGTTTCTGAAGTTTTTAATAACAAAATGTACGTCCTTTTAGAACACATGGTGTGGATGAACCTGAATGGATCTCTCTGTTTACTTCTCTACAACGTTGTGGAGCAAATGAGTGGGGATGTGGGGGAAGAAGAGAGGAAGGAACTGACTTCTACTGAGTGCCCCTAAGAACCAGGAACTGGGTGGGTACTTTGCAGATATTATCTCATTTAAGCCTCACAGCAATCCCCAGAATTAGGTACTATAATATTATCTCACTTTATAGATGAGGAAATTGAGACAGAAAGCTCAAAAGACTTGCCTAAGGTCATGAAGTTGGGGTTCAGAGCTAGAACTTGAACCTGCATACTGAGGTCGGTACCTGATACAAATGGAATAATAATAATGAAATACGTTTTTAGAAATCAGCTAGGAATGGAACTAAAATATGTCCAAAGCACTCGAGGCATGTTACCTCTTTGTTAGAACAAGCGCTGACATGAGCTTTAGAAACCTTGAATTTTGTTCTTGATGGAGACTTAAGTCTAAATGTATAAGGATAAAAGGAACTGCAGTTGTAGCTGGAGGTTGCAGCCTGCAAGTCTGCTTTTTCAGAAGATCTTGCATTAATTAACATTCCCAGAGCTCTTTAAGATACAAAGATAAGAGCTGACATAGGTGTGACATACTGATCCCAAAGCAAGGAAACATTCCAGAAACACTGTAAGGGCCTGGATGATGCATAGGTGAGTCCCAACCACCTGCATGGTATAGGGAAGGCCCTATACTTTGGAAATGCACCAAACTGAAATTCTGCAGGGAGATTTCAGTGCTTGGCAGAAGGTTCTCACTCTCATTAAAATATAAATGTTGGGAACTTCCTGGTGGTTTCCAGTTGTTAAAATTCTGTGTGTCTAATCCTGGGGGCCTCGGTTCAATCCCTAACTGGGGAACTAAGATCCCACATGCCTTGCAGAGTGGCAAAAAAAAATAAAAAAAATAAAAATATATAAATGCTCTTGTGGACTTCCCTGGTGGCACAGTGAATAAGAATCCACCTGCCACCTGCCAATGCGGGGACATGGGTTTGATCCCTGGTCTGGCAGGATTCCACATGCCTTGGAACAACTAAAGCCTGGGTGCCACGACTACTGAGCCCACACACCTAGAGCCTGTGCTCTGAAACAAGAGAAGCCAGCCAGGGAGAAGCCCATGCACTGCAACAAAGAGTAGCCCCTGCTCCTTGAAACTCGAGGAAGCCCACACAGCAACAAGGACCCAGCACAGCCAAATATATATGTGTGTGTGTATGTGTGTGTGTGCGCGTGTGTGTGTGTTCGTTGCTCAGTTGTGTCTGACTCTTTGTGACCCCATGGACTGTAGCCTGGCCGGCTCCTCTGTCCGTGGGATTCTCTAGGCAGGAGTACTGGACTGGGTTGCCATTACTTTTATATATATATACATATATATAAAATATATGTATATATATTCTTTAGAGATATTAGTGATTGTCTGTCACTTTCACATGAATGGGAAGAAATTTCAGATTCTGTCCAGAGATCAGTTTTGGTTAGAGAAAGAGAAAACCTAGGGAACCTAGGGACCCTTGGTACCAGGGGCTGGGAAGAGAGGGTGCATACAAAGTCAGAGAAGTCAAGACCAGCTCTACCCAATCCCATATTTGGCTTGGAATGGGTCCTTGGAATGAAACAGTATTTCAGTTCTCCAGCTAAAGGCCTGGGTGCCGGCACTGACTGCAAACAGGGACTAGAAACTTAGAAGTAGGTGGAAACTAAAGGGAAAGAAAATAGCAAAGAGTGAGCAAAGGTATTTCAGAAATTGAGGTAAAAATGACTTCCCAGGGTGGACAGGAAGCCAGGAAACAGCAGTGAGTGATCCACAGGCAATGGGAAGAAGCAGCAGAATCATTTCATGCTTTTTCATTTTGATGACAGTCTTGTCATCAAAAGTAAATGCTCTGTGTTGTCCTCTTCCCCTTGATGGCCTCACTGTCCTTACAACACCCCTGGCGAGGTGGTCTTACTATTTGATGTGGGGAAGCTGAGGTCCAGAGAGTAGAAGTGCCATGTCCCTGGTCACCAGTTAACAGGTAGGACATGGGATCCAGGTCTCCAACTCCATGGCTGTGCTGTTCCCACCAGCCCAGGCTGCTCCCCACATCCATCAGTATCAAGGATCCAGGGAACCAAGAGAGATGAACGAACACAGTGGAAGCAACCTGAGCTGTAAAGCCAGCAGATCTGAGCTTGGATCTTGGCTCTATCACTCATTTTGTTGTGTGGGCTCAGGAAGTATTTGACTTTCTCAGCCTTCTTTCTGCCTAGTTACGGAAAGAGGGTGAGAGGTTTCCACCCCCCATCCATGTTTTAGAATCTATTAATTTTTCACTAAAGTGCAGATGATGGCAGTAATGATGTAAATTATTGAGTAATCACTCTGAGCGTCTCTCATGTAGTAACATATTTAATCCTTACAACAGCTCTGTTAAGTAGGGATGATTTGATTTTCATTTTACTGATGAGGAAACCAATACACAGTGAAGTTAAGTAAGTTGCTCAAGGACCCCTAGGTAGTAAGTGGGAAAGTTATGTTTGGTAAGAGAGGCAAACAAAAATCCTTGGGGCCTGGGTTGTGCAGATCTGAAAGGATTCGGCAAGAGTTCGCCCTGTGCCACCACCGGGCCCTGCATGGTGTTTGCTCAACAGGTGGGAGGGAGTTCAACAGGCGATGCTGACAATGAGCAGTGTCTTCCTCAGTTTCTTCCTCTAGGTCCTCCCTGCCCTGGTCATCTCCTCTAGCAGCTTCTCTATCTCCAGCCTAGATTTCCTGCTTGCTGTTTTTCAGCTGCAGCCCCTGTGATTCAGTTCACCTCTCCTGCCAGGCTTTCTCTTTTCAGTCAGGTCTTGGTTCCATCAACTGTCATCAATCCCCATCACCGCATGTCCACAGACTCCAGTTTCCTGTCTTTTGCTCCTCAGGTTTCTCTCTTTCCAGGCACTCCGTCACTTCCCTGTGCTCACTTCTCAGGGCCTAATCTTGGGAGGCAGCTTACACTGGCTTCTCTCCCTAAACAGTTACCTCCAGGAGTACTTGGTCCAGTGGGATGTGGCAGAGGCTGTAGGACACCTGGAAATCAGAGAAGAAGGGAGGTAGGATGTGATTGACCTTTAAGAGTACTTTGTTTCGGGGTGCCTATTATAAACACAAAGATGGGAGGCTTCCCTGGTGGCTCAGTGGTAGAGAATCTGCCTCCCAATGCAGGAGACAGGCATAGATCCCTGATCTAGGAAGACCCCACATGCTGAAGAGCAGCTAAGCCTGTGTGCCTAAACCGCTGAGGCTGTGCTCTAGAGCCTGGGAACTCCGACCGCAGAGCTCGTGTGCCGCAGCTACTGAAGCCTATGCGCCCTAGAGTCCGTTCTCTGCAACAGGAGAAGCCACCAAAATGAGAAGCCCGCACGTCGCAACTAGAGAGTAACCTGCATAGCAACGAAGACCCAGCACAGCCAAAAATAAGTAAATAAGAAATAATAAAAAAAACCCTGATAAACACAAAGCTGATGTGTGCTGGGCCTGGATGGGGAAACAAAGTCTCAGGAACGTGCAGCTGGAGCTCCTGGCCACACACGGTATGACCAGACCCCATGAGGAGCCACCTACAAGACCCCAGGCCTTGTTGCTTCACGTTTCAATTCCAAGGGAAAATACATCAATTTAAGACATTGGAAAGTAAACCGAGCCTCCACTCTCTCCACCCCCGTCCTCTGAATTTTAAGAAGCTACAGGTGATAGTAGTTAAATCATTGGATGATTACATTGACTTTTTTTTTTTTTTTTGAAAGCCTCTTTGATTGCACAGGGCAAACCTGCAAGAGTAGAGATGCAGAAAAACCCATACCTCCATGGCCTAAAAACAGGTTAAAAGACAGATGGAAGCTTGTGACTCTACATAATGAAATAGCGCTGTGCTCGCCGGAGCATCGCACACCGCAGCCCTGGTGAGTAGCTGATGAGATGCGCACCCAGCTTGAACGTCAGACACCGCCAAGGCCCTGCAGCCTCGTCTCCCTGCTGTGCTGCTGCCATTTGCACCCTGTGGGTCCTTCCTGGAGGTGGAGCGACCCCTTCCCCTCCTCTGGGCCTGGAGGAGGGAGCAACCTGGCTGATGACACCCACCTCCCCCAAGGCTTCTTTTAGAGTGGGCTGTAGCTTAGCAACCCGCGCCCCTGACAACTGATTTACTGGAGAAAAGCTTGGCTTTCTCCAAGCAGGTTTTCTTTTTCTTCCTTTCTCTTTTCTTTTCCTTCTTTTCAAACAATCCGACCTTGACTATGACGAGGTCCTTGTGGATTTCTCATGGAGATGCTGGTTTTACCTTGCCTGGCTTGCTTGGACTCCTGCATGGACACCAGCTTTCTCCCGTCTTCTGGCTTCAGGTCTGACCCCCGTCCCTCCTCCATGTTGTAGCCAGATTACTCTTTCTAGAGTTCAGTTCTCATAGGCTTCCTCTCTTGTTTAAAATCTTTTGATAGCTCCCAGGAGAAGTATGCCTGCAAGGGTGTTCAGCAATGAGCCCTGTCTTGTAAATGTTACCCATCTTTTGTCGTACTATCACATCCTCTGCCCCATTGGATTTTAATTTTTTCTTGCTTCCAGATCCTTGAATCTGCTGTTTCCTCTGCTTGGAAAGCCTTGCTTCTTCTTACTTACCTGTGAAATGTTCTTCGAGAATCAGCTTAAACATTAGCATCTCTGTGAGCCTTCCCTGACCAGTTCCCAGGCAGAACTGATCACCCCTGTCTTTGCTTCAGAGGGTTATAGATGGAATTGTCCCTTGACTGTGAACTCCGGGAGGGCAGGGAGGAGTTCTCATCCTCCAAAATGTGGCCAGTGCCCAGCACATTGCCTGACACATAGAGGGTGAGCCACATGTCACCAAACGTGTGAATGAGGGATACTGGAAAGAAGGAAGAGAGATGGAGGCAGAATAGGAGAAAGGGAGGGAGGCAAGGAGAAAGGAAGGAAGGAAGATGTGATAGAAACAAGTGAGTTTGAACATCCAGAAGGCAAGACCCAAGGGTGTGGGGAAATGGAGCCCAGATGCTGTTTGGCCTCCAGACATCAGAGACCTTTGGGACCCAACATGCAAAGGCCAACCAGTCCAGGTCTCTTGCTTGCTCTGAATCACAGGGGGGCTGACACCAGAGGTTGGTATCAGTGGTTTCTGACCAGGTTGTTGGCGGGAAGCTGGGCCATTGTTGGCAGTGACTCTTTTGGTGTCTTGGGTACCTGCCAGATGGCCTGCCACTATTCTGGTTTTTGGCAGGTCCCTGGGCTCAGGTAATGCTACCTCTCTCTTTCCTCATCCCGCTGGTCCTTGGGGGTGATAGTTGCTTCCAACTGCTCAGGGTTGCCTCATCATCCCCTGATAGATTTACCAGTTCCTCTGTCACTCCTGTAACTAATTTCATGCCTTAAATAGATTCCCCCCTGTGGTTAGTATTTGGTGCTTTCTGTTTTGTGGTTGGACCCTGACTAGCTGAGTTTTGTGACCCCACTGTAGGGAGTGAGGTCACTGGTGTGCACCTTGGTGGAGGTAGCGTACTTCTTTTTCTGGTTTATGATGGGGTAAGGGTGCATGGTGTGTATGTTTAGCCTGGATGGGTGGGAGGTTGGGGGCATTTTTTGGTCTCCAGACCACAATGATGCTCACTTTGAGCTCTGAGGGCCCCCTGTACAGTGTCCCTCCAGGAAATCCATGCAGCCCCCTAACTGCCAGCCCCCTGCCCCTGGCGAGAAGATGGGAGTTAGGCTTTCACTCCTGAATTCCAACTGGAAAATTAGCATGAAAGAGGATGTCGGAGAAGCAAGGAAAGAGAGACTGTGAGGCAGGGAGAAGGGAGGAAAGGAAAGGGAAAAGAAGGGGAAGAGAGAGAATGGAACAGGTGTATCCATGTTTATCACGTGTCTGCACATAGCAGGGCTCAGGTGATATCTGTTGAATGAATGAAAGATGAGAGGAAGTAGAAGGAGAAGGTGGGGAGCATGGGTAGTGCTAGCAAAGAATAAGGCGGGACTTCCCCACTGCCACCGCACCCCTGCTTCAGAGCTTCTGAACAGCTCCCCCAGCACGGCAGCTTCCTGGCTGGTTTCCTCCAATCTACCTGACCACTGCTTCAGGGACTTTCCCAAAATCTCATTCTCAGTTGCTTGAGCCAATGCTATAGCGGCTCCTGGAAGTGTAGAGATTAAATTCTGTTGTGTGCTTCCGAGTATCAGTGTCTACCTCCTGCTTTCAACCTGGACTCTTCACGTTGTTCTCAATCTTGGAACACCCTGGAGATCATTTACTTAAAAATGATCGGCCTCTTCCCTATATATCTTTGTCCTTTTTAAGGCCTGGGATTCTAAGCTCATTTGAGACAAGCCTGGGGAACACAAAATTAGGTAGCTGAACTCAGATCTGGCTCTTAACCCCCATCTCCTGTTCTCTCTCCCTCCTATAAATTCCCTCTGTCTCTTGGAGAGTCTGGGATGGTGGTCCCACTTTAACAGCTGGAGGACGCCACGATGTTCTCCCTCTCTGGGCTCCTGAGAGAGAATGGGCAGGGGGAGGGGCCAGGCTCTCAGTGCACCAAATAGCCCAGCTCCCCCCACCCTGCCAAGGCAGGGTGTGTTCGAGCTCAGAGAGGTCCCAGTGTGCCTGCGGCTGAGTTGTGGATGCCAGAGCAGATGGAGGGACTGGCCCTGGGCGAGTGAGAGAAAAGGAGACAAAAGAAAAAGTCAGATGGTGTTCACCCCACAGCGCAGTGGCCGGAGACTGCCCAGGAAGCCAGGCTGGGACTTGGAGATTCTTCGGCTAACTTTGCCAGGAAAACGAGATGACACCTAGTTCAACCACACCCTCAGATGCAATGCAGTTAACATTTGCACACACACGTGGGACGGCACTTGTGGGTCTGATTTGCGAACACCTGGGTGTGATTCTCTGTTGCTTGCCAGCTCTGCAGGCAAAGTCCTTCATCTATCATTTTCCTCATCTGTGAAGTGAAATAATATAATATACACCTTTTTTTTTTGTTGTTAGTCACTCAGTTGTGTCCAACTCTTGGTGACCCCATGGACTGTAGCCCACCAGGCTCCTCTGTTCATGGAATTCTCCAGGCAGGAATATTGGGGTGGGTTGCCATTCCCTTCTACAGGGGAGCTTTCCAACCCAGGGATCAAACACAGGTCTCCTGTACTACAGGCAGATTCTATACCATTTGAGTCACCAGGGCAACTCCCATACTTTTCTCACAAAGTTCCAAGTATTTTGCACCTGATAAGGCTTCAGTAAAAGGATGTTATTACTATTACTGCTATTTCTTCATTTAAACATTATTTGAGACGTCTTGGGGCTAAACTCTGTGCTTGGCATTGAGGCTAAACATGAAGGCAGAGAGAAGAGGAAAGGCTTGTCAATACTTTAGGAAGCTGGCAGTCTAGAGCAGGGTGAGCAAACTATGGCCCTTGGGTCAATTCTGGCCATGTGTCTGTTTTGTAAATAAAGCTTACTTACTTCCAAGTCCATTCAGTTATATATTATCTGTGATGACTTTCTGGCTACAGTCATGGAATCAGGTCATTGCAACCATATAACCCACAAAGTCCAAGAATTTATCATCAGGACTTTTACAGAAAAAGTCTGCTCACCCTTGGTCTAGAGAGGAAGGTGGATGTATAATCAGGATGAAGCCATTTGCAGGAGAATGTAAATCATCGAAACTGATGACCTAGAAAAAAAGAATCCTGACCTGAGTGGTCATTAGGATTTTAAGCCAGTCCTTGAAGGCTGAGAAGGAAATTGATCCCTAGAGCCTGGGAGTGGGGAGGAATGGGAAAAGGCAGGTCAAGAGGACCATGGGGGCTTCAAAGAAGAGAGTGCATATGAGGATGGAAGAGACTAGAAACTAAATGGCTAGTCCAAATTAAATGGCTAGGTCACTTTGGAATCAGAGCTTAAACCTGGTTCAGTGCCTTGTAAGATTTACATTATTTTATATTTAGTGTTTTGTTTTTACAACATGCATTAACACATACAGTCTTATTTAATCCTCACAACTATGTTATGAAGTAGGTATTACTAGTCTGATTTTATAGATAAGGGACACCAAAAAGAGCAAGAATCACTCAGCCAAGAAGTAGCATTACTGGGTCTTGAGTGCAGAGAAGGGGCCTATGCTTGTGGCAAGGTCAGAACTCCATCACAGGAATACGTCCTGGTTACCTGGTGCACGATGTAAGTAACAGGCAAGATAACCTTAGGCTTGTACACGTGGAGGTTATTCAAAATTCAGGATGTCTTTAGTGAATATCTGTAGTGTATATGCACAGAATTAGGTGCTAAAGGAAGAGCCTAGGGAAGTTTAAGATGAGACTATGCTGACCTCTGGGGCTGTGGGTTCGGTTGAGGACATAACCCTCCAAGTTCCTTAATGGTTTGAGGCCGTTCACATTAAGTGACCAAGGTGGGGTGCTGACAAGAAGGGCACATGAATTAGAGGCTATATCAGAAAGGCTCCATAAAGGGTGTGGGGCTGGAGCTGGGGACTGGCTGCTTTTACATTGTTGTTTAGTTGCTAAATTGTGTCTGACTCTTTTGTGACCCCATGGACTATAGCCTGCCAGGCTCCTCTGTCCAAGGGATTTCCCAGGCAAGAATACTGGAGTGGATTGCCATTTCCTTCTCTAGGGGATCTTGCCAACCCAAGGATCAAACTCATGTCTCTTGCATTACAGGTGGATTCTTTACCACTGAGCCAATTGGAAAGCCTCTATTTCTATGCCAAGGATTAATTCAGGTGGCTATCTCTTCACATTAAAGAATCCTCATATTGATAAAAACCACAGAACCTCAGAGCTGGAAGGGACTCCAACTCTCCCTAACAATTTACAAATGGGAAAACTGAGTCCCTAAGAAAGGACCAAGTTGCCTTTTAAGTACTGATATGGACTTCAAATGAAGGTTTTCTCATGAAATTTGAGGATCTCTTTCTAGAGCACTGTTTTGTCCCCTTCCTCTGAATTAACCCCTCAGACTTCAGGATTTCCTTTTCATATCCACTCTAAAGAGTGTTCGTGAATGATTACTTCCCAAGCCCCAGTGGGTGTGTGATACTCTTCTCCCTCTCCTCTCCCTGCCCACCCCCAACTCCCATTTAAAATATCTTCTTGCTTCCTTCAAGATAAAGACCAAGCCTTAGACTGCTGAGGTTAATGGATAGGAGGGTGAGACTTGGCATCAAACCTTCTCCACCACTTGCCACTGTGTAATATAACCATCCTATGATGGACAAATAATGTAACCATACTGTGCCTTAGTTTCCTCATCTGTAAAATGGCCACAGTCGTAGTAATTACTTCAGGAGTTTGTAAAAAGGAAGCATGATAATTCATGACCAAACATAGATTAGTGTCTCGTATCTAGTGGGTGCTCAAAAAAAGTTAGCTAATAAAAAAAAAAAAAAAGTTAGCTAAGTTATTGCTATTAGCCTGGTATTTTTTCTGCCCCTGCAATTGAACTCCAGCCCACTTTTCCAACCTGCCCTCCTCAAACAAGTCTCCTTACTGTCTCTTATAAGCCAAGTGGGCTTCGCTGGTGGCTCAGATAAGCCAAGTGCCATTTTGGCTCTCGAATCCTCTTCTCTGTTCCCCATTCTCTTCCCTGCATTAACCTCACATTCTTTCTAGTTATCTAAGTCCGCCTGTTTTACTAGCTGCCTTCGAAGCTCCAGCCTCTGGTCACCTCTCCTTCCTCAGGAGTCCCACGGCACTCGGTCTGGACCTCTCCCTTGCTGTCCTGCTGCTGTTATCCCTCTGTATGTCCATATCCAACCATTCCCAGGGGGCAAGTTCAGGGTCCACCTGGGACTTCTCATCAGATTTTACACATGGCAGGCAGATAGGCGCTCGTTCAATTCATTTATGGAAAGCCTATTCCCTGGTGGCTCAGACAGTAAAGAATCTTCCTGCAATGCGGGAGACCTGGGTTCAATCTCTGGGTTGGGAAGATCCCCTGAGGAGGGCATGGCAACCCACTCCAGTATTCTTGACTGGAGAATCCCCATGGACAGAGGAGCCTGGTGACTCCTCTGAGCGACTAAAGCACAATATGATATAAAGAGACCTTTGCTCAACATTAGGGGTTCAGCATTGATGAGCCCCATCTCCAGCCTCACCATGTAATATGAGGCAGACTCACAGCCAAGTGCTGAACTCTAGAATGGTAGTGGGGCCACAGCCCACAGGAGCCTGTTGGGAGAGGGAGTGTACTTAGTATGTTTGAGGGGGATGACAAACAAGGGTGAAGGAAGTAAAGAGGGAGATTCCCAAACCATTACAGCAGAAGAGTGAGTGGCTGTGGGCATTGAGGGACAGAGGCGTTACACCCGATCCTGGACTTTGCAACTTGAACAAGTGATGGTGTTTGTGTGAAAGTTCCTGAGGCTGGTGGGGGCTGCTATGAGCAGGGAACAATGTGTGGACTCAGGACCTGGCTGAAGGAGGGTCTGTTACTTCATCTTGGTGAAGGAAGGAACCCAAGCCTGAGGCTGGAAAATAGCAAGAAGACTGATAACCAGGGAAGGTCCATCAGTGCCTGGTGCTGGAGGGTTGGCCTGAAAAAAGGAAGGGTGACCGCAGCAAGGTGGGGGTGGGAGGGGGAAAGAGCTGTGGGTAGGGGAAAGGGAAGATTAAGGGTAAATTCTGAGAGTTCCCATCTCTGAGAGTGACTCTGAGCATTTTGGGGCCAGAGTGGGGTTTTGAAGGCCCTACCTGCATTTGGAGGTAGTGTTGGCAGAAGTCAAGGAGGAGGGTAGAGCTTGTATTCAGGGATTTAAATTTGCAAAGATCTTAAGTGCATGTACAAGCACCAGTGCTCAGAGGGCTATGGAACATGGGAACTTGAGGTCTGGAGTTTTTAGGTCAACAACTTTGAAGAGATCATAGGAGCTGTAGCACTGGGCCCATCCTCTGAGGGAAACACCATCAAGGAGGGATGAGGGCTGGAGACCACAGGGACTGAGGAGCTGCAGGAAGAGAAGCCAGAATAATCAGAGAGGCAGGAGGAGAACCAGAGGTGGCGCCTCCCGTGAAAGCTGGGAGAGGTGAAGCTTCCTTGATTCTGGAGTAGGCCTCTTTCCTGTGGAAAATTCTGAGTGAAGTCAGTGTTGAAAGAATGCACAGAGAGGCTTTCTAGTCAGTTCTGTTTTGGTGCATATATACAATGTAATATTACTCAGCCAGTATTACTTCATTCATAAAAAGAATGAAATAATGTCATCTGCAGCAACATGGATGCAACTAGAGATTATCATACTAGGTGAAGTAAGTCTGATAGAGAAAGACAAGTATCATATGATATTGCTTATATGTGGAATCTGAAAAAATGATATGAGTGAACTTATTTATAAAACAAAAATAGTCACAGATGTAGAAAAACAAACTTATGGTTACCAGGGCAGAAAGAAGGAGAAGTGATAAATTGGGACATTGCGGTTGACATATACATACTGCTGCTGCTGCTGCTGCTGCTAAGTCGCTTCAGTCGTGTCCGACTCTGTGCGACCCCATAGACGGCAGCCCACCAGGCTCCCACCATCCCTGGGATTCTCCAGGCAAGAGCACTGGAGTGGGTTGCCATTTCCTTCTCCAGTGCACGAAAGTGAAAAGTGAAAGTGAAGTCGCTCAGTTTCGTCCGACTCTTAGCAACCCTATGGACTGCAGCCCACCAGACTTCTCTGTCCATGGGATTTTCCAGGCAAGAGTACTGGAGTGGGGTGCCACTGCCTTCTCCAATACTACTATACATAAAATAGGTAACTAATAGATAACACAAGGAACTCCACTGAATACTCTGTAATGACCTATATGGCAAAAGAATCTAAAAAAGAGTGGATATATATATGTATTTGTATAACTGATTCATTTTGTTGTACAGCAGAAACTAATACAACATTGTAAATCAACTCTACTCCAACAAAAATTAAAGCAAAAAAAATCCAAATACTAGACCAAGATTTTCAAGCAAAGGAGGAGTGGGAAGGGTCCATTAGGACCTCATAGCAATTTGATTCTATGTGAATGAATGCCACAGCCGAACAATGAAGGATCTCCCCAGCCGGCTTCCAGCAGCCCTGACCATCACCTTGTAAGAGGGGGCGGGCATGGCTCGTGCAGGGGAGCAGGGGCAGCAGACAACATGGAGAGGCTAGGAGCACAGAGAGCTCCTTTACTGCAAGGGGCTCTGGGGAAGGGAGAAGGAGGGGCTAGGACGGAGGCTGATCCCAGGGAGCTGCCAAGTTAATGAAGTAAGAGAGGCCCGTCCTGGCTGGAGTGAGACATGTGACACCAGGCAGGTATGACATGCAGGGGCATTTCAGGAGCGGGGGTAGGGCAGGCAGGAAGTGGGGGTTGGGGGAACAGAGAAGCCTCTGTGAGGGAAAGGGCATTTGAGGTCGTCCTGAGGGAGGGGGCAGGATTTCAACAGGTGGAGGCAGGGGAGGCTGTTCTAATTGGTCTGACAGCCTGAGTACTGGGGAGATGCTGGAAGGGTCCCTGCTGTCGATGACGGGGGTGGGTTTGGGAGCTGACACAGGAGCTTGGCAGTAAGGACATAACCTCCCGAAGGTTTAGGACAAGGGACAGACAATACCGACGTGGGTCACTGGCTTCAGAGAGTTCAGAATGGAAATCGCACCTGCCACAGGTTGATGTAGGGAGTGCCTGGTGTCCAGAGGATCTTCTAGAAGGCTCTTCTACAGTCTAGTGGAAGCCTGAGCTTTTTCATTTTCCTCCTGGGGACCTGGAGCCACCTCACCACCCTCCTTGCTGTGCTGATCCTCGCTGGCCTTGTGAGACAGGGCTTCTGATAAGGCAGCCGGGTTACACAGGCCAGTTCAGCGGGTGGGTGTGTCACAGATCAGCGGAGATCCTCTCACAGACTGACCTTATCCAGTCCCCATGGGTCGGGGGAGGGGAGGATCAAATAGCTGCCCCGGCTTCTCCCTTTCCTGTTGGACCCCTGTGTTAAAACTTTGGGGTTTTGAGGTCTGGATAGTCTAGGGGGGTCATGCTTCTTCCAGATTAGTAGTAGCAAGTAGTGTTAGTCCCTCAGTTGTGTCCAACTCTTTGTGACCCAGGGACTGTAGCCCACCAGGCTCTTCTGTCCATGGGATTGTCCAGGCAAGAATACTAGAGTAGGTTGCCATTTCCTTCTTCAGGGAATCTTCCCGACCCAGGGGCTGAACTCGAGTCTCCTGTTTCTCCTGCACTGCAGGCAGATTCTCTGCCATCTGAGCCACCAGGGAAACCCAGATTACTTGTTCCTTTTTTTCACCACTATGTATTTACTCTCTTATATCAAGAGTTATATCTTCTCTAACTTTGCATATCTCACACCATGCTTTGCACACAGTAGGCATGCAACATTCTTGCCCAACTCAAAACCAACTAAACAAACTCTCCCCACTCCCCCAGGAATGACTCAGTCCTGCCCCTGAGGTGCTCAGACAGACCCCGCCCTGGTTACCTGGCACTGCAGGATCTCATAAAGAGGAGACTGGAGAATCACCAACTATAAACATTCCCTTGGCATCAGCGTTTTCCGTGGATAGAGGAAGAATTGTTCTCCCGTGCAGAGTTTTGCGAAGGCATGTAAAGAGTTAATTAAATCCCTGCCCATGGGACTTGGCCATATAAAGGCATTCCACCCAGAAGGAATGTGGGAGTCGTGCTGGGAAGCAGGTTTCTCTCTAGGCTCAGGGGCCTGGAGTGCTTGTGCCAGAGCCAATGTCTGGGGCTACGTTGCCAACACTGGAGATACCGGTCCCCGGGGCCACCAAGCCTGATGTAGAGCACATGGCTTCCTTGGCCTGGCCCCATGGCCACAGTGGAAGTGCCCATGGGAGTCCAAACAGCAATGGCTCCTGACTGGGGAAGACTCATAATGACCATCAGTAGCTGCATTCACTGGGCGCTCTGTGATCAGTTTCTCTGCCAAGAGCCCTCTGTCTCTGACCTCGTGTCCACCCCTCACCCTGGGAGCTGATGTCTCTTCAGGATGCATGGCCATGGCATCCACCTGGAATGCTGGATTTTGTGGCCTCTTACCGGCACTGGACCTGCTGTACATTTTGTGTGTTAGTTTTGTTCTTGGCTGAATCCCCAGTACCAGGTGCTGGTATCAGGTACTAGTACCAGGCGCATAGCAGGTGCTCAAGAATGAATGAAGTTAATTGTCTCACCTTTACTGTAATTTGAGTGTGAAGGAAACAACTCACCACCTTCTCCCCTCAATTCCTCTGGCGCTGTGAAGGGTGGTGTTATTATCCCTGGGTTGAGTGGGTGGGAATATGAATACTTGCCTTTTCTCTCTTCTTGGTCGATCAGTGTTTACCTGCTGTAAGATCTCCTTCAAATACATGTCAGAGTGCGAAGACTTACCATATCCACTCTTGGATCTTCCTCTGTATATATGTGTATGTATATAGATAATTACCTGTGCTGTGTGCTGGGCTTAGTCGCTCAGCGTGTTCGACTCTTTGCAACTCCACGGACTTTAGCCCACCAGGCTCCTCTGTCCATGGGAGTTCTCTAGGCAAGAATACTGGAGTGGTTTGTCATGCCCTTCTCCAGGGGATCTTACCCATCCACAGATCAAACCCATCTTTTCTGTCTCCTGCTATGTCAGGTGGGTTCTTTACCACTAGCGCCACCTAGGAAGCCCCTTCCCATCTTTGAAAGTGAAAGTGAAAGTTGCTCACTTGTGTCCAACTCTTTATGACCCCATGGACTGTACGGACCTTGGAATTCTCCAGGCCAGAATACCGGAGTGGATAGCCATTCCCTTCTCCAGGGGACCTTCCCAACCCAGGGCTCGAATCCAGGTCTCCTGTATTGCAGGCAGACTCTTTACAGCTGAGCCACCAGGGAAGCCCAAGAATAGGAGTGGATAGCCTATCCCTTCTTCAGCAGATCATCCTGACCCAGGAATTGAACCGGAGTCTCCTGCATTGCAAGCAGATTTTTACCAGCTGAGCTACCAGGGAAGTTTTTTTTTTTTCCCCTCATCTTTGGGGCCCCATAAATTTACCTTTAGGAGGCCAGATGGGGCTACAGGTGTAGACAGGAAGGTTGGGGGAAACACAAGATAATGAAATTGGGGGACAAGAGAAGGGGAGGATGAGAGACTGTCGGTGCCCTGCAGGGGAGCCCTGAGGAGGTCACCAGACCATAGAGGGGATGGCTACGTGGTGTGCTTTGGTCTACCAGGCCTTGGCCTGCCTCTCAGAACTTCCTAGGGCCAGCGTGGCAGAGAACAGGGGAGTGAGTTCCCTGCCCTGAGCATGGCACCACTCTGGAGGTGGGGACAGTGGACAGTGAGGGCTACCCACACGGGGCATGATGGCTGAGGCCCTGAGGGGTCAGCCAGCCCCAGACCACCTCAACATGAGCTGCCCCCTTGGCCCTTGGTAAACCCCAACCCCACCCTGCCCCCACCCTACCCCTGCCACTAGGACTTGCACACACTTCAGAGAGAAGGGAAGAAAAATCACAAAATGACAGAACTTAGGTTTCTGCTTCCCCAGTGGAAGGGAACTTGGTGTAGAAATTAAGTTGTTACAGAGAAGATATGATGGTTAAGTACCAGACCCTGCAGCTAGACTGCTTAGGTTCAAATCCTGGCTAGCTGTGTGATCAGAGTCAAGCCATTCCACTTTACTTCTCTGTTTTGCCCCAGTTTTTTTTTTTCAAAATAACTATTTATTTAATTGCTAAAATCGCTGGCTCCTACAATGATGTGCTATGCAGTGCTTAGTTGCTCAGTAGTGTTGGACTCTTTGCGACCCCATCAACTGCTGCCCACCAGGCTCCTCTGTCCGTGGGGATTCTCCAGGCAAGAATACTGGAGTGGGTTCCTCCTCCATGGGATCTTCAACCCAGGGATCGAACCTAGGTCTCCCGCATTACAGGCAGATTCTTCACCATCTGAGCCACCAGGAGAGCCCTCTACAATGATGGTTCCTATTAAATATCATTTATAAGACAGACTTGGGGGACTTCCCTGGTGGTCCAGTGATTAAGCCTCCGCGCTTCCACTGCAGAGGACCTGGGTTCCATCCCTGGTCAGGGAACCAAAATCCCACATGTCACATGGCACAGCAAAGAAAAAAAAAGGAAAGGAATAAAAAAAAAGCCTGGGATTCCAGTCCTGGCTCAGCACTACCTCTGGGACAGTCATTGAACACTTTTTGACTCGTTTTTTTTATAAAAATCCCGATGACTTCATCAGGGTGTCATGAAGATCCCAGGAGACGTGTAATCTTCCTTTGGTGGTGCCCTAATATGGAGTTAATTTCTAAATTCTCATGCATTTTATAAATACCATTGATTATCAGCACAATCCCTGTGACTTGTAAGTCGATTATAAATAACTTGAGGCAAATATTAATTGAAGTTGTGCTGAGAAATGGATGTGCCACAACTTTGTCCCATCCTGCCCCAACCTATGCAGGGCCCCATCACAGGGAACATCTCAATAAATATCTACTATCAATGAGCATTTTAAAAGAATAGATGGAATTTTATTTACAAAGAATCTGAAAACAAGATTCAGTTTAGAGGGTCAGGAAACATGAGCTGGTCAGGGATTGCTTGACAGGGAACCATGGAACTTAGTTTTCTTTTTCTTTTAATTAAAATATAGTTGCTGCAGTTCAGTCGCTCAATCATATCTGACTCTTTGCGACCCCATGGATTGCAGCCCGCCAGGCTTCCCTGTCCATCACCAACTCCTGGAGTTCACTCAAACTCATGTCCCTTGCATTGGTGATGCCAGCCAACCGTCTCATCCTCTGTTGTCTCCTTCTCCTCCCACACTCAATCTTTCCCAGCATCAGGGTCTTTTCTAATGAGTCAGTTCTTCGCATCAGGTGGCCAAAGTATTGGAGTTTCAGCTTCAGCATCAGTCTTCCAATTAATATTCAGGACTGATTTCCTTTAGGATGGACTGGTTGAATCTCCTTGCAGTCCAAGGGACTCTCAAGAGTCTTCTCCAACACCTCAGTTCCAAAGCATTAATTCTTCGGCACTCAGCTGTCTTTATAGTCTAACTCTCACATCCATACATGACTACTAGAAAAACCATAGCTTTAACTAGATGGACCTTTGTTGGCAAAGTAATGTCTCTGCTTTTGAATATGCTATCTAGGTTGGTCATAACTTTTCTTCCAAGGAGCAAGTGTCTTTTAATTTCATGACTGCAGTCACCATCTACAGTGATTTTGGAACCCCCCAAAATAAAGTATTGATTCCAGCTTGTGTTTCCTCCAGCCCAGCGTTTCCCATGATGTACTCTGCATATAAGTTAAATAGGCAGGGTGACAATATACAGCCTTGACGTACTTCTTTTCCTATTTGGAATCAGTCTGTTGTTCCATGTCCATTTCCAACTGTTGCTTCCTGATCTGCATAGATTTCTCAAGAGGCAGGTCAGGTGGTCTGGTATTTCCATCTCTTGAAGAATTTTCCACAGCTTATTGTGATCCACACAGTCAAAGGCTTTGGCACAGTCAATAAAGCAGAAGTAGATGTTTATTGCTGTACAATATTTTATAAGTTATAGGTGTATAATATAGTGATTCACAAATTTTAAAAGTTATAGTTATCATAAGATATTGTCTATATTCCCCTTGTTGTATAATATATCCATGTAGTTTATTTTATTTATTTTTGGCCACACTGCATGGCATGCAGGATCTCACCTCCCCAACCAGGGAACAAACTCTTGCCCCTGCAGTGGAAGCCCGGATTCTTAACCACTGGCTCAATAGGGAAGTCCCTGTAGTTTATTTTTTGCCTAATAGTTTGTACCTCTTACTCTTTCTTCTACTCCTACAGTGTGCCTACCCGCTTCCTTCTCCCTCCTAGGAAGCACTAGTTTGTAGAACTTAGAGCTGCTGATGTTACTGATTTGTTCTGGGCACGCTTCACAGCATGTGGGCTCTTAGTTCCCCGCCCAGGGATCAAACCTGTGTGCCCTGCATTGGAAGCACAGAGAGAACTTAGAGTCTTGACTAATCACTCTGTGATTAGCCTTCAAGGAAGGTTGCACAGCCAGGCATGCCTGAGCCGGAGCAGTGGTCCCAGGAATAGACCCACCTGGATCCTGGGGACTTCCTGACTTCTAGTTTCACTTCCTGAGTACTCTCAGCAGAAGCGCACCGATTTTAGACACAAGTCTACATCCCACTGCCTTCAACTACAAACTCATGTTATAGGGGGCCTGTTGGGTTAAATTGGGCAATGTATGCACTGCCCTCTGTACAGTGCTTGACACAGAAGACATGCTTCCAACATTAGTTTTCATCTCCATCCCTTTCTTTCTTGGGGAGCTGGCCTAGTAGGAAAAACCTAAATGTAGGCAGTGGGAGCTTTCCTCCTGCCACGGAACAGATAACACACTCTGAGATATTTGTCCCTGATGAGGGCAAGTTTCCCTAGACGTACAGCTGCTTAAGAGGTATGGAAAGCCGTCACCCTCCTCTGGGGTCAGAGAAGGTGAGGCTCACGTTCAAGAAGTGGTGTATTGTGTTCAGAAGACATTATACACTCCATCAATATTTGATAAGGCCTGGGTGTGCGGTGTGCTTGGCTGACCGACTCTGCCGTGTGACTGCCAGCTGTCCTGCATCTGATGTGACAGGCCAGAGAGCGATGTCCTCGGGGAATAAGGGGCCCACTGTCCTTCAGGGAAGACAGCAGGGCTGACCGGCTCAAAACCGGCTTCTGGCTTTTTCTTGCTCTCCCATTTGAAAGGATAATAATACTAGTATCTGACAATTGCTGACTGCTTATCCTATGCCAGGCACATAACAAGTGCTATCTCTTTTCGTCCTCTGAAGGCTCATTTTACAGTTGAGAACACTGAGGCCTGGGAATGAAGATACTCGCTCAAGGTCAAATAGTAGGTCGTGACCTGAGGAGGGCCAGCTAACCAAGGAGAATAAGTACATGAATCAACTTGACCTCAAGAACTGGGGTATTCAGGCAGAGATGTTTTCACAAGCTACAGAATCTTAGGGAAAGAGAAAAAGGATGGGAAGCCTTGTTCCCAAATATCTGCAGACCTGCCTCAAGTCTTAGCACAAGAATCCCGGAACTGACTTTAATGTCTCTTCCAATTTTAGCTTCCCTTCTCCCATTGCTGTTCTCTTTGCCTGGCCCAGATATCTCCCTTTAAGAACAAATAGAGGGACTTCCCTGGTGGTCCAGTGGTTAAGAATGTGCCTCCAGTATAGGGGGTGTGGGTGTGATCCTTGGTCAGGGAAATAAGATCCCACTCTGCCTTGTGGCGCCATCAAAAAAAAAAAAAAAAAAAAAAAAAAAAAGACAAATAGAATAACCCAGGAACTTTCAACTGCTTTTTGTGAGTATGGAGTTGTGTCTGCACTGCAGTCCTAAACAGCTCTGTGGACTAGGCAGGAGGCACCCATTCCCCCAGGTCTGTTTCATAGTGTCCTCTCTGCCAGCCCCTCATGGTTGCGGCTGTAGGTGGACTGTGGGTTTGTTTGAATCTTAGGTTCCCTCCTGGATGCTCTTAGAATTGCATCACTTTTAGTTCCCTCTCTGAAAGTCTTTGGGATGTTTGACCTGGGCTGCTGCTGCTAAGTTGCTTCAGTAGTGTCCAACTTTGTGCGACCCCATAGACGGCAGCCCACCAGGCTCCCCCCGTCCCTGGGATCCTCCAGGCAAGAATACTGGAGTGGGGTGTCATTTCCTTCTCCAATGCATGAAAGGGAAAAGGGAAAGTGAAGTCGCTCAGTCGCTCTTAGCGACCCCATGGACTACAGCCTACCAGACTCCTCTATCCAAGGGATTTTCCAGGCAAGAGTACTAGTGTGGGTTGACCTGGACACAGCTCTGTAAATTTGTCTGGTTGTGAAGTGGGTGTGCAGTGAGGGAATAATGGATTGAACAAGACCATGTACGCAAAAGCACTCACCTGGCCCATGATAAGTACTCCACATGTGTTACTGGAACTTAATCTGGAGAGGATGCCTAGGATTTGATGTCTGTAAAGGCACTGAAAAATTCTTGGTTCAAACCATAAATGAAGAAATTGGGCCCAGAGAGTTGAAGGGGATTTCCCAGAGTCATGGGGAGTGATCTGGGTGAGCACTGAGTTCCTGGATTCAGATTTTACATAATAATAATGCCCTTAGATACCCTCTCTTACGCTGGACCCTGGACCTTACAGGACCCCCACTATGACCCTCTTTCAGCTATGCCTCTCTCTATGGGTATAGATGGGTAAGGAGTCTGTAGGACCAAGGAAATGTGCCTGTCTTGAGCCCATTTACCTCTTCTATAATCTTCTCTGGCTACCTAAAGCTTCTCTATGGTACCTAGAATTTGCTGCCTAAATGATCCCAAGCCTGTTTCCAGCCTTCTTCAGGTCTCTTTCCCAGGTTTTTCCTACCAAAGGCAGAGGTCACAGCCAATATGGGCAGTGTGTACAAAGGGTGGCATATGGGAGGCTGACAGTGGGGTGTGGAGAGGGAGCTTGTGTATATGGACTGGGACATGGGCAGGTGATGGGGGATGGGAAGAAAGGTCCATGAGCCCAGGTCTGAGCATTTGGGGGTGAATTCTACATTGGTAGCTGAATTCTGAGGAGGAAAAGAGTTCTAAATGGGAAACTGGCTTTCTGAGTCAATGTGGACACGTATTCATTAGGATAGGACGGTGCGCGTGCATGCTAAGTGGCTTTAATAGTGTCTGACTCTGTGAGACCCTGTGAACTGCAGCCTTTAAGGCTCCTCTGTCCATGGGATTCCCCAGGCAGAAAACTAGAGCGTGTTGCTGTGCCCTCCTCCAGGGGATCTTCCCAACCCAGGGATTGAACCTGAGTCTCTTACGTCTCTCTGCATTGGCAAGCAGGTTCTTTACCACTAGTGCTATCTGGGAAGCCCTGGTTAGGATGGTATAACGTTTTATTTATTTGTTAGGTTGATCTGTAACCTTTAAATATTAGACCTACATAAATGGAGCTCTACATAAATGGGGCTCTATTTGTATTCTTGTGCTGGGCCCCACAGATTTTAGGGGTGGGCTGCTTCATAGTGATCTATTATGAGAGCCCCGAGGGGAAGCCTGATAAAAAAGAAAATCCATTGCTCTCTGAGATAACTGGGAGAACGTAGCTGAGTGCTTCTCCTAATGCTCTGTGGATGTTCAAACATATCAAAAAGCACAGACAATAGCATGAGAAATGTGAATGGGCTGTAAATGAGGGCTAGAAGAATCAACGGCATTATTGTACTAATATATTATCCATTTGTGAAAAGAGGTGATTCTTTGGCCTTCGGATCAATTTTGCATCAAAATGGAAGGAATCTTCCCTGGTGGTATAGTAGATAAGAATCCACCTGCCATTTCAGGGGATACAGTTTCGATCCCTGGTCCAGGAAGATTCTACATGCCGCAAAGCATTAAACATGTGTCACAACTCCTGAGCCGGTGCTCTACAGCCTGGGAGCCAAATACTGAAGCCTGCACGGTCTAGGGCCTGAGAGCCACAGCTGCTGAGCCCGCAGCCGCAACTACTGAAGCCTGTGCGCCCAGAACCTGTGCTCCACGACAAGAATGGCCACTGCAATGGGAGAAGCCCCAGGCGTGACGCAACTGGAGAAAGCAATGGGGACCCAGCGTAGCCAAAAATAAATTAATAAATAAATGTCTTGAAGTGTTTATGTCTAGGTCTTCCTCCATACCAACAAGGTCTTTGATAATAAGTAGCCTTTATTTTCCATTCCTCAAAACTGGAGCTTTGGGGGCTGGTGTGCAAATTTACCCTAGATATGTCCTTTTTCTCTTTTCCTTTTCTCCATGGATAAGTTTCTCGACTCCAAAGTGAGGAAAGATGGACTCCATGGGGAGGGGTTAGGCTAGAGCCTTCATTCCACCAGAAGGAAAGCCCTTTGCTGTGGCCCTTCTGCTTGCCTAGAAAGCTGGTGGACATGCCTATGAGGTGAGTGTGCCCTTGGCTGCGAGGCTGCACTGCCAAGGTTCATAGGGAGCTACACCCTGGGCTTTTATGCTGCCCTCCCTGAAGGAAAGCGTTCTTCTCTTCCCACAATGGCACAATCCACTGTCTCTCTTTATTGTCTTGCCCAGAGCCCAGTTCCCAGAGCTCCCTGGAGGACTGGCATGCCCCAGACAATAAGGTGTCTCATCTGGAGAGAAAGGAGGGGCATGGGAGTCACCAGAATCCTTGTGGATGCAGTGACCTTGGAGTGGCCTTGACTATTTCTTCCTGTTGGATTGAGGCTATCTAGTTGTGCTCAAGGTCTACCATGTTGCCAAAATGAGGAGAGGGGGGTGAAGGTGCTCTAGCAAGCACTTTGGCAGAAGGCCAAGGGCTCACCTGAGAGGTCAGAGGGTGGAGTCCAGGGACCCCTCATGTAATATCATGCACTGTGGTTATTTCCCCACAGCCCAAGCTGGAAGCACTGATCTTCAGCAAGAGTCTGAGGTCAGCCAAGTCTCTGATGGTCAAGCTACCCTCAATATTCTGGGGTGCCATGTTGCCCTGCTCACTCCTCCCGCGTTGGCCCACGTCTACCAGCTACCAGGGCCAACACTAGGTTTCCTGGGTGGGTCTCATTATACAACCCTCTCCTGTCATACCCTCCAGGACTAAGGTTTACACACACACACACACACACACACACAGAATTCACCAGTTGGCATTTTATTTCTCCAGAGTTCTGTTTACTAAAGGGAGGCAGTGGAAGAGTGACTCACATTTCAGCGGAACGTTTGTTCATTTAAACGCTGATCACTTGTTTCCTAACCTCCAGCGGAGGGATGAGCTGGTGCATATGGCAGGCTGTCCATGAGAATTAGAGAAAAATGTCCCTCCCTCTGGACAGGCTCAGGCCCTGCCAGGTGGAATTGTGGTTGGATTCTAGTCCCTACTTGCCCTTTGCCTGGACGCCCTTGGGCTCTGAGCTCTCTCTCAACTGAATATGCTTCGTGGGAGTGAATCTAATGGGAAAGGCTCTAGGCTAGGGAGGAGGGGAAAGTTTTGGACGCAGATGAAGTCTCATAGTTGCCCACAAACTGTCTTGTGTGGTGTCTATCTCGTCCATCTACTCTTATGCCCGAGCCTTTGCCATAGCCTGGATGCGCCTTGCTGGGTGCTCAGCCAGGTTAATTACTAAGAGTTCCTGCTAAGTGCCTGACTCTCCCAGGAGTACTGATGCCCAGGATGTGATGGCCTTTCTAGTGAACTACATTTTTAGAAACAATGATTTTATTTGACCAAGGGATGACTTTGCGAAATAGGCAGGGCCAAAGATTATACCCATGCTATAGATGAGAAAACTGAGACTCAACAAAGGTGACTTTTGCAGCCACCCAGCTCATAAATGGCAACGTTGGAATCAAGATCCACCAGTTTTACAGGTTCGACAGCTATGTCACGTTGCCTCTCACCAGACAGACTCACAAAGTCCAGCCTTCATCTTAATTTCCAGAATGTACAAATCTTTAAGGAGTCCTTTGTGCCTCCAAACTGTGGACTCTTTGCCTCACACATTCTTCATTCTTTCCCACCAGCCATTTGACAGGACTCTCCTAACAATATGCCTGTTTTAGCACTTCACGTTTTGGTGAGGACTCTCTCCACAGTCTCGTGAGGCTGAGTGGGCATTCTGTCCATTAGAGACGAGCAAACGGAGACCCAAAGAGGGTGAGTGAATTGCTGACTCGCACGCCCGGTTCAGGACCAGGACCCAGGTCTTCTCGTATTTAATGCTACAAGCTTTCAGCTTTGTCATGCAGCCTCCTTCCCAGAGGGCTTAGGGAGCATAAGCAACTGCCTACAGGAAATATGCTTCACCTTCCTCACAGACACGGCGTTCTAGAACCAAACTCCATGGAAACGGAACACAGAGGGTGTGTACGGGTGTCTCCTCTAGACCCACTCCAGTTCTCATTAGTAGCTGATGCGCCACCCTGAATTTTTATGGTGGGTCAATCCTGACCCGTGTCCTCTTCAAAGCCAGAAAAATTGAATCACAGAATATCAGAAAATAAACCAGAGTCTTCCTCTAGTTGAATACCTTAATTTTACAGATGAGGAAAAAACTTTTTCTTTCATTTTTCAAATTTTTGAGGTATAATTTACAAAACGGTAAGATATGTAATGTTACAATGTGATGATTTGAAACACGTGTACATTGTGAAAGGCTTCCTCCGCTTTGCCCTGTCCAGTTAACACACCCTTGTCTTAGCAAGTTTCAATTACACAAATACAGTGTTAACTACCATCACCGTGTTTTATAGAGTACAGCCTCAGACTGCATTCATCTTATAACTAAAAGTTTATACAATTTTACCAACTTCTCCCTATATTTACCCCCCAGCCCCTGACAACCATTTTTCTACTCCGTTTCTATGAGTTTGACCTTTTTTAAAAATGTTTTTTATTTTTAAGATTTAAGTGATACCATGCAGTATTTGTCTTTCTCTGTCTGGCTTATTTCACATAGCATAATTTCCTCTAGTTTTATCCAACATTGTTGCAAGTGATAGGATTTCCTTCTCTTTTAAGGCTGAATAATATTCCATTGTATTTTAATACCACATTTTCTTGATGCATTCATACATCAGTGGACATTATATTGTTTCAATTCCTTGATTATTGTGAATATTATTGCCATGAACATGAAAATACAGATATCTCTTAGAGATAATAGTTTCATTTCCTTTGTATATATACCCAGAAGTGGGATTGCTGGATCATATGGTAGTTCTATTTTTAATTTCTTGAGGAACAGTCATACTATTTTCTGTTGTGGCTGTACCAGTTTACATTTCCACTAACAGTGTTCAGGTGTTTTCTCCACATCCTAGCCAGCATTATTGTCTTTTTGATAACAGCCACGCTAACAGGTGTGACATGATTGTGTTTTAGTTTTTTTTTCTGATTTGCATTTTCCTGATGACTAGTGATGTTGAGAGTGTTTTCATGTACCATTTATATGTCTTCTTTGGGAAAAAATGTCTAATCATATCACTTTTGTTATTATTTGTTTTCTTTGCTGAGTTATATGAGTTACTTATATATTTTAGATATTAATCCCTTATCAGATATGTGGTTTGGGAATATTTTCTCCCATTCCATAGGTTGCCTTTTTATTTTGTGATGGCTTCCTGTAGATATTCTGTGCTCATGGACTGAAAGGATTAATAGTGGTAAAATGTCCATACTGCCCAAAGCAATCTACAGCTTTAGTGCAGCCTCTGTAGAAATGCGACTGGGGGGAGGGATGGGAGGGAGGCTCAAGAGGCAGGATATAAATGTATACTTATGGCATTCATCTTGCTGTACAGCAGAAACCAGCACAACATTGTACAGCAATTGTCCTCCAAGTACAAATAAACAAATAATAAAAAGAAATTCCAATTTAATTTTCATATAAGTAGAAAAAAAATTTAAAAATCTATGCAAACACAAAATCCCCAAATAGTCAAAACAGTCTTGAGAAAAGGAGAGCAAAGTTGGAGGCATCACACTTCCTGATTTCAAGCTATATTACAAAACTAGAGTAATCAAAACAGTGTGGTACTAGAATAAAAATAGGTACATAGACCAGTATAGACAGCCTAGAAGGAAAACCATGTATACATGGTCAGTTAATTTTCAACAAAGGGGCCAAGATTACACAGTGGGAAAAGGATGGTCTCTGAAATAAATGGGGAAACATAGGCAACCATATGCAAAAGAATGAAACTGGGCCATTATCTTCCACCATATACAAAAATCAACTCAAAATGAATGAAAGACTTGAACACAAGAACTGAAACTGTAAAGCCCTAGGAAGAACATTCAGAGAAATCAAGCTCCTTGGCATTATCCTTGGCAATGATTTTTAAAGTTTGACACCAAAAGCAAAAATAGACAAGCAGGACTACATCAAAGTAAAAAGCTTCTGCTCAGTACAGATAAGGAAAGAGTTTAAAGCTACGATACAGGCTAAATGACTTGCTCAAGGCCACCAACCTAGTTTTGGGTATAGGGGATATTTCACAGTCTCATGTTGAAGTTGTTAGCCTGGTTTCTGCCTGTGGAGGTCCATCATCTGGAGACTGGGCTCTGGGAAAGGTGAATGGCTGTTGTCATTTAAACCCTCTGCTCTATTCTGGACAGCCAGGAGAGTGACGGGGACATGAAATAGAAGATTGGCACCTTATTCCTTGCTCTCAATCTGAAATCTGGGCTCCTTTGGTTTCACCTGATTCCCTATAACCTGGAAGTAAAACCTTTCTACCTCTGCTCTGACTGTGAGGACCCTCTGGGTCCTGGGCTTGTGCTCCAACCCTTGCAAATTCCTCTTTTCTCTGGGATCAGTTGCTCCCTCCACACATACTTACTGTGCATGTAATTCATGCCAGGCTCTATGCCAGCTTGGTGATACCCCAAAAGTAAGACAGACATGGCTTCAGTCCTCAGTCCAGCAGAATCCTGCTTAAAATAATTAATTCTATAATTAATCCTGAGAATTTCCTGGAATCAGCATTCATACTTTGATTGGGCTATTAGGTGGCCCCAACCACCTGTTCTGGATCCTGCGCTGCCTTTCCTAGCTGCTGGGTCTGGACAATTTTCCCTGCTTGTTTCCTGATGCCCATCTTAGACCCCAAACCTTGACTTATAGGTATCTACAGAGATGACTGGGCTTCCCTAGTGGCTCAGATGGTGAAGAATCTGTCTGCAATGCAGGAGACCTGGGTTCAAGCTCTGGTTAAGGAAGATTCCCTGGAGAAGGAAATGGCAACACACTCCACTATTCTTGCCTGGAGAATTCCAAGACAGAGGAGCTTGGTGAACTATAGTACCTGGGGTTGAAAAGAGCCAGACATGACTGAGCAACTAAGCACACACACAGAGATGACCACACTCCGTGTTCTCCTGCCTGGCCTGAGCACCTAAATGGATCACTGTGCCAGATATAGATGGGATGCTGAACATGGCAGAAGGGAGCCTTTTTCCAGGAAAGGATGCTGGCTCCTGGCCTCTGCTCTCTGACCAGGGCTATACATGTTTTTTCTGTTCACCTGGAAGTGCTAAGCATTAGCCTTGGCTCTCTTACCCAGATTCTGTCTTATGTTTGTCTTGCCTTTGATCTCCTGTCAGTCTTTGCCCTTGACTTTGATGTTTGGGTTCATGGTTACCACACACATCTCCTTCCTCAATGAACCGACCCCCAAACTGTAACCGCTGACATGACAAATTCTTGCCACCATGCCCACCAGCTTGACCCAGCTCCTAGGGCCTGACCCACTTCATCCGAGATAGCCAATGGCCTGGAGCTGACCCATCATGTGTACCACGTCCTCAATAAATATTTGTGAATTGAATCAACTCCAAATTGGTTCAGAAATTCCAGGAACTTCTAAAAAGGAATCCAGGAGAGCTGGCTGTCATCTAATGGTATGTTCCAAGTTAAGACTTCTCTTTCATCCCTGTGCTTCTCTGTGTCCAAAGTTTAAAATAAAGCATAGATAGTCCCACAAAGGTGTGAGTCAGGATGAGACAAGAGGCTGCTCTCCATAAGGACTTTTATTCTCCAGCATAGTCGGCAGCCTCAAGCCCAGCCTTCTAGGTGGCCTGGACAGGGCCCCTGATAGTGGAGGTGAGGGAAACAATTGTTGCCTGTTTCTAGCAGCTCTAATGAGCCTTTTCTTCCCTCCATGCTTCTGCATAACAGGTCTGCCCACACGGAAAACAGAATCAAAGCTGGCCTGTGAGGTGCTTTATTTTTCTTGAATGCCTCTGTAGATGTTTGCATGGGCTGTTTCTCCTGATTAGAAACCTTTGTTGGCATTCATGAACTTTCTTCACATTCATGTGAGGTAGATGCAGAGAAAGCTTTGCTTGGGCACCAAAGCTTAAATCCCTGTAAAGCTAGTGACCAGGTCCCTTCCAAGGGGCAGCCTAGTGGCAAAGATTTCTGCCATCAGGCTCAACTCAGGGTCTGTGTCACAACTTGGAGCACAATCTGGTTTCCACTGAGAGTGAGCTTAGAACTTTTGCATTTGTCTTTTAATGATCTCACCCTCAGGATGAGAGAGAATTTTGCTTTCTCTCTGAAATAGTGCTTGAGCCTTGATATCCCGACAGGCCTCCCCTAAGATGTCTCCAGTGGTCTCCGTCTCCCAGTATTCACACTCTAGGTTACTCTCCTCTCTTTGAATGAGGGCTGGACTTACTGACCTGTTCTAAGAACAGAATAGAGCAAAAAGGATGGGATGTCACTTCTGAGATTAGGTTATGAAATGACTATGGTTTCTGTATTAGAAATGTAGCCACACTTCCCTCCCATCTTCCTCTCCCCTCTCCTCCCCTCCTTTCTTCATCCCTTCTGTCCATCATCCTCTCTTGCATCACTCACACTGGAGGAAGCAAACAGCCATGTTGTGGGCAACACTGTGGAAACAGCCATGTAGTGCGGTGAGGAACTGAGACCCTCAGGCCAACAACTGGAAGAGCGGAAGCTTGCCAACTTCCCCACGAGAAAGTGTTCAAGTGGATCCTTCAGCTCCAGCCGACAGTTTCACTGCAGGTTTACGGGAGACCCTGAGCCAGAACCACGCAGCTGACCCTCTCCTGGCTTCCTGACTCACACAACTGTGAGATGATAAATATCTGTTGTTTTAAGCTGCTGAATTTTGGAGTAGTTGATTATGCAGCTATAGATAAATAATATATATCCCCATGTAGGAGTTCTGAATACATGGCTTTCATTTCTTCACTAGTGATTCATTTATAACCTTTGTGCCATCTACCTTCTGTCCCCACCAAGGCTTCTGCTGGCCCATTAGGCACCTGTGCCATTTAAGAAAAGGGACCCTGAAATTCCCTGGCTGTCCAGTGGTTAGGACTTGGTGCTTTCACTGCCATGGGCCCCAGTTTGATTCCTAGCTGGGGAACAAAGATTCCCACAAGCCTTGCTTGTGGCAGGGTCAACAAAAGAGTGGGGAGTGGGACCCATTCCTTGAGATACTTTTCTCCCTTTGGGTGGAGAATTTTCATGAATATCTACTCTGTGAGGACTAGGAAGGGAGGGTGACTTGCAAATGGGCTGCCTTGGTGCAGTGCACAATCCATACCATGGCAGGTACCTTACTTCTGCTGAAAATTTCCTTTCCAGTGTCATGAAAACTGATGACCTTTCCTTAGTTCTCCTTTTCTTTCCTCTCTCAGATTCATGTGACATTGTAAACCACCCCCTCCTCTTTGCAACTTGTTATATTGAATTGGTAGCCAAGGACAGGGAAGCCTGGAGTGCTGTAATCCATGGGGTTGCCAAGAGTCCCACACGAGTGAGTGAGTGAGTGAGCAACTGAACAGTGTTGAACTGAAGGAGACAGGATGGAGCCGGAATAAGGATACAAATGGTTTGCTGCTGCTGCTGCTGCTGCTAAGTCGCTTCAGTTGTGTCTGAGTCTGTGCGACCCCATAGATGGCAGCCCACCAGGCTCCCCCGTCCCTGGGATCCTCCAGGCAAGAACGCTGGAGCGGGTTGTCATTTCCTTCTCCAATGCATGAAACTGAAAAGTGAAAGTGAGGTCGCTCAGTCGTGTCTGACTCTTAGCGACCCCATGGACTGCAGCCTACCAGGCTCCTCCATCCATGGGATTTTCCAGGCAAGAGTACTGGAGTGGGTTGCCGTTGCCTTCTCCGACAAATGGTATATTACTGCAAAATTGATTGGCTATTCCAATAGCCCCAAGTTCCAGCACAGCTGTTCAGGAAGGCAGACCTTCATGGTAATCTACCCCAGACGTTGCCTGGGGGCTTCCTGCTCTCATTCTCAAGGTGACCTCTGGTTCCAGCTTCCTGTCTGCGATGAGTTCTTGTTCTCTGTTCTGGTGCTAAGCCTTTCCCTTTATTGCTACCCTGGTGTTTGTACCAACAGGGAATTCATCCTTTGTTTCTTACTTTTTACTGAAAACTTTCTACTTGAACAAAGTTTGAGGAGACAGAAGGAGTGTGTTTTCATTACTGAGTTGCACACAATGGATGATGAGGAACCTCTGTTTTTAGAAGTCCTTTGGTGACTCTGTACTCCTGCGGGTCCCCACTCTGTACCCCCATCCCTTCACCGACGCAGCCATGTTTAACTTTCTCCCTCAGATGTTTGTCTCCTGCTAGCCTGTGCCTCTCAGAGAAGGCAATGGCAACCCACTCCAGTGTTCTTGCCTGGAGAATCCCAGGGACAGGGGAGCCTGGTGGGCTGCCGTCTATGGGGTCACACAGAGTCGGACATGACTGAAGCCACTTAGCAGCAGCAGCAGCAGCCTGTGCCTCTAGTCACACCTGCCTTCTGAAAGCAAAGGTACGATCTTGTGGGAAGAGTTTCTGCCCTAAGGGGAATTCTGTTACCAGACCTTAAACAAGGGTTTTTCGGTTTTTCTCCCATTGGTCTCAGTTAATTCTTAACAGCGATCATAGATGCATCAAGTGTTAAAGGTCATCTCTCCTGACTGACTCAAATTGGAGGGACTTTTCTAGAATTCGCTTCTCTCTGAGACTATTTTTCTCCCTCTTCCTAGGCATTTCCCCCAGATGCTGCTGGCACATTTTACCCTGCATTTCTGGGTTTCTCAGCATGTGTGCAAGCATGTTCAGTCGCTTCAGTTGTGTCCGACTTTTTGCGACTACACGGATTGCAGTAGACCTCCAGGCGCTTCTGTCCATGGGATTCTCCAGGCAATAATACTTGAGTGGGTTGCCATGCCCTCCTCCAGGGGATCTTCCTGACCCAGGGATCGAACCCACATCTCCTGCGTCTCCTGCATTGCAGGTGGACTCTTTACCCACTGAGCCACCTAGGAAGCCCAGGTTTCTCTAACATGGCTCAGAAACTGACTTCTGATTGGGTGGACTCTCCATTGTACTTCATGCAGGCAGCCCTTTTACTTTAGAAATAATTACATTGGAACGGGTGCCTGGGTTGCCCTTCATGCAAGCCCAGTCTTGCTGCGCATGACATTTTCTTTGATCAGCTTTGAAATATCCAGTTTAGATTGGCACCACCAGCAGTTTCAGTCTTGCCTGCAATGCTTACTCAGACACTTTTGTTACCAAACAATTTGTTTAGACTTTTCTGAACAACCTCTCTCTCTCTTCCCCTGGCATTGCCACTTTCCAAAATTTCTGAATCATGTCACAAATTCTCTACCTCTTTGCTGTTTGTGATGCAAAGCCTTTCCTCCCTCTCCTTCCATCTCTCAGACCAACTATCTCTCTTTAGATCAGCTTCCTTCTTCTGTTCCTCAATGGTGAGCACTTTTATCTCACTTTTCTAGGAAACTTCATCTACTCTTGGGGTTGGACTATTACTTTTAAAAGTCAATGGATATTTCCTTTATTTATTTATGTATATCTTTATATTTACAATCCTGACCATTTTTAGGTGAGCAGTTCAGTGATATTACATACATGCTCAGTTGCTCAGTCGTGTCTGACTCTTCACTACCTCATGGACCGCAGCCCACCAGGCTCCTCTGTCCATGGAATTTTTCAGGCAAGAATGCTGAAGTCGTTTGCCATTTCCTTCTCCAGGGGATCTTCCTGACCCAGGGAATGAACCCAAGTCTCCTGCATTTGCAGCCAGATTCTTTACTACTGAGCCACCAGGGGAGCTCAGTTCAGTGGTGTTAAGTATATTCATATTGTACAACCATCACCACCATCTGTCTTCAGAAGTCTTTTCACCTTGTAAAACTGAAACTCTGTCCCCTTTAAACATTGACTCCCAGTTCTCACCTTCCCAATCCCTGGCAACCACCATGCTACTTTGTGTCTCTATGAATTTGATTACTCTTGGTACTTCATAGAAGTGGAATCATACAGTATTTGTCCTTTTGTGACAGGCTTATCTTACTTAGGACAATGTTTTCAAAGTTCATCTGTGGTGCAGTATGTCAGCTCTTTTATGCAAGGAGTTCTTAAAGCTCAGTCCTTACCTCTCTTTGAAGATTTGCATCTACAACCCCAGCTCCTTTTTGGACTCTTTAACATGGAATCATTAGTCACCTCAAAGACCACAAGTCTAAGACCATGCTCACCTACTGTCCCTTCAAACCAGAATTTCTCATTTCTATCAACAGAAATAAATCTCCATAGTCTCTTTATATCTTGGGTCATTTCTTTATCTTCTCCCTTTATCTTTCCACCTCAAGTTACTCTACAGCTTAGAAACTGTCTGTAGCTTATTATTGCCTATAGAATGAAGTCAAAAGTTCTCAGGCCACTAATTCAACCCGGCTTTGAATTAGTTGGGATTAAGCATATTCAAAAGCAGAGACATTACTTTGCCAACTAAGGTCCGTCTAGTCAAGGCTATGGTTTTTCCAGTGGTCATGTATGGATGTGAGAGTTGGACTGTGAAGAAGGCTGAGCGCCGAAGAATTGATGCTCTTGAACTGTGGTGTTGGAGAAGACTCTTGAGTCCCTTGGACTGCAAGGAGATCCAACCAGTCCATTCTGAAGGAGATCAGCCCTGGGATTTCTTTGGAAGGAATGATGCTAAAGCTGAAACTCCAGTACTTTGGCCACCTCATGCGAAGAGTTGCCTCATTGGAAAAGACTTTGATGCTGGGAGGGGTTGGGGGCAGGAGGAGAAGGGGACGACAGAGGATGAGATGGCTGGATGGCATCACGGACTCAATGGACGTGAGTCTGAGTGAACTCCGGGAGTTGGTGATAGACAGGGAGGCCTGGCGTGCTGCAATTCATGGGTTTGCAAAGAGTCGGACACAACTGAGCGACTGAACTGAACTGAACTGACTGAAACTCAGTTGCATGTATCAGAAAGCCCAAAATGATAGTGGCTTTAAAATGAGATAGTTTATTTACTCTGTCTCATGTGAATGAATTCTGGAGATAGGCAGCCCAGGACTGGTACACAAAACTGTTAGGGAACCAGACCCCTTCTAGTTCACTGCTCTGTCATCTCAAAGACATCTCTATCCTCATGGTTTTAAGTTGCAGCTGGAGTTCCAACCATCACATCTGCATTCTAGGCAACAGGATGAAGGAAGGGGTATGGGAAAAGGGCACATGCTAATTGTTTCCTAGAAGTATCCTCATACCATTTGCAACTATATCTCATTGGCTGGAACTTAGTTACATTATCAAATCTAGGTGCTGGGAGAATGGAAATTATAATCTTTATTGGGGGTGACTGCAGAGCATACTAAGAACTGGGAGTTTTGTTACCAAGTGAGAAGGAAGCCTAAATATTAGGTAGGAATATTAGGCTTTACCTCTGTTTCAGAGTGCCCTCTGCATACCCTGGTATCAGCAAGCCTCACTAGAATGGGATTATTTGACACTTGCTATCACTCCCACTAGGCTGAGAGCTCTTTAAGGCTGAGAATCTTGTCTGCTTCATTTTGGGGCTCTGGTATTTGGTGCAGTGCTTGACAAGGAGGAGGGGCTCAACAAGTGTTTGATGAATAAACAGATACCATGGGCAAAAACATATAGGAGGGAGGGGCCAGGAAAGTGTCCCAAAACAGGGAAGAAACTGCTTTGGGATAAATAATCCTCTCTTAAGAAAAAATAACAATAATACTAATGAAAATAAATAATGTCCTACAGCAGCATTATGCATTTGCCATGACCTTATGAGTTAGACAAGACATTTATTCCCCTTGACAGAAGAAATAAGTTGTTCAGTGATGTAGAGATGCTGCTTGAGGTCACACATCAGTTGGTGCTCCAGTTAGGACTCAGCAGGCCTGAGCCTGCATTCCTTCACTCCTAGCCAGCTGTCTTCCCTAGAAGGGGGAGGCCAGAGAGACTGCTGAATCATGTACCTCTCTGCACCAGCTCCACATTCCTTTGCTTTGTAAATAAATGAAATCCTGGAGACCAGCTTCAGAAGGCAGCAGTACCTCCAGGGGAGCCCAGAGAGGAACCTCAGAGCCTGCCTTTAGAAAGCAGGGCCACCCCACCAGGCCTGTCTGGCCTCTGTCCATTGCCAGCCTTGTAAATTCGTGGGAGGCCCTGGACCTGTAATCTGCAGCTGCCTGGACTTCAGTAAAAGTTTATCTCGGGGCCCATCCCACACACTGTTATTAAAGTGCCATAAAGGTCTCATTTAATTGTTGACTGCCCCCAAACAGGAACCCAAGGACAACATTAGAGCCAGGGAGGAGGAAGTCTTATACTCAACAGGAAAGTAGGGCTGTTGACGTGTTTTTCTGTCTAGTTCCATCATGGGCTCAGGACAAGTTTTGCAAGATAGTGAAGCCCCTAGCTGGGGCTTCCCTGGTGGCACAATGGTAAAGAATCCACCTGCTGATGAAGGAGACGTGGGTTCGATCCCTGGGTCAGGAAGATCCCCTGGAGGAGGGAATGTCAACCCGATCCAGTATTCTTGCTTGGAGAATCCCATGGACAGAGGAGCCTGGTGGGCTACTGTCCACTGGTTTGCAAGAGTCAGAAACGACTGAAGTGACTGAGCACATACTTGCATGCACGAAGCCTTTGCTGTGCCTTGGACTGGTTCAGAGGACACTCAGGCTTCCTCTAACTCGGTGGTTGGCTCTCCAAAGGTGGTCCTGGGACCAGCAGCATCAGGATCACCTGGGAGTTGTTAGAAAGGCAAATTCTCGGACTCCCTCAGGCTAACTGAATTAGCAGCAATCTGAATTTTGGGTGATTCCGAGAAACACTGCTCTCGTAGGGGCTCAGGTGAGAGGTGTAAAGGGTTGGATGCAAGAGCTGACAGGCTCTCTGGGCTACAGTGAGAGTGGCAGGCAGGCTAGTGAGGTGTGTCCTGGCCTGTTTGGGGTGTTGGCTTTGAAGAGCCACTAAGGTATCTGTCCAGTACATGCTGCTTCCTGGGAAGAGGAGGTCCATCCTACAGGAACCTTGGCAGCCAGGGATAACAGGTAAGGGAACTGGTGTAACTCCATTGCGAAGGAGGGTGGGCAGCTGCTGGGATAGGCAGGCCCGGTTAGGGACGCCAGGCCCTAATGTGCGGGCCAGGCCAGAGCAGATGCTGGCCTCGGCCACTTTCACTTGTGCTCTTGGGTACCGGCCAAAGACTCTAGGCTGCCTGGTTGTTAGTGAGTTATTGATTTCTGTGCTATTACTTGGCAGTAACCTTCATAGCTGCCTTGCATGAGCAAACACTGTCAGCGAGCAATTTGCATTCTCCACATTTCACACTGTGCCTGGCACTTCCCACACTTCTCGTCACCCATCCTCCTCCAGCTCCTTGCCCTGGTGAAGTGGGGGACATCGCTTCCCTCGGAAGGGGCGCAGTTGGCTGTTACACCACGAGCACTGTCTCTGGGCCTTCAGGTTTCTGTTTCACATCTCTACCTGCCGGTGCTTTGTCATTTCAGGGATGGGAAGATGAATGGGATATCAATATTACATGCGGTCAGGGACTGGCATGCCCGAGTTGGATGTGTCATGTTAAAATCAATAAATCATCTTATGAAAAGTTGTTGGTAAAAATCAATTGTCCCAGAGCTGTAATTAAATCCCACAATTCCATGTTTCCTGGCAGGCAGTGAGGGTTCCAGCCTCCATGTTTTGCCCATTGACGCTAAATAATGCACCAGTCCTTGCAGGCACATCACCATTACTGTCTGCACCTGTGTGAAGGTCGTGGCTCAGGTGGGCAGGGCTGGAAGGAATTCGGGGATCTTAGCAGTGGGGGTGGAGTGGAAGTTGGCACTCATTGCAGAGTTGGATTCTGAGAGAGGTGGCCAAAAATCAGTAACTGGTTTTGGCATACAATGAGGGCTTGCTAGAGACCAAGTGTGGGACACAGAAAGGGGAGTCTCTTGGGGGTAGAAGGAAGCAAGAGTTGAGGGGTAGCCACCTGAAAATCCATCAGGTTTGGAGCTGGGTGAGGTGGGGGCAAGGTCTCATAGCAGGGACCAGCTGAGGAGGCGGGTGCTCCAGGCCTAGAAGCAGAGCTACCCAGGAACTCAGTGGTGACTGGATGGTTAGAGAAGAGAAGGTAAGTGGACATGTGGGTGTCTGTTGCACAGATGTGTGCCTGGAAGGGGGTTGTCAATGTCCAGGCTGGGGGCTGAGAGGGCTGGATGCCTGCTGGGATTGGCTTCAGACCAGGAAAGGTGTGGGGGCAGGGAGAGGCGGGGCTGTCAATGCCTGAGGCCAGATTCCATTGCTGGGCAACATCGTGGGGTGCTATCAGTTAGATAGTTTCCAAGGAGGTCATGGATTTTCCGAGCTTTAATTACAAGTCTGCCTTCACTCATGTGCCCCCCACCTCCCCACACTGTCTTCCCTGGGGGAGGCTTCTAGTGGGAACCAATAGGGTGCAGAGAAAAGCACACTGGAATCGGGCCAAACAGCTCTGAACTCTGGTTTTAATCTAGGAATTTCAAGGAAATTTCTCTGCATCCTGCTGAGGTTCAGTTTTTTTCATCTCTAAAATGGGTTCCCTCATGCCTACCTCACAAATAGTGCAGTCGTGAGGGTGAAGGAGGTCACGAGGGTGAAGTATCCACTTCATCACGAAGGCTCCCTGCTCCCCTGTCCCAGCCCAAATGCCATACAGGGGATTTGAGCCCTCTGTGTTTTGCAAATCCGAGTGAGTGCCCTGCATAAACACAGTTTAACCCATCTTCGTCAGCTTTGCTGTAAATAGGAGGCTGGGGAGACAGAGGCTATTTCCTTCCCTTGGAAAGCCAGAGGCAACTTTCTTTCTTTTCTAAGCAAGAATCTATGCTGGATATTCTATCCTAGAGATCAAGTTCTGTCCTCTGGGCATGGAGTCACACAATATCCATCACAATTACAGGGAAGGCTGGGGTCTGGGCTTCACCCACAATGTGGATTGTGGACACAGAGTCTAGCTCTGGTTGCACATTGGTGAGAGAGCCAGGGTGGACTGTGGCCTCGGGCACTTGCACAGGCCATCTGCTCTGTGCCACCACTTTGGAACAACCTGATACTTCATTGTCTGTAGGAATGAATTTCTCTTCAAACAGCCCTGCTTGCTCTGTGTTCCACCTGTGCCCTGTTTCCCCTTGAGTTCGAGCTGTATTTGCTGCTATTAGTCAAAACAGAGTGGTTCCTTGGCCCTTTAAAATGTCACCGAGAGGCGAGGCCTCCTGGTATATCTGAGCCTTACAGCTGCATCTAACCTTCCTGGAGTGGGTGGCTGAGGCACCCCAGCGTCCTGGCGCCTGTGGGCGGGTGATTGGCTTGCCCCAACCATGCATTTGAGCTGAAGAGCCTTCAAAAGGAAGAGTCACATTACAAAATATAAATGTTCCTAAGTGCTGTGCGTCAGGGGTTCGTGATGTGTGTGTGTGTCATCCTGGCTTAAAACAGACTCTGGAGAGCCATTGGGTCCCCAGCTGTTTTTGCTACACAGATTGGTAAAGTGCAACATGGAGATTTTTGGAAGATGTAGGGGGGAAAATCACATGAAAGGAAACGTTTGGGGGACAGTTCTGGAGGAGGAGAAAGAAGAGAGGAGGAGGGGACAAAGCAAAGGGGAGGGGAGAGAGGCTGGGGGAGGAGAGGCCATCAGCTGGAATTGAGCAATTTGGTTCTATGCGTGTGCAGTATGTCCCTACTCTATGCCAGGTACTGAGGCCAGCACCTACATTCGTAAACACGCCCTGTGCTCTGCTGTCCACAGCAAGGTGAAGTGTCCACATGGGAATGTGTTACAGTGAGTGTCCAGAGCTCTGGACATCTCCCAGAATGCAGCCAGGGAAGCCTCTGCCCTGGAGGACTGGCTTTGACCATGGCCTTGGTTTCCATTCCTTTGGAAGATGTCACTATGCTGGTGTTGTTTCCCACCCTGTCTCCAGAGGCTGGTAAACGCTTGGTACCAGGTAGATGCATACGGAATATCTCTTGCATGAACAGGAATGAATATTTAATTGAATACTGTGTAAAAGGACACCAGAGACTAAGGAAGGACTTAAGTCCAGATGTAGCTCACTCAACGAGCACTTCTGAAATTTTTTTTGAGTCTTGTATTGCTGTAAAGGAGTCTGGAGCCAAGGAATACAGGTGGCCTCCATAAGCTGCAAAATGCAAAGAAGTAGATTCTTCACACACCGCCCCCCACCCCGCCCCGCCGCAAGCCTCCAGCTGACACCCCCTACAAAAATTCACTGTCTCAAGAATCTAGTTTAAATGTTGATTCAGTAGGCCCAGGTGGGGCCTGAGACTCTGCATTTCTAACACTCCTAATTGATGCTGATCCTCTTGGTCCTTGGGCCACACTTGGAGCAGAGGTATTCATCCTTCCTAAAAGCTCACCAGTCACCTACTGATCTGATCTAACATCCCCACCTGGGCCTCACTGAGAGGTGGTTAAAAAGGCTGAAGTCTTCTTTACCGGAAAGCAGAAGATGATAGGTTGGAATTTGAAAAGAACATAGTTCCCAGCCTTGTCTGCCACTTGCTGAGCCCTGTGGTCTAGCGCCAGGACCAGGCAGAAAGAGAAGGCAAGCATTTCCCCTCTTCACACTGCTGGCTCCCAGGAACATACCTGCGGTGGAGAGGTTTGTGTCCTCAGCCTCACCGAGCACCCCTTGTGACCAAAGCCTTCCTGGATTCCAGGGATGTAGTCACTAGGATCCCATGGTCATGTTAGGGGTCTTGGCTGAGTTTTAGGATCTTTGAGGCTCTCTTTCTAGACTGGACATTGTGAAAGTGAAGTCTCTCAGTCGTGTCTGACTCTTTGTGACCCCAAGGACTATAGCCTACCAGGCTCCTCCATACATGGAATTTTCCAGGCAAGAGTAGTGGAGTGGGTTGCCATTTCTTTCGCCAGGGGATCTTTCGGACTTGGGGATCAAACCTGGGTCTCCCGCATTGCAGGCAGACGCTTTACCATCTGAGCCACTGCTTCTGGAGATTTTGCACACACCCAGTTCTCCTCTGGAATCCAATCCACTGTGCGCAACAACCATCACTTCCGTTCCCACCAACATTTCACTTCAGCACGGCCACTTCTGCTGCTGCCTCTCCAGCACCACCTCCATCATCTCCACCTCCTCTGCCTCTGGCTTGCACTCATGTAGAGCTCTGGTAGTTTCATGGTCTTGTCATTCGACCTAAGTGGTAGGCACTATTACCTGTATTTAAAAGTATCAGGATGAAAGTACACTCTACGTCTGAGGCCTCAGAGTGGTAAGTGTCAGGTACTTAGTCATTCAGTCATGTCTGACTCTTTGCAACCCCATGGACTGTAGCCCACCAGGCTCTTCTGTCCATGGGATTTTCCAGGCCAAGATTACTGGAGTGGGTTGTCATTTCCTTCTCCAAGTGGCAGGGTTGGAATGCAAATCCATGTGCCCTGATTCCAGAGCAAGTGTCATTACCCCCCGTTTCATTGTCTCCTCCAAGGAGCCATAGGTCCCTCTTCTACTTGAGTCTCATCAGTGAGCCTGTGGATTGATCCTAGCAGGGAGGGCCTGCTCCATGGAGAGGGGCACATTTATTCTCCTCTGGGGCATGGTGCTTATCCAGCCAGAGCAGGAACTCCAATCTCCCCGAGGCCAGTGACCAACCCCATTTGTTTATGGCCACGCTTCTGTGTCAAAGCAGCAGGCTGAATGCTCACTTCACTGAAGCTTTGAATTCAACGAGGTGGACGTGGAGAAATGGTCAGCAAGGTCACTATCACTTCACAACTGCTTATAAAGCCAACCTTTGGGGAAAGGCAACAGCCCCCTTCGCCTTGCTCCCATCCTGAGCCTATAATGTGGGCAGAAAGACGCTAAATTATAAAACACTGGTAATAACACCTTCCATTGTTATGGAAATGGTCACTTCCAATTAGCCCATGAGATTTTTATTCATCTTATTCCTCCTGACGCCTTCTTTTAAAGTAGGCAGGACAGGTGTTATTAATTTCATCTTATAGATGGGAAAACTGAGGCTCAAAGAGGTTAATAGCTCAAGGTCTCAGCTCTAGGTCTACAATGCAAATTGTCCCCAGTTCCGGTGCTTTTTGGGTCACTTGCCATGGATACACAGTGTCGCCAGCCAACAGAGTATCTTCGGGGGAGGGGGGCACTCCACCCACGTCCTGGCAGATTTACCACCAGTAACTGTCATTCCTTATTTTATTACCCCCAAATACAACTCTTTAGAAAAACACCTGAGAATTACCCACAGTGCTCTGGGAGCTGAGTTGGCATCTGAATAAATAACAGGACCTGAAACACCCAGGGGAGGGGCAGGAATGCTTCTGGAGAGAAGGGCACAGGTACAGAACTGAGCAGGTCCAAGGTCGTGCTCAGAGATAGCTGATGTGGAGAGCAGCAGGCAGGGTGCGCCACCCAGCAAGCCAGGCTCTGATCTGAAAGAGCTGGGGCAGGAGGGAGGTCAAGCCCAGAGTTTGGGTTTTCAGAACCCAGGCCCAGAATTCTGAAGAATTGTCAATGATTCATGTCTGGCAACAAACAGTCTGGAAAAAAGAAAGTGTCTATGCAAGAGACCAAGAATACCAAGACAGACACTATCTAGGGTTGCATTAGGCAGAGGCTGTTTTTAGACTTCCTGTCCAAGACAGAACTGTGTGTAAGTGCTTAGGTTGGTCTGAATCCATGGTGGAAGGCAAGCTGGCCAGTGGACTGCGGTGAGAGAAGCAGGAAATGGAGTGCAAGAATGTCTGACAGTTTTTTGTAGAGCTGTTTCCCAAGCTGACGGTCTGCAGAACACCGTTCCCTAGGATGCTTCTGAGTGTGTCAAGACAGCAGGGTCTGTGCTCAGTAAAGATGGGAAATACTGGATCAAAGGAAGCTACACAGGTTCCTGTGTTACAGGAGTCCTCAGAACCTTTAATGTGCAAATATGCAATGTGAATTTCTAGGTGAGAGGAATAGAAGGCAGAGTTTTCCAAACTTTTTTTTTTTTTAATAGCCTTTTTTGTTTTTCCCTTGGCACACATGTTAACATCTCCTGGAACACTGGGAAACTCAGTCCAACCCATGCTCAGCTGGGCCAGTGGCACACCCCTGCAGTGCTTTCTGCTTCCATATTGGGGCCCCGGCCTTCTGCCTCCTCCTGAGTGTGCTGTAGGAAGGGTGATTAGGGTTTGAAACCTGAACAAAACAGAATTGTGATTTTAAGATTAGCCTACCCTTTCATCTCGAATTCAGCATGTTTCCTTCCAGTCCTTTTTTTTTTTCCCAGTGCCTTTTTAAAGCTTGGTTATCACAGTCTAACACGTTTAAAGCTAGTGTTTGGGGCCTTGTGCACTGGCATTGGCAGCCTGTCTCAATCAATGTGCCAAACTACACTGAAATTCAGAAGAAAAGATCTGCAAAGCCTAGGGACCCTAGCCTTTCTATACTTACCAGGGCAGAAGCTGCACACCTTCTTCACCCAAGTGAGCAGGACCCAGAGGGACAGAGTGGAGCAGGGTGCAGTCAGTCCTTGTTTCTTTGAATCAGGCTGAGTCCTGTGTGTAACCATAGCCATTTGGGCTGAAACCAGCAATGCTTCCTGATTTTTCTTCATGGGGTCTGTCCCCTTGCTGCTCCTCCTGCTCTGGCCTCAGCCCCTCTGTATTGGAAAGTCCCAGTGGGCTTCCCTGGTAACTCGGCAGGTAAAGAATCTGCCTGCAGTACAGGAGACCCCAGTTCGATTCCTGGGTCGGGAAGATCCCCTGGAGAAGGGAATGGCTACCTACTCCAGTATTCTGGCCTGGAGAATTCCATGGATTGTGTAGTCCATGGGGGCGCAAAGAATCAGGCATGACTGAGCAACTTTCACTTTACTTCAATAGTCACTGATCTTCTCCGGTGGTTCTCAGACTTGGATGTTCATCAGAATTATCTGGAACGCATTTGAAAAACACAGATTGCTGGGTTCCCCCCACCCCCGACTCTGAGAATTTGTGATGGGATAGAACCTGAGAGTTTGCATTTCTTGTATGTTCCCGTGTGATACTGATGCTGTTTTTCAGAGGACCACCTTTTGAGAACTATTATCTGCAGTTTCCAGACCTGTGTATCAGAGTCAACTGGGTATCTTGTTTACATGGAGATTCTTGGAGCTCACCAGCCCTACTGAGTTGAGATTGCCAAGGGTCAACATCTCCTTTGCCTCTCTCTGGTCTGGCCTCTGGTGGCCAGTTTCCCTCTTGCTGGTGCCAAATAGGAATACTGGGTTACTGGCCCCTCTGTAGTTATCTTCCTCAATTGCCCATTGGCACAGAAATCTACCATCTCCAATGTGGCTAGAAGAGTTGATGAGGATTTGTATTTGCCATTTGATTAGTTTAAAGAAGGTGCCTATCTGGATATGATTTTTTTCTCTCTCTCTAGTGGAAGTAAAACTATCATTTGTATAGCACTTATAATTTGTCAAATATTGATCTTCAACAATAATACGATGTTGTGAAGAATCATAAGCTCCATGTTAAGCCCTTCTGAGTCTGTGCCTCAGAAGGTTTAAGAAATTGGCCAATGACTCCAAGTACCATTATTTTCCTATTATCCAGTGCTGGAGAGAAATATCTAGAAGGGTGTCTTTACACCTGATTTTGAGGATAATCTCCTCCCCTTTCTACCTGGGAGCAGTTGTGAAGACAAACCCAATACCTCTGTCTGACCACTGTGGTGAGCTCCTGGCATCAGGCTGCACTTCATTTCAGTAATTTTTATATAAAAACATCTTGATAGAGCTCTGAAATTAGAACCTCAGACAAACCAGTCTTCAGAATTGATACTGAGTAAATGCAATATGAATGTGATTAGAGGTGCTAAACGTCTGTACACATAGTTTTCATTTCACTTGCCACATAAAATTTCATTGTATGAATATTCTCATTTTAAAAATGAGACCCAATGAGACCAATGATTTATTCAAGGTTATAGGGGTAGCAAGTGGCAGAACTAGAATCTAAAGTTTGTCTGGCTTTAAAACTGTGCTCTTGAAATTAAAATGATGAATAATAACTACCATTGGTGAGGACAGAAAAAATGGAACCCTTATAGGCTACTGATGGGCATGAAAAATAGTGCTACCACTTTGAAAGAAGTTTTACAGTTTCTTCTAAAGTTAAACCAACCCTTATCATGTGACCAGCAGTCATCTAGCACTGATAGATATTTACCCGATAGAAATGAAACATACACAAAGACTTGTACTTGATAGTTTTGTTCACAGTAATCCCAAACCAGAAACTACCAAAATATCCAATAACAGGTGAATGGAATAAATAAATTGTGGTATATCCACACAGAAAAATACTACTTAGAAATAAAAAATAATAGCACGGATGAACTGAGGAAAAACATAAGCCAGACATCAAAGAATGTATTCTCTATAATTACATTTATATGACATTACTGGAAAAGGTAAAATAAATCTATAATGGTACAAGTGCTTGGGGGCTTCCCAGGTGGCACGAGTGGTAAAGAACCCAGCTACCAATATAGGAGACATAAAGAGATGCGAGTTCAATGCCTGGGTAGGACGATCCCCTGGAGGAGGGTATGCCTATCCATTGCAGTATTTTTGCCTGGAGAATCCCTTACACAGAGGAGCTTGGCGGGCTTCAGTCCATAGGGTCACAAAGAGTCAAACATGACTGAAACAACTTAGAATGCACAAGTGCCTGAGTTAGGGTTTAAAACCCTGTTTTTTAATCTTCATTTTACAACTGAGAAAATGAGGCCCAACAAAGTAAAATAAATTGTCCAGGATACACTGCCAGCAGGCTACCCTTCTTGATCTTAGGCTCTCCTACTTGACCTCACTCTTTTTGCTGGCTCCCTTCTCTGTTTGGAAGAGTGTCAGCTTACTTTGCTCAGAATTGAAGCCTGGGTTTATTGCTTCCCTCTGCAAGTAACTCAATACCCTATAAGGCTGGCATCACTTGCACTTTTCTGCCCCTGTTCTACATCTTAAATCTCACTTCTTTTCTTTTCTTTTCCTGCCTCTACTGTTCTCTCTTCAGTTTCTTAATGGTCCTGCTTGCTCCCTTCAAATGCATTCTCTATTTTCACTGTGTCTACACTCGTATCTCACTGTTGGGGTAGGAGCTTTCTGTCAAGGTGTGATTCTCAAACATTTTCTTTGGTGAGAAATTATCTACCCCTCCTAAGGTTGACAGATTTAAGATGGCAGGATGCCCAGTTAAATTTGAATTTCAGATAATGAATTTTTTTCAGTGTTAGTATGTCCCAAATATTGCTTAGGACACCCTTATACTAAAACACTATTTATTGCTTATCTGAAATTCAAATTTAACTGAGTGTCTTTTATGTTACTTGGCAATTCTAGCCCCTCTTGATATGCCATCATTTTGTTAAGAAGGGACAGGTTTTTGACAGGTCTTCCAAGAACACAGTCTCTCTGGGGAACAAAATAAGACTGGCCTTCAGGGTTCCTCCATCTATGTATCTACCACCCAAGCTCATTTTGTTTAAGCCCCGATTCCAAACTGTCTATGCAGTTCTCTCTTCCTTCCCTTCCTTTCTGTTCTGTCCTTCACCTCTTTAGCTTTGGATGCCTTGCTTGCCTCTGACTTACCCACTCATGTTGTCCTTGCCTTGTTGTGGATCCACATTCTTTAGCCATCCTCTCCTTTGTCTCTTTTCAGTACCAACTTGCATTTGCTCCTGTTCAATCTAGCCAGGGTTGGGGCACTATATGCCATGGTAAAGCCGCAGTATATTCAAGACATCAGTGCACTGCAGACCTCAACTGGGGTCATAGTAAAAACACTAACTGGGAGCATTTCCATCCATTTCTATCCATTACATGTTCGTTATACAAGTAAACTCATTTATTGCCAGGGTTGAAACTGGGCTGGCCTCTGATTCACTAGGCTGTTTCAAGTGATTGCAGGATAGAAGGACTTAGAAATATAACCTCAGCTGACAAAGGGCAAAAATGACCTATATTTAGTTTATGTCAATAAAATTCAGGTGATTGTTCTGGAAAAGAAACAAGGAAATCTTATATTAGGCTACCCGGTGAGATATTTTATGGAGATGTTGTAGGCACAAAACATATATAAACCATTTGGTCTGTGGGAAATTAAATGAGAAGTTATCTGTGGGAGCAGTTGGTTGGTTTATGGTTACAGTATTTAAATTTTTTGCAGATTTATTGAGGTATAATTGACAAAACCTGCAAAGTATTTTAAGTGTATAATGTGATTTGATATACATGTGCAGTTTGAAAACATTCCCCCTATGGTGTTAACACTGTCACCTCACATAGTTACCTGTGTGTGCGTGTGTGTGTGTGTGTGTGTGAATATTTAAGTTCTACTTGCTTAGCAAATTTCAAGTATGCAGTACAGTCTTATGAACTGTAGTCACTATCCTACATATTAGATCATCAGCTCTTTGCCATTTTATAGCTGAAAATGTTATAACCTTTTGCCAACTTCTCCTGATTTTGGCAATGAGTTTTCAACTCTCTGTTGCTATAGTTTGACGTTATTTAAAAAAAATTTTTTCCGAGAGTCTCTATATAAGTGATGCCATGCAGTATTTGCCTTTGTCTGACTAATTTTACTGATCCTTAGCATAATATCTCCCCAATTTCATCTGTGTTGTTGAAAACGACAGGATATTCTTCTTTTAAGGCTGAATAATATTCACTGTGTGTTGGCTCAGAGGTTAAAGCGTCTGCCTCCAATGCGGGAGACCTGGGTTCGATCCCTGGGTCGGGAAGATCCCCTGGAGAAGGAAATGGTAACCCACTCCAGTATTCTTCCCTGGAGAATCCCATGGACGGAGAAGGCTGGTAGGCTACAGTCCATGGGGTCACAAAGAGTCGGACACGACTGAGTGACTTTACCCGCCCCCCCATCATATTTTCTTGATCCATCAATCAGCACCTAAGCTGTTTCCACACTGTGGCTACTATGAGTAATGTTTCAGTAAATACAGGAGTTAAGATATCTCTTTGAGATTGTGGTTTCATTTCCTTTGGATATGTACTCACCTTGGGAATGTTGGATAATATGGTAGTTCTATTTCTAATTTATTAAAGAACCTCCAAAATGTTTTCCACAGTGGTTGTACCAGTTTACATTCCCACCAACCATGTACAAGGGTTCCCTTTTCTCCATTTTCTGGCCAGCACTTATTATCAGTTGTCTTTTTGATAATAGCCATCCTAACAGATGTAAAAAGTTATGACCAAGCTAGATAGCTTATTAAAAAGCAGAGACAGTACTCTCCCAACAAAGGTCTGTCTAGTCAAAGCTATGGTTTTTCCAGTAGTCATGTATGGATGTAAGATTTGAACTATAAAGAAAGCCGAGTGTCGAAGAATCGATGCTTTTGAACTGTGGTGCTCAAGAAGACTCTTGAGAGTCCCTTCGACAGCAAGGACATCCAACCAGTCCATCCTAAAAGAAATCAGTCATGAGTATTCATTGGAAGGACTGATGCTGAAGCTGAAACTCCAGTACTCTGGCCACCTGATGCGAAGTACTGACTCATTTGAAAAGATGCTGATGCTGGGAAAGATTGAAAGTGGGAGGAGAAGGGGACAGCAGAGGATGAGATGGTTGGATGGCATCACTGACTCAATGGACATGAGTTTGAGTAAACTCCAGGAGTTGGTGATGGACAGGGAGGCCTGACGTGCTGCAGTCCATGGGGTCACAAAGAGCTGGACATTACTGAGCGACTAAACTGGACAAATGTAAAGGGATATCTTGTAGTTTTTAAATATTTATTTAAAAAATTCTATGGAGTATAGTTGATTTATAATATTGTGTTCTAGATGTACTGCAAAGTATTTCAGTTATACATATTCATAAATTCATTCTGTTTCAGATTCTTTACCCACATAGGTTATTTAGAATATTGAGTAGAGTTCCCTATGCTACACAGTAGGTCCTTGTTAGTTATCTGTTTTATATATAGTAGTGTGTGTAAGTAATGCTCAAAATTCTCCAAGCCAGGCTTCAGCAATACGTGAACCATGAACTTCCAGATGTTCAAGCTGTTTTTAGAAAAGGCAGAGGAACCAGAGATCAAATTGCCAACATCTGCTGGATTATCGAAAAAGCAAGAGAGTTCCAGAAAAACATCTATTTCTGCTTTGTTGACTATGCCAAAGCCTTTGACTGTGTGGGTCATAATAAACTGTGGAAAATTCTGAAAGAGATGGGAATACCAGACCACCTGACCTGCCTCTTGAGAAACCTATATGCAGGTCAGGAAGCACCAGCTAGAACGGGACATGGAACAACAGATTGGTTCCAAATAGGGAAAGGAGTACGTCAAGGCTGTATATTGTCACCCTGCTTATTTCACTTATATGCAGAGTACATCATGAGAAACGCTGGGCGGGATGAAGCACAAGCTGGAATCAAGATTGCTGGGAGAAATATCAATAACCTCAGATATGCAGATGACACCACCCTTATGGCAGAAAGTGAAGAGGAACTAAAAAGCCTCTTGATGAAAGTGAAAGTGGAAAGTGAAAAAGTTTGCTTAAAGCTCAACATTCAGAAAACGAAGATCATGGCATCTGGTCCCATCACTTCATGGCAAATAGATGGGGAAACAGTGCAAACAGTGTCAGACTTGATTTTTGGGGGGCTCCAAAATCACTGCAGATGGTGATTGGAGCCATGAAATTAAAAGACACTTACTCCTTGGAAGGAAAGTTATGACCAACCTCGATAGCATATTCAAAAGCAGAGACATTCCTTTGCCAACAAAGGTCCGTCTAGTCAAGGCTATGGTTTTTCCTGTAATCATGTATGGATGTGAGAGTTGGACTGTGAAGAAAGCTGAGTGCCGAAGAATTGATGCTTTTGAACTGTGGTGTTGGAGAAGACTCTTGAGAGTCCCTTGGACTGCAAGGAGATCCAACCAGTCCATCCTAAAGGAGATCAGCCCTGGGATTTCTTTGGAAAGAATGATGCCAAAGATAAAACTCCAGTACTTTGGCCACCTCATGCGAAGAGTTGACTCATTTTTGGAAAAGACTGTGATGCTGGGAGGGGTTGGGGGCAGGAGGAGAAGGGGACGACAGAGGATGAGATGGCTGGATGGCATCACTGACTCGATGGATGTGAATCTGAGTGAACTCCGGGAGTTGGCGATGGACAGGGAGGCCTGGCGTGCTGCGATTCATGGGGTTGCAAAGAGTCAGACATGACTGAGCAACTAAACTGAACTGAGTGTGTGTATGTTAATCCCATACTCCTAATTTATCCCCTATACCATGTTTCCCCTTTGGTAACCATAGGTTTGTTTTTGATATCTGTGAATCTGTTTCTGTTTTGTAAATAACTTCATTTGTATCATTTAAAAAAAAATTAGATTCCACACGAGTGATATCATATGGTATTTGTCTTTCTCTGACTTGTTTCACTTAGTATGATAATCTGTAGTTCCATCCATTTGCTGCAATTGGCATTATTTCATTTTTTGTGGCTGGGTAATATTCCTTTGTTGGAGAAGGCAATGGCACCCCACTCCAGTACCCTTGCCTGGAAAAATCCCATGGACGGAGGAGCCTGGTAGGCTGCAGTCCATGGGGTCGCTAAGAGTCAGACACGACTGAGCGACTTCACTTTCACTTTTCACTCTCATGCATTGGAGAAGGAAATGGCAACCCACTCCAGTGTTCTTGCCTGGAGAATCCCAGGGATGGGGGAGCCTGGTGGGCTGCCGCCTATGGGGTCGCACAGAGTCGGACACGACTGAAGCAACTTAGCAGCCGCAGCAGCAGCAATATTCCTTTGTATATACGTATCTGTCTTTATCTGTTCCTCTGTCAGTGGACATTTAGGTTGCTTCTATATCTTGGCTATTGTAAATAGTGCTGCAGTGAACACTGGGGGTACATGTGCCTTTTAAAAAATAATTCATTTTTGGCTGTGCCGGGTCTTTGTTGCTGTGCAGGCTTTCCTCTAGTTGCAGAGAGTGGGGGTCGCTCTCCAACTGTGGTGCATGGGCCTTCATATCAGTGGTTTCCGCAGCTGTAAGGCCTGGACTCTAGGGTGCGCTGGCATCAGTAGTTGCGGCTCACGGGCTTTAGGACACAGGCTCAGTAGTGGTGGCGCATGTACTTAGTTGCTCTGCAGCATGTGGGATCTTCCCAGATCAGGAATTGAACTTGTGTCTCCAGCACTGGCAGGTGGACTCTTTACCACTGAACCACAAAGAAGTCCCACATGTATCTTTTTGGATTACGGTTTTCTCCAGATATATACTCAGGAATGGGTTCCTGGATCATATGGTAGTTCTATTTTTAGTTTTTTAAGGAACAATTATATAGTTCTCCATAGTTGTTGCACCCATTTACATTCCCCCCAACAGTGTAGGAGAATTCCCTTTTCTACATACCCTCTCCAGTATTTATTGTTTGTAGACTTTTGATGATGGCCATTCTGACCAGTGTGAAATAATGCTTCATTATAGTTTTGATTTGCATTATCTCTGATAATTAGTGATATTGAGCATCTTTTCATGTGCTTTCTGGCCATCTATATGTCTTCTTTGGAGAAATGTCTGTTTAGATCTTCTGCCCATTTTTGATTGGGTTCTTTTTATGATAAAGAGCTGCACAAGACATTTGTATATTTTAGAGATTAATCCCTTTTCAGTTGCTTCATTTGCAAATATTTTCTCCTATTTTGTGAGTTGTCTTTTCATTTTATTTATGATTTCCTTTGTTTTGCAAAAGCTTTTAAGTTTAATTAGGTGCCATTTATTTTTGCTTTTAGTTTCATTACTCTAGGAGGTAGATTAAAAAGGATATTGCTACAATTTCTGTCAAAGAATGTTCTGCTCATGTTTTACTTTAAGAATTTTATAATATCTGGACTTCTATTTAGGTCTTTGATCCATCTGAGTTTATTTTCGTGTTTGGTGTTAGAGAATATTCTAATTTCATTCTTTTGTGTGTAGCTATCCAGTTTTCCCAGCGCTACTTATTGAAGAGTGTCTTTTCTCCATTGTATATTCTTGCCTCCTTTGCCATAGATAAACTTATCATAGGTGCATGGGTTTATTTCTGGGCTTTCTATTCTGTTCTATTGATCTATATTTCTGTTTTTGTGTCAGTATCATACTATTTTGATTACTGTAGCTTTGTAGTATTGTCTGAAGTCAGGAAACCTGATTCCTCCAGCTCTGTTTTTCTTTCTCAATATTGCTTTGGGTTTATATGCAGTATGATTAAGCTGTGCATATGCAGGCAAGGTAATAAGTGAATTCAGAGCTTAGACAGGGAGTAGTAGTGCTGGCAGTTAGAATTTGGAAAAAGAGTCAAGGAGAAGGTGCGACGTGAAGTTGCATCTGGGTGACTGAAAAATGTTGAGTCCCAGGGATTGGAGGAGATGCACTCCTCCTTCTTCCAGAACCCCTCCTCAGTGTGGGAGACACTTGGAAGGGGGCCAGGGTAGGCACCACCTTTGCCATTGTTCCTGACTTGGCTCCCTTAGGTTTCTTGGCGGTGCCGGGGGAGGTGCGTGGTTAGCACTTCTCTCCTTGGTGGTGCCCTTCCAGCCCTGTGTGGAGAGTTTTCCAGGGAGACCCTACCTTTCTGTTCCTCAGCACAGATGACAAGGAAAACAAAAGCTGTCCCCTCTCCACTACCCACCACCACTGGATGGGGCCTCAGGCTAAAACTACATTTAGAGGAATGAACTTGGACATGATAGGCTGTCAGGAAGCATTTAACAGGAGGCTTCCTGTGTGCTGTTTTGAATCTGTCAGGAATTCTCTGTTCCTTATTAATTCCTGAATATTCAGGAATTAAGAGGAGAGGCAAGCCTCTCCCCGGGGCTGAGGAATACAGGCATTTCCTTCATTAGTTTTTCTATACGGTGATAAGTACCCTCTTCCTTTTTATGAACCATATGGTAAAAGTGATTATTGACAACCCTCTCTCTTTCACATGGATGCCCTCATGTTTCCTTGATAACTTGTAAGTTCTGATTTTATCTCTGCTGAAAATAGCTATCTTGTAAGACAGTATAAATACATACACAATGTTGAATAAAACACCTTTGCTCCATCAGAGCTTTTCTTGTCTTGCTTTCTCTCTCTGTCTCTCTCTCCCCTCCCTCACCTCTCTCTCCCTCTCTCTCTTTTTCAGGCTGATCCCCTGGAGTGTAGAGGCTCTCTGAGTTCACTTTCCTGCCCGGGCTTCTAAGACCCTCTCCAGAAGGCATTCTGTGTCTTCACCCCATTGAGAGGGCGCCCGAGGCCTTCGTAAACAGAGCAAGCCCTTTGTCAGGGACTTTATTGACTTTCTGCAAAACCAGCGAATATCAGCCTCTTTCTCTCTCCTTTACTTTCCTATCGGTTGACTCTGGACAACCAGGTTCCGGTCCATTAAAGACCTTAACAATATGCACCAAAATCTCACTCGGTCACCAGGGGCAGCTGTGTGGCCTCCCAGGCCTCCATCGTAGATGCCACAGCACATTACATCATTCACTTGGCCGATGGGCAGAGTGTGTGATTTATGGTAGAGTCAGAGAAAGAGGCAATGTGGTTCAGTGGAAAGAGCACAAGTTGTTGTTTAAAAATATCTACTTTATTGAGGTGTAACATAAATGATACGATGCACCCATTTTCAGTGTATCTAATGAGTTTTGACAAATATATCCCCACCACAATCAAGATATAAAGCAGTCCCATTACCCAAAATTACCTCCCTCATGCCCTCTTACACTCACTGCTCCAGCCCAGGGAGTCCACATATCTGCTTTCTGTCATTATAGATCTATTTTACCTTTTCTAGAATTTCATATCAGAGAAGGCACTGGCAACCCACTCCAGTGCTCTAGCCTGGAAACTCCCATGGACGGAGGAGCCTGGTGGGCTGCAGCCCGTGGGGTCACTAAGAGTCAGACACAACTGAAGTGACTTAGCAGCAGCAAAAGCAGAATTTCATATAAATGGAATTTCACACAGAGTGTATGAAAGTGTTAGTTGCTCAGTTGTGTCCAACTCTTTAGGACCCCGTGGGCTGTAGCCCACCAGGGTCTGCAGTCCATGGGATTCTCCAGGCAAGAATACTGGCGTGGGTTGCCATTTTCTTCTCCAGGGGATCTTCCTGACCCAGGGACTGAACTCCAGTCTCTTGCATTGCAGGCAGATTCTTTACCATCTGAGCCACCAAGGAAATCCCACAGAGTACTTCCTACATATCTGGCTTCTTTTTGAGATCCATCCATGTTGTGAGGCTTGGTAGTTTTCACTGCTGAGTAGTATTCAGTTGTATAGGTATACTGCAATTTGTTCATTCCATTTTCCTGTCATTAGTTTGAGCTTCCAGTGTTGGACTTTTATGAACAAAACTGCTATCAACATTTTTGTTCAACTTTTTGTATAGATATATATTTCTTTTCTTTGGAGCAAACACAGGAATATGTTACTGGGTCATATAGTAAGGGTACATTTTAACCTTAGGAGAAACTTCCAAACTGTTTTCCAAGGTGATCATACGATTTTGCATGCCCATCAACAGTGTGTAGGGAATTCCAATTCTTCCACAGCCTCACCAACACTTGTTAGTATTTAAAATTTCAACAACACAGGTTTTGAAGCTAGATAGATTTCAAATTCTAGTTCTGTTACTTGCTAACCTCTTTTTTTAAAAAATAATTTTATTTACTTATTTATTTTTGTTGTGCTGGTCTTCACTGCTGTGCGGGCTTTCTCCTGTTGCAGCAAGCAGGGAGATATTTCTCTAGTTTTGGTACACGAGCTTTTCATCGCGGTGGCTTCTCTTGTTGCAGAGCATAGGCTCTAGGGCAGAAGGGCTTCATTAGTTGTGGCACATGGGTGCAGTTGTTTTTGGTTCCTGGGCTCTAGAGCACAGCCTCAATAGTTGTGGTATGTGGGCTTAGTCATTCTGAGGCATGTGGGATCTTCCCAGACCAGGGGTTGGACCCATGTCTCCTGCCCTGGCAGGTGGATTTTTTTTACCACTGAGCCACCGGGGAAGCCTACTTGCTGACCTCTTAACTATGGATGAGTTATTGATTCTTATTGGGGTCCAGCTTCCAGTCTCATTTTAAAAATGAGAATCATACCTTCCTCATGAAGTTGTTGTAAGGATACAATGTTAGAAGGTAAAGCACCTGGCTTTGACCACATGATTTATGTAAAACTTGGGAGCCAGGAAAAGGAGAGGGATACAAGTTTGAGAGAGGGGAAGAGTTAGACTCTTTAATAACAATATAGGCTTAAAGTTGAAAAAATAATGAGCACTGCATTTCAAGTTTGAATCTAAGGGTAATTTAGGTGACTATCAGGAATGCTAAGATAGAAACATAATCACCTGCTGATACATTCTATCTTACAAACCAACCACACAGTTATTTTCTAAAATAAATAATGTATTTTCAATTTTTTTATTAAAATTTTTTCTATTAGTTTTTGTTCTCAATTTTTAGTGTGCACCTGAATAATTCAGGGTGGAGGTAATGCAGTAGGGTGATAAAGTAATGCAAAACAAATTTAGTTGGAGAGTTTGTTGAAATATAAATTGCTCTCTTGTATACATCCTGGAAACTCTGATTCTAAAGATCTGGGATGGAGCCCAGTAATCTGCATTTTTAAATTTCTCCAGGTGATTCTGATATCAGTGAAAGAAGCTGACCTTCCTAGTATCTTATCTGTGGTTTGACCCTGGTGTTCTCATGCAAGTGTCACAAGTATGAGTGGTTTCCCAGGGGTGGCGATGTGAACCCAACACAGAGGGGTTGAAAGTGGTCCTTTGCTCAATCTTCTACTTCCAATGTGGTGTGATGACTGTCCTCCCAGGTCATAGAGTTAGAAAGTAATAGAACCAAAGCTGAAAGCTGTATGACAACAAGCTGTCAGACCAATTAAAGCCACAAGAAAAATGGTAGAGCTGACAGCCATGAAAGTAAGGGCTTTTCGAAGCCACATGGTGAAAGAAAAACAATGATCTAAGCAGACCTGACAAGGAGATTTAAAAACCCTCCAAAAACAATACAAAAAACAACAACCACTTGCCCCAAAATATTGACAGTGAAATTATCAAGAAGTCAAGACATCTATATAGACTATGAATTTATAAGCACCTCTTCCTGGTAATAATAATGCCTCTCCTAAGTGCATTATGGTGTATTCAGATTTAAGCTAATGAAATGAAGTCATATGGATTCACAAGACATTTAAAAACTAAGCATTTGATAACGTGTCAGCAAACCACTACACTTTTTAAAAGTGATGTTTGAAATCATAGGGTTCTGAATTCAACACCTTATAAAATTCACTAAACTTACCAGTAGATGTTTAGAGGGTTTTTTTTTCTTTTTTTAGTTTTCTTACTAGCAAACAGCCACATGCCATAATGACTAAAATAAAACAAGAGAAACCACACAGTGCAAAAAGAATAGGTACATTCTTGTCTGGGCTCACTGTTGGAAGATGCACAGAAAATATTGCCAAGTGTTTGAACAAATTATGAAGCATTGGGCATCTGGATAAAATATAGATAAAAAACCCAATATGTCTTAGCCTATGGTATTTGTTGAATCACTTCAGTTATGAAATATACACGCAATTGCTCTTTCTCTGTGTACCATTAAAAAAAAGAAAAATGTACTAGTGAATATATATACTCAACAGAAAATTACTTTTTAATAAAACCAATACTTTGGAAAAATTGTGGAAATGTCTTCACTAATAGAGTAACTGCATTAACTAGAATAAAAGATTCCTGGGTAAGACTACAAACACAGCACCATCAATGAAATTCTTTCACTGTATCATTTGTTGGCAAACTGTCGCAGCAAAGCCAAAAGCGTACAGGAAGAGACAGGATATTATCAATGTGGTTATTGTTTCTAGAGCCAGATTTTTAAGTGTCATAGAATCCTTATAACATTTTGTAAGGAGATGGGGAGTCACCATGTAAATATTTTGGCAATGTGCTTGTAAAAGCCACCAAGACTAAAGATGAATTATGCATTTTAAAGTCAATAGACAACTGTTTCAAACTTACTGACCTTTTCTGTGATAACTGGCTGTTGATAATGTCACCTAGCATATATTAAAAAAAAAACAAAACACCTCACTTCATGGAAATGGAGAGGAAGTAATTGCTTCCAGAAAGTAAGTTGTTGAGTGTGATATGCAAAGGCACTCTTTAAAAACAAAAATAAGGAGACTTCCCTGGTGACCTAGTGGTTAAGTATCTACCTGCCGATGCAGGGGACACAGGTTCCATCCTTGGTCTGGGAACTAAGATCCCACATACTTTGGGGCAACTGAGCCTGTGTGTCACAACTACTGAGCCTGAGTGCTAGAGCCCATAAGCTGCAACTACTAAGGCCATGGGCCACGACTACTGAAGCCCACATGCCCCGGAGCCTGTGCTCTGCAACAAGAGAAGCCACCTCAAAGAAAAGCAATGTGCACCTAGAGAGGAGCCCTCACTCGTCATGACTAGAGAAAGCCCACACACAGCAACGAAGACCCAGAGCAGCCAAAAGCAAGATAACAGTAATAAAAAAGGCAAAGGGAGGGCTTGGGAAGGAAAGCATTGGGAGTTTGGGATTAACAGATGCAAATTATTATCTAGATAATGAATAAACAACAAGGTCCTGCTGTATAGCACAGGGAACTATATTCAACATCCTGTGATAAACCATAATGGAAAAGAATATGAAAAAGAACCACTTTGCTATACAACAGAAATTAACACATTGGGCTTCCCTCATAGCTCAGTCAGTAAATCATCTGCCTGCAATGCAGGAGACCTGGGTTCGATTCCTGGGTTGGGAAGATCCCCTGGAGAAGGGAACGGCTATCCACTCCAGTATTCTCGCCTGGAGAATCCCATGGACAGAGGAGCCTGGCGGGCTACAGTCCTTGGGGTTGCAAGAGTCAGACACTAAGCAACGAAAACCACCAAATCAACTATAATTCAATAAACTAAACTTTTAAAAGTCAATAAATTGACAACAAAGGTGGTGTTGGGAGTTGACTTTGAAAGCAGATGTTTGGAAGCATTGCTACTATTATGTGATTGTGCTTCTGACAGTCATGAACTTCCTCCATAAATTCTCGTATCTATGTACATTAAAGAAATCTAGGAGGCAAACTTCAAAACTTGAAAATGGCTTCAACTGTGGAGTATAAGCCCATTTGTAAAAAATGGGACACTCTTCAATTAGTTTGCTAAAAAATAAAAAGATTAGGAAAAAGAGTATATCGTGAGTGACATTTAACAAAAATCTTTACACGATTGAATGAGAATCATGACTTAGCACAACCAACCAGGTACATCTTCTGTTTGGAACTATCCAACTTGGTGAGGAATCTTTTTTCAGCCATGACCACGTTCTGCTTTTTAAAAATCCTGCCTGGATTATATTTATCTTTATGCCAAAACACTTGTAAAATATATTATTTAATTTTTTTTTTTATGGAAGAAGGTACCCATGAAGACAAAGTATCTAAGGATCATGGAAGTCACAGTGCAGTCCTGCACACAGTCCTGGGCCCTAGAATGTGGTGATCATTGTATCCCTCAGCCCTGCCCAGAGCACAACCAGTATTAGTAGGGATTGAGGCAAAAATGTTTAAAACCTTCTGTGCGCCGAGCTCTGGGAAGCAAATGAAAGCAATAGTGTGTCCTGCTCTGCCTGGGAGGAGGCGATGTACCCACAGGAAACCAAGAGCAGGACTAGACAGGATGCTTCTCCTCCTGTGGTCAGTTCTTTCTTCTATCTCTTCTTATTTTTGAGCCATGACTACCTTTGAAGACAAGTTTAGAAAGAAAATTAAGCTAAAACCAGACCTTTGCATAGTCGTATCACAAAACTCTCAATCAAGATTTTATTTTATTTTTTGGCTGCATCGTGCAGCTTGCGGAATCTTCGTTCCCTGACTAGGGATTGAGCCCATGCCCTAGGCAGTGAAAGTATGGAGTCCTAACCACTGGACTACCAGGGAATTTCCCCAAGATTTTGAAAGTAGTGAAATATATTCAATCAAAATGCTCTCTTCCTCCCAAGTCTTAACTACCTTGCTCTTTACAAATGTCTATTTTTATGTGTTTTGTAACTGATATATTTATATATCTGTCTCCTAATATATATGTAGGAGACAGAAAAAATTTGGGTTCGATCCCAGGATTGGGAAGATCCCCTGTAGGAGGGCATGGCAACCCACTCCAGCATTTTTGCCTGGAGAATCCAGTGGACAGAGGAGCTTAGTGGGCTAATACAACTTATAAATAAACGTCTCTCCATTGTGGTTCATGTGCTAATATTTTTTGCAGGTACATAATTGAAAGAGTGTGGCAATGCCTTCAGCAGACTGTAAATACCTTGGAGGTGACCTATCTTTCTTGCTGAGGTTTACTCATGGCCCACACAGGACACATGATTATGAGCCTCAGTTACATAGACTGGCTGGCTGGCTGAATGAAAACTATCAGTAAAAGTGCTTCTGTCATAGGAACAACATAAATATCAACTCAGGGGGGAAAGGACTGAATACATAAATAAGCATTTGGCAGAGGGACAAAAACAATCAAATATGAAGCCTGAGGTGCATCCTATGAAAAACACTTACTAGTAGCTAAATTCATGGAGTGTTTACTCTGTGCCAGGAGTGTTCTGTGCTTAATGCTCAGACCCTCTCGAATCTTCACAACGGCCTTGTGTTATGCGCCAGCACGGGGCTTGCTGTCGCAGGTCCCTGTGCTGCCTTCTAGATGGTGAACTATTCTGGGGACCAATTCTGAGAACTATTTCCTTGTCTGTTCAGGGGATTTCAGACCCAAAGAGATCCCGATCATGTACCTTCCTGTGTAAAATGAGTTCCAGAAATAGAGCTGCAAGAGAAAGGTCGAAATGGAGCCTCCATGTATAATGACATTATCATTGATTTCCTGGGCATAGGAGACATGCTCTGAGTGATTTTTCCAGCAAGTGGAAAAAACCAACCTGCCCTGCAGGCATCCTTGTGGATAGGGCATCCTCAATTCTACTCCAGGGCCTGGCACTTCCTCTCTAGGGAGCTGATGCCCTTTGGCCTCCTCTGTTCCTCTGCCCACAAATGGGGAACAGGGGTACAGGGAGGTCCTGTCTGGCTTTTGAGAGCACAGAGCACTAAGTGGTCTAAGGCAGGGCTAGCTTTTTCACTTCTAAACCTAGGCAGGTATAGAAATGGACTAAAACCAGATTTTCTTCCACGATAGAGTCCCCTGATGGAGTGGGCAGAGGAAACAGCTGCCTCCCAGGTGATGTGGGGACCAGGAGGTGTGAGCCTGCCCTCCTTTGTATCCTAGACGCTGAGATATTCCCCAAGTCAGAGGAACCAAGATGATAACGCTTGGAAGGAGGCTGTCCTGTCAACCTCTTTCATATCCTTTTGGGATATCAGCAAAGACAGACAATTCAAAGTAAATTAACTCATGCTCAGAAAGGAACTATCAGAGGCACTTGAAGCCACCCTGTTCACCTCTGAGTGGGAGATCCCGGCTGCTGCCTTGGTGGTTCTATCCAGAGGAGAGTCCTCTTCTACTCTTCCCCTTACAGGGGAGGCTGAGTTTTTGCTGGGAGGCCAATCATTTTATTCTTAGGTTGAGAACCCAAGTGGACAATGCAGAGTGGCTGAGGGTAGGGAGAGCAGGGCTCGTGGACACGCTATCAGCCCAGTTTGCACACAGGAGATGAGAAAAATGACAGCTGCCATTGATCAGACTCCTCCTCTGCCAGCCCCCTTTCATACGTTTTCTTCATTTAATCTGCTAATAGCCTTTTAAGGTAGACATTATCCCTGCTTTATTGCAGTTGAAGAAAGAAGGTCAGTCCTAATAATTCAGGATGGGAATTGTTTCATACTCCTGTCTGTTCCCCAGCTCCCCTCCTCCCAGAGCCCGCAGGTGCTCGAGACTTTATTTGATCATAAAGAATGGAATGCAAGCTACCGAAACACCATCCAGGTGAACGTATTCAGGAGAAGCCTGTGCTTTCTCCTGCTCCTCTCATTGTCCTCACTTCCTGCTCACCCAGCACTGGGTGACAGTGTTCTGATGGCAGCAGGCTTGTTGCTAGATGGGACAGCCATGGCCCAGTAGGGGTGGACCCTGGGCCTCCAGGAAGGCACACGTTCCCTTGGCCCTTGGTGTGTCACAGTGCCAGCTGCCAAACAGTGGGACAAGCTTCTAGTGACAAGTCTTCTGGATTTCACATAAAGCACAGTGGGTACACACTTGAGTGGCCTCCTATTGCTGAAATCTGGTGAGTCCTGGCTGCCACCCAGCAATGCCATGCGGCTCAGGTGTGCTTTGTCGCTTAGTCGTGGTCCAACTCTTGCGACCCCATGGACTGTAGCCTGCCAGGCTCCTCTGTCCATGGGATTTCCCAGGCAAGAATACTGGAGTGGGTTGCCGTTTCCTACTCCAGGGGATCTTTCTGACCCAGGGATCGAACCTCCATCTCTTGCTCCCCTGCACTGGCAGACAGATTCTTTACCTCTATGCCACCAGGAAGCCCATGCTTGCTCAGGAGCTGGCCTCAAACTGATCTGCTGCAGGGAGGCAGATTCCCTGCCAGCTGGATGTGGGATCTCTCTTTCTTTGCCCAGGTCAACTTTGACTTCTATTTATTTCACTCAGGTGATTTTGGAATGAGCACTCACAAATTCTGTAGGTGACACTCAGGAAAAAACCCCCTCCAACTGGTCATTGAATGAATAAGCAGTTTAATTTAGCTTGGTTCTTTTATAAAAACATCTTCTTCCTTCCTTCTTTTAACTTAAAAAATATGAAGTATACATACAGAAAAAGTCTGAAGTGTATATACATTCAACTATAAGAACAGTAATCAAGCAAGATCTTGTGAAACTACCACCCACATTTAGAAATTGCCATTCCAGTATCTCAGAAGCCTTCTGTAGATCTTTCCTCAATTGCCAACCCTTCCTTCTCTCAAGAGTAACATTACTGATTTTTCTGATAATTGTTACACTGATTTCCTTGACTACTTCTACTATCTAACTCCATGTTTAAATGGAGCTGTATTACATGTGTTCTTTGCCATACTTTCTTTTTGCTCAGTTATATGTCAGTTAACCAAGCTGATGAATGCAGCTGTAGTTATTTTCACTGATGCATACTTAGATTAATATACCATAAGTTATTTTCTCAGTCCATTATTGATGGATATTCATCTCATGTCTGGCTTTATTGTTTTTATGAACAACACTGCCACAAATATTCTTGTACACATCTCCCCAAAGAAACACATTTGCAAATGATTATTTGAGAACCATCACCTAGGGATGGAATTAATGGATCATTGCTTTCCACTTGTTCAACCCTACTAGGTTTTTATAATATATCCTATTGTTTTGTATAGTTTCTCATAAGTAAAAAAGTTTTCCCCTTATGAATTTTAAAAAGTATTTTCAAAAAGTTAAAAATTCTCAATATAGGATGAACATATCTCTAGACTTTTGGTTCAGTTCAGTCACTCAGTCGTGTCTGACTCTTTGTGACCCCAAGGACTGCATGGACTGCAGCACACCAGGGCTCCCTGTCCATCACCAACTCCTGGAGCTTGCTCAAACTCACGTCCACCGAGTTGGTGATGCCATCCCACCGTCTACACTTTAACTCAGTTATTAACGAGGGAATCATCATGATGGTCAAGTTTGGTTTAAATGAGAATTTGAGGAAGGAGATTTACATTGTTAGTTGGCCAAAGGAATGCTGAAATACGTTGCTAATAGAAAACTGGTTAATGTTCTACAGGGTGATAAAAATCATAACCTTGATTTTATCTTTTTTATCAGTCAGAAATATGTTAACATTAGTTAACATAATTTCAGAGTATCTGGGCTCTAATCAAATAGAAAAATCAAACACAAGTGTATTTTAGATAATAATGTTTCTTTAGAGAGCTTGTTCAACAGTGAAATTAACAGGACATGTAGTCACTCTTACCTTCCTTCTAAGGTTGGGATATTTTTTTTCTTAACAATACAGCAATTTGCTTCCAAGTTTGTGGTGAGGATCAAATGAAAACATATAAAAATGCTTTGTAAACTGTAAGGTACCAAATATATTTTCCTTATTATGGTTGTTTCACCAAGTCCCCATTGAATAATCTATTGGATTTGATATGAATATGGGAAGGGAGTGCATTATTGAATACCTACTTTTTAAACTATTGCTTTCATCTAATTTAATTCTAACAAAAAGACTGAAAAAACAGTGAATCAGCTTCAGTTTCTCAGTCTATAAGATTGGGATAACTGTAGTACCTATCTCATTGGGCTGTTGTGAGAATTAATGAGTGATGTAGACTATTAAAAACAGTACTTGATACACAGTAAATACACCAGACATGTTGGTTTATTGAATTTCTAATCTCTTATTTGAACAAATCTAATGAAGATTATTTTAATAACAGTATATTTTATTTTTAGAATTTCCATTTGGTTCTTAGTTTTTTAATAAATCTGCCCTTATTAAAAAATACTACCTTTTTCTTATCTCATGTTTTAAGTGCCTTTTATTTTTAATTTTCTGAAATCTACTTGTATATAGTCTGTCTTCAGTACTATTACATAAAATGTGGCTCTAATCCTATCATATGTTTCATATATTGTGTCTACTAATTCTCACTGGGATTGTTTCTTCATTTTCCCCCTAATTAAAAGATTTGCTAGCTGCTCTAACCCCACTGTAGTTAATTTTTCTTTCCTTTTTTTGGCTGCACTGCATCTGCGTGTGTTGCCGCGTGCAGGCTTTCTCCAGTTGTGGCGAGTGGGGGCTCCTCTTTGTTGTGCTGCACGCGAGCCCCGCATTGCAGTGGCTTCCCTTGTTGTAGAGCATGGGCTCTAAGCACGTGGGCTTCAGTAGCTGAGGTGTACCGGCTTAGTTGTCCTGCGGCATGTGGAATATTCCCAGACCAGGGACGGAACCCGTCCCCTACATTGACGGGCAGCTTCTTACCCACTGTACCACCAGACGAGTCCTATAGTAAATTTTTAAAAGCTTACTAGCTAGAGATGGCTGAATTCTTCAGACCAATTGGAAGCACAAAAACTTACGGTGCCATCATAGCCTTGTGATGCTAATATGTATCCCTGTTTTTCTAGATCACATTTTATCTTATATCACATTTATGCAGTTCAGCCCAATTTTCAGCTAGAATCATCTATTTTGTATTTTTGGGTTATCTTCCTACTCTGGAAACCAGTATTCATTTTGATGAATGTTCCATTATGGAATGAAACCATAACTCTGGGTCAATTAACACTTTCTGAGTCTTGAGTTTCTCTTCTGTTTAAAAAAGAGGCGGGGCCGGGGGGCGGGGGGAGATGATCAAAGGCATACGGAAGCTTAATTGGGCACCATTTGTCTGTTGTGGTGTAAACATTGTATGTCAACTTTTATTGGCATTATTTTTCTTGTACTAATCTTTTCCTAGTAGCATTCAGTCCCAAATCAAATACAGCCTGATACTATAACAATTATAACAATATAATCATATTAATTCCTTGTCCTTGCCATAGTGTCCCCCCCAATCTGACAATATCTGGCTCACACATCCTCATTTTCTGGAAAACATCTTTCTTGTTGTCCTATATACACACCATACTCATTCATCTCTCTACTTAAATGGAGTTTTCCAGTCTCCATGACCCCATTCTTTTCAGCCTCTAACCAAAGCATTTCTTCATCCTTCAGGACTCAAATTTCCATGTTCTTTATGAAGGGTTTTGACCAAGTTTAATCCACATTAATCTTTTTTGATGCTGGGTTCAATTCCTGGGTTGGGAAGATCCCCTGGAGAAGGAAATGGCAACCCACTCCAGTATTCTTGCCTGGGAAATTCCATGGACCGAGGAGCTTGGCAGGCTTCAGTCCATGAGGTTGCAAAGAGTCAGACATGACTGAGGGACTAACGCTTTTCTTTCAACCTTTTTTGAATGAAAAAGCCTCCATGGAAAGTATCATGGAGCGTAGCTTTCTTAGGATTTGGTGACTTTGATCCTGGTGTGGCCATGGTTGTCTTCCTAACTAGACTGAACATTTTCCTGGGGGAAAAGGGAATGTTCCAGTGTTTATATACTACCACTAGGTTCAAGTAAGTGCTCTCATGTATTTTAAAATTTTGGCTTTTTAGCATATGTTTGGTGGGAATGTGGGTGGGTATGTGGTTGAGTCCCTCCAGAGGGGATTTCCTTTTATTTCTCCAAAGTGTTCCTTGGTTTCCCATGTGGGACCACATCTTTCATAAATTTTTCAGACTGGGGGATCCTGGATTACTCAGGTAGTATAAATTTCAATCCCAATCCAAGTGAGGGTATACTTGTGAGTTTCATGGTTCTTTGAAGTACGAACTGCTGAAATGGAAATTTAGGGAATTTTTAAAAAGTTGAATTCTTCAACCTCACGGGTTATCTTGGTTGTTATGCTGTGTTAAGCCAAGAACACAAGCTGGGATGTGGTCGTTCTCGAGGGTGTGTGATTATTTAGTCATTGTTTTTTGTCCACAGGAAGAAGTGGGGGCAGGTATGCCATTTCCTCTTGTTCAGAAGCAGAAATTGAAACTAGAAAACAGAGACTGGGAGGTCCTCTGGACAGACTATTCATTTTTGCCAAAGAGAAACAAGATGATGAACCTCCATGAGTGGGAGGCAAGTAGTCTTCATCCACACATTACTCCCAAGTCCCCAAACCCATCTCTGAACCTAAGTCCCCAGTAATCTAGACCCTAGCTCAACTCTTCATAGAAGAGAAAGTGACCCACTTTCATGTGTGCGGTCTTTTAGAGAACAGAAAACTTTTATACA
>SJYQ01091990.1:5247-22290 GCA_006410935.1 Redunca redunca | reverse complement strand
GGGCTTGCAGGTACCGTCGGGGCGCTGGAGGAGGTGGGTCAGGTTACAAGCTTGGGGGCGGCTGAGGAGAAGCCCAGGAAGTGGGGCTGGGTGGGTGTGGGCGGAGTTAGTTCGAGTGGGGGCGGTTAGGAGATCCCTGGGATGTTTGCGGGGGTCACTTGGGGTTAGGATTCGAAGAGAGGGGTTGCAGGTGGAGAGAGCCAGATACAGGGGCGATCAGGTAGGTTGAGGAACTTCGGTAGGAGCTTTGGGAGTGGGAGGTGGAGGCAAGCTTTTGGACTAAGTAGGCTGGAGGGGGTGTGGGAGCAGGTCCGGAGAAACCTGTAAGATCAAAAGACACGTGCCAAGGTGCGCCCCCCTCTTTTCTTGGCCAGGTGTTAGCTTGGGGCCAAACCTGAGGGGTTTCTTCTTTCTCACACCTCATCCCTGCCAGGTTCTGGGCCCCAACCTACTCTGGGCAAGCCTCTGGGGGCTGCTCCAAGGGGCTAGCTGGCCAGGTGGGTGTTTGTGTGGACAGCTTGGGAAATAGTCTGGATCACCTAGCTCCGGCATCTTGTCTACCACCCTCTGGCCCACCCCCACCCCAGATATATGCAGGAAGGTAGACACACACACACCTGAGTAGTTTAGGGTCCTGAGATTCTATCTGCACTTTTTGTGACCAGACCCTTGAGGCTCAAGCCTAGAGGTTGGGACCTTCCAGCATTTCAGGCACCAGCTCTCTTCAGGTGAGTTACTGGGAGGTGAGCTTATAAAGCTCTGTTCATTGTGTCTTGGAGGCTCTGGTGGGGTGAATGCGGCTCACCAAGAAGGGGTTCAAATCAGGTACCCAGACCTTTGGTGCTACCTGTCCCAGCGCTTGGCCTCTAGGGTGCATTTCCTGGGCCAGGCCCTGTGCTCAGCTTGCTGGTTAGATGAGCTTGTTGAGGGCTCACCGTCACCACCAAGTCAGCTTAGATCTTCTCCGTGGTGCAGGGTAGGAAACCGAGGCTCCACATGGAGCCCAGCTAGAAATCAGTCGGCTGGGATTGATTGACTCTCAGTCCCAACCCTCGGTCCCCTGAAGCTGGCCTTTGAGGGCCGTGACGGGACGAGGTCACACTGTTTTGGATTCCCTGGTGGGATTTCCCTGTCCAGGACTTTTCTCTTGCCCATCCCGAGGGATGGGTCCGTACCCCTGTGGACCGAGTTTTCCTGGTGTACCAGGGAATCAGATCAGTGGAAGCTTCTCTCCCAGAGGCTAGGTCATCCCCCACCCCCGTTCTCCTAATGGGAGCCAAGAGGTCAGGGATCACAGAGCTGTGGGCTGGCAGAAAGAGGTGGTCATAAGGATGGATCCTGGCTGGATTGTCTTTTACTCACTTTGGTCCCCAGTCAGACCACTCCTAATTTTTGTTCCTTCTCTCAGGGAGTCTAACTGCAAGGCTGTTACCGATGGGTCCTGGGAACGCTGACTTGAGATCCTCAGCACGTGAGGCAGGAACCACAAACGGCTGGGTTGAGTGGTATCAGACAGATCTAGGTTTAATGATCACCTCCCTTCCCCCGATCTCCCCAGAGTTCCTAGAACTGCCCCCACCTGGGCTGGGCCCTCCTCCCCGCTTTGGCTGGCCTCCTGGTTCTGGGAGGGGTAGAAACTGGGCCAGCAGCCCCACGTAATGAAGCCTTCTCTCTGCCTGGTTGGGCTGAGGCTGGCTGCAGACTGGGGCCTCAGCAGGGCTCTAGGCTGGGTACTGAAGGGTAGGGGGGGCTGCCCCCAGTCACAGAGCTAGCTGGAAGCAGGGCAGAGACTGGAAGGGCATCCACGGTGCGTGGATGGCCAAGAAGGGAGCAGTGAGTCCGTGTGCCTAGAGCCGGAGAAAGCACTGTTCATAATTACTTTTCTGTGAGGACGTAGGGCGCACAGCCCTATGGCGCCAGAGGAGAGCCACAATAGCCTGGTGGGTGAGAGCTACAAAGTAAAGGGACCCTGGGGACAGTTTGATGTCTCATGGCTGCCAACTCTCTGCTGGGGCCCAGGGAATGGCTCTCGGCAACTTCTGTTGAACCCCAGACAAATGATCAAGAGTTTCTGATAGCCCTATGTTCAGGAATATAGTAAAATGGAGTGAAGTGATGGTGTTGGGGTAGGGGGCAAAGCATTAGATTCAGGGGGTCAGGGAAGGCTTTCAGGTGAGCTGAGCTCTGAATAAGTCTGCTGGGGGCAGGGTGGGTGGGGGTTGTAGGGAGCTGGGGCAGGGAGGGGTGAATGTTGGCAGATGGGACAGCACATTGAAAGCCTTCATTAAGCATGTGCCAGGCCCGGGCTCAGAGCCCTAAACACCTTGTCTTCATGAGGAAAAGAAGTGAAGGGAGACCAACCCTGGTGTGGAGGTGGAGACCCTTAGTGCCATTCCCAGAAAAGAAGTACCTGATCTCCGGGTCTCCTGGATGCCCGCCTCACCCCCAGAGGCAAAGTCCAGACCCCTTGGCCTGCATCCAAAGCCTTTTAAAATGTGCCCCAGTGGGTTCTTGAGCCGGGCTGTGAGATGAGTTTTGGTCAGTCTTGCAGGCCCTGTCGTGAAGGTCAGCCTGAAGGCACGGGATTTGGAGAGGGTTTCAGGTTGGTCTAGCAAGGTCTGACCCGCTCCTCAGTGTCACCGCTAGAGCCTGTGTTGGAGGACGGCCTGCCAGGTTCTGGTGGGGCTTGCAACATTTCATGCGACAGTGAGCTGGCCTCGAAGACAGAGAGGTGGTGTTTGTACCAGCCTCGGCTCTTTCTGTTAGGTCCTCCTTGCCTCTCATCACTCCCATCCCTTTCCTGGGTGCCAAGCTGCTCTGAGCACTTCTACCCACTTTTAACTCACTTTGGCCTTTGCCTAGCATGAGCATGTGGGCCCGCCTCCCTGCCTCTGCTCCTGGGTCCCCTTGGCCAAGAGTGTCATCCTCTGTCTCCCCCGGAGAGCTTTCTGAGCCACAGAAGCTGTGAAGTGGGACTGACCAGGTGGCTGTCACTTTGTGTGCAGGGTCTGGTGGTGGTCATTGCCTCGTCCCCTCTGGACAGATAGGATGCAAAGGTCTCAGTGTCTTTAGAGACCCTGAGGGGGGTGTGTGTGCTCATTTGTGTCTGTTTGCGACCCCATGGACTGTAGCCCGTCAGGCTCCTCTGTCCATGGGATTTCTCAGGCAAGAATACTGGAGTGGGTTGCCATTTCCTCCTCCAGGGGATCTTCCCAACCCAGGGGTTGAACCTGTGTCTCCTACATTGGCAGACGGTAGGTTCTTTACCACTGCACCACCTGTGAGGACTGACTGAATTAAGCAGAAGGTGGGTAAAAGTGTGCATACACGGTGTAGTGGAGAGTCAGATTCGACCATTAGTGCCACCTTGCTTAGCCCGGAGAGCCTGAGCAAAGTCGTGACCTTGCCTGCCACCTCAGTTTCTGCATCTGATAAGTGGGGACAAGCAGGCATTCCTGCATTACAGGGGTTCTTAATCAGAGGTGATTCTGCCCTGCCCAGGGGACACTTAGAAGATCGTCTGGTGACATTTTTGGTTGTCACAGCTGGGCCTGGGGAGTAGAGACTGGCAGTGCTCCTCGTAGAATGTCCGGGGCAGCCACCACCACAGACTGATCTGGGCCCCACGGCAGCAGGGCTGTGGGTCGTTTCCTTGCTGCATGGTTATCATGAGAGTTACATGAGAGGCTGCTGTCTGGGATGCGATCGGATGATGCTGGGAAGGCAGTGGGGGAGCCTTCAGTAAATACCCGTGACTGATGAAATGGCCTAAGGTTCTGGCTGGTGAGCAGTAGAAGATGCCTCCTCTACTGTCAGGGAGTTTGCAGTCCTGGGAGGGGTCATGGAGACAGAAGGGGACATCACTAATAGCAGCAGCTGGACACCGGCTGCAAATCTCCCTTCATTGCTCTAAGGTGGTTTAATCCTTAAAACAACCTTATGAGGTGGTTGCTATAGTTGGGAAAGACTGACATGGGGCTAGAGGGAGGGATAATGTTTTCTAGGCCTTAAGGGGAAGGGAAGCATAATTCTAAACTGGAAACTTTCTAAGGGATATTTGATCCTAGAAAAACAAGATTCTAATTCTTATACCCTGCCAAGGCCCTGCAGGGTCTCCAAGCACCTCTCAGCAACCCCACCCCAGTAACCGCCGGAATCCATTGTGTTAGCCGCCCAATGTGACCTCAGGACCTTTGCAGCTGCTGCCCCGCCCCTTGCCCTCCGGGTCTGAAGGCACGCTGGGGAGCGTGAGGTAACTCGGAAAGGTGGGCTTGTGTCCTAGTGGGAGGCGGGTGGGGCCTGGCTGGGTTCTCCTAGGAGCTGCTGCAGGCACCGGGAGGCCAGATTGCCGAGTCCTGCAAGGAGAGCGGAGGAGGGAGGCAGGAGAGGCAGCAGGCTAGACTGCTCATTCCCGGAGGTGGCAGTGAGAGGAGGAAGCACAGAATAGCTGGGGGAGGTGGGGCAGAGGAAGAAAGCCTCCTGGGGGCGACCGGGAAGTGGCACCTTGGGTGGGGGCTCCAGGTGGGCCACAGACCCCAGCTCTGGAGCCCCCCACGTGGCTTGTCTTCTTGGCTCCAGCTTCTCAGTCTGCCCAGTCAAGAAATGGGTCTCGCTGCGGTGGCCACCTGCCCCCAGGGAGCGGCAGCACCAGGTGGAGGACAGGGAAGCCTGGGCTGGCCTTGAACTGGAGCCACGGGGCCTGGGTGCCATTCTGGGCTTCCCTCTTGTCCTCTGTAAAATGGCAAGAGGACTCATTTCTTCCTTAGAAACTGGTGAGAGGAATAACAGCCTCACCAGGTGCTGGTGCACAGCAGGGGCAATGTCCAGGCCACCTAGGGTTGCTCATCCTGTTCCCTGCTGTGGAGATAATGGGAGCTTTTCAGGGGAAAAGAATAGGAGTTAAATGTGCATGTCCATGAAAAAGACCTGTGTGGTTGCCTGTCACCTGGTTCTTCACTAGGTGGTGTTTGCCTAAGCTGCCTCACAGACGGTCCCCTAGCTTTGGGCCAAGAGTGCGCCCCCAAGCAGCCCGGGGTGGGTGTGGCTTTCCTGCGCCCCGCCCCCCAGCCGTCACTCTGACCTCAGGCTGAGCTGAGTGAAGGATTCTGTAGCTTTCCAGGGGTCTTCAGTCCTTACACTTGGGCTTGGCAGTTTCCCTTAATGGGCTTCCATGTCCACGGGCAGCTCACCGCTTCCCTGAAAGGTCAGCTGAAAGAGACAGTGCCTGGCGAGACAGTCCTAGCCTCTGGGGACTTCAGAGCGCCCTCCTCAAAAAGCTGGCACTTAGCACCCCCAGGAATTGCACTGCCACACAAGCACTTCCATTTCAAGCCTGCAGCACCCCAGCGGGATATGGTGGTGGGGCAGCTGGAGCCATCAGTGGGAATCCCAAGTTCACTGAGCCCTGGGTGGGACCCTGGCTGCAGGTCAGCTACCTGGCGGGGCTGCCAGAGGACATCACCACCCCCACATGCCCCCGTCGGCCCCAGCGGCCTCCACCACAGTGCAGGTGGCACCCTTGTCCGGCCTCAGAGATCTTTTCTAGTCCTGCTCTCTTTTAGTCATAATGCAACTAAAAGAGGAGTCTGGTTGAAAGCGGGGCTTTTCCTAGGTGGCCCTGGTGGTAAAGAATCCGCCTGCCAAGGCAGGAGACATAGGAGACATCGGTTAGATCCCTGGGTCAGGAAGATCCCCTGGAGAAGGGCGTGGCAGCCCACTCCAGTATTCTTGCCTGTATCTCTTGTCCTGGAGAATCCCATGGACAGAGCCTACAGCTCATTGAGGTCGCAAAGAGTCAGACACAACTGAAGTGACTTAGCACACGTGCCAGTTGGAGGTAACAGAAGTAATTCTTCATTCATTCTATGAGCACCAATCGTGCGCCCACTGTGTGCTCGCCTGGTTATAGGGGCAGGGGACACAGTATGTCCCCAGGTGGGCGGATGCCCTGCCCTGGTGTAACTGACACAAAGCAGGAACTTGTCTAGTCGGGAGATGGTAAGAAGTGCCAAGGAGGAAAACTCAAGCAGGAGAAGCGACCGGAGGAATCGGGTTTGGGAAAGGCTCTGACTTTGGAAATTTGACATAGGTGATCGGGAGAGTTTGAAGGGCCGTGACCATCTTGGGTCCTGCGTTTTAGGTCAGAGTGGGTGAGCCTTACCGTGCAGGGGTCCCATACACATCACAGGGGCCCAGGTAGTGAGATCTGCTTTTGAAGGAGTCAGGGATCTGAATCTGGGGTTTGTTTTTTTCTGGCTGTGCTGAGTCTTTGTGGTAGCACAAGGGCTTTCTCTAGTTGGGGTGCGAGGGCTGCTCATTGTGGTGTCTTCTCTTGTTATGGAGCACAGGCTCTAGTGCGCTCGAGCCCTGGGGCATGTGGAATCTTCCCAGAGACCAGGGATCAAACCCGTGTCCCCTGCACTAGTAGATGGATTTTTTTTTTTTTTTTTTAACACTAAGTCTCTTGCGATCCCATGGACTGTAGCCCACCAGGCTCCTCTGTCCATGGGATTCTCCAGGCAAGAATATTGGAGTGGACTGCCATTTCCTTCTTGGAATAGGTGCATTCTTAACCGCTGGACCCCTAGGGAAGTCCAAACTGGGAGTCTTGACCCAAGCAAGGAGGGCTGGAGCCCACGCACACCGTAACCCAAGCAGGCTTGAGGGGGTTAGGGCTCTACTGAGGACGCATTGTGTTGGCATCTGGGGTACATGTCAGTCTCCCATCCATGGCGGGAGGTCCAGGCGAGGGGCTCCATGAGGGAGCTATGGGGTGAATAGATGCTGGTCTGCTTGGACGCCATAATAAGATATTGTATGGACTGGGTGACTTGACAGACATTTATTTTCTCATAGTTCTGGAGGCTGGAAGTCTTAAGAGGCCAGTGCAGTCAGGTTCTGGTTGGGATCTAGTGTGTTCACATGGCCCTTCCTCAGTGTGTGCTTGGAGACAGAGAAATCTCCCGTCCTCCTCTTCTAAGAACAGAGAGTTCTGTTGGAGGAGGGCCCCAATTTTTTTGACCTCATTTAATCTCAATGACCTTCAAATAGGACCCTGTCTCCAAATACAGCCACACTGGAGATTAGGACTTCAGCTTATGAATTGGGGTGGGGGAATGGGTTCGATCCCTGGGTCGGGAAGAGCCTCTGGAGGAGGGCACAGCAACCCATGCCGGTGTTCTTGCCTGGAGAATCCCATGGATGGAGGAGCCTGGCGGGCTACAGTCCATGGGGTCACCAAGAGGCGGACACGACTGAAGCAACTTAGCATGCACGCACGCACAACTTAGTTCACAGCAGAGCCCAGAGTCCACTTTCTGGAAGGATCGTGCCTGCTTCTTCCTCAAGGCTCTGCATGCCTTCCTTATACCTTGAGGGCAACCCTCCCAGCCCGACACTGCCCCATTAGATCACCCCACGTCTACCCCCTGGTGTCCCCCAGATCTCAGCTCCAGTGTTTCCTCTGCTGGGTGAGGTCAGAGGTGAAGACCAGCAGCTCATGGATCTGTGTGACCTGGATGAATGGTTTTGCCTCTCACCAGATCGTGAGCTCCAGAGTCAGGGCCCCGTCTTAGTGATGGCCCGCCCCGAGCTCTGGGCACTTCTTGCCCCAGACAGGTGCTGAGCAAATATTTGCTGAGTGGCTTGAGAGATCATGGAAACTGTGAGTTGTGGCCTTGCATCTCGTGGGGAAAACCCACTCTTATTCAAGGCCAGGAGGGTCCTCTTGGCCTTGTGTGTGGCTGGGGGCTGCCCCTCCCCTTCAGGGGGATCTGTGGACACCAGCAGATGCTCAGGCTGACGTCCCAAGTTGTGAGGAGAGAGAGTTCAAATACGGTTCTCTGCCCTTGGGGAGACTGTAATCAAGTGGGATTTAATGTTCTCAGAGGTAAGCATGAGGACTAGGGCTGCAGGTAGGGGCGTGCAGAAGAGGGCATTTTCTCCAATCTGGAGAGTTCTTGGAGTGGCAGGTAACTGAGCATGGCTGAGGACGATGTGGGTGCGCTGGGCAGGGTGCACAGCATGGGCGAAGGACTAGCTACGGGGAACTGGGCAGCGCGGGTAGGGGGCTCAGGTTGATGAGGACAGAATTGGTGGTGGTTTAGAGATTCCCCCCACCCCTGGCTCCCCATCCAACCGCTTCCCCACCAGCAGGTGACTTGGGTCAAGCACCAGCTGCTGAGCCCTGTTCCCTCTAGAAACGCCACAGTAGCCCATGCCTCCTCCCTCATGGGCTGGCACAGGTGAGGGGAAGGACCATGGACCATTGTTCTTCTGAGTTGGGTAGCCTGGATGGAAGCCACAAGAGGGAGGGGAGCCCAGGGGTGGGTCTTTGGGGTCTCCAGTGGCCTCTGCCACCTCCCCGCATCCTGTCCTACCTGCAGGGGCAGCGAGGCAGAGCGACCAGCCTGCTCCCTGTCACTCTGGGGTGGGGGGGGGTGGTCCTGTGCACTGATTACATCAGCCTTTTGCACAAGTTGTCCCCCAACTAAATTGCTCACTGAAACCTTCAAAGCCCTGGGTGCTTGGCTCTGGGGCTCCATGGGGTTTGTGAGGCCTGGAGATGCCAGCCTGGATATCAGGTTGGCTTTTGCCCTCAGGAGCCCCCTCCTTGCGTGTTTGTTCCTGCCCATTTTCTTGAGGATATTAGCACTTCCAAGCTAAGTGCTCCCCACAAAGCCACCTGCACCAGTTCTCACTGGGGGGACAGGTCCTGAAGTCCAGCATCTTGGGACCGATGCAGGGCAGTGCTGGGGTCCCCACCCCTGAAGTGGGGCACCGCTCACCTTCACTGCAGGGTGCTCCTTTGGGACATGCATGCAGCCTTATCCAGCACACCAAGTGCAGTTAGGAGTGGAATGCCCTTCGTAGCCCCCAAAACATCCACATCCATATCTCTACAGCCTCAGCTCTCTACCCTCCTAACCCAAGCTCCTCTTTCCCCTGATGCCAGGAGTCAGTCACCTATTCCCTTGGTGCTCTCTCTGCAGTGTTCTTAAAATTTATTTACTACTAATCATGTGGCTGTGCTGGGTCTTCATGAGTTTTTTTCTCTGGTTGCACCCGGCAGGGCTACTCCTTACAGTGCCCAGGCTGCTCATTGCGATGGCTTCTCTTGTTGCAGAGCACAGGCTCTAGGGCACACAGACTTCAGTAGTTGTGATGCCTGTGCTCCTTGGCATGTGGGATCTTCCCAGACCGGGGATCGAACCCATGTCTCCTGCATTGCAAGACAGATTCTCAACCACTGGACCACCAGGGAAGTCCCCTGATGGCTTTTTTGTTTTTCGTGGTAGTGACACTGATTTTGATGCCAAAAGAGTATGTGCAAAGGCCCTGGGGCAGGAACTAACCAGGGCCCCATCAGCTGTTCATCTCTCACTCCCACCTTAGCTCTCACGCACCTTTCAAGTTTTGTTCGTTAAGTCTGTTTTAAGCTGCCTCTGGGTTGAGCACTGGGGATGCAGTGCAGACTTGGGCCCTCTCCAGATTCATTGAGAAAGGGCTCCGTGGAGGAAGAGAAGGGGCCATGTGCCTGTAGGCTCAAGGGCTGTACTTTGGGGCCAGCGTGAGTCCTGGCTCCAGAACTGACTTGCTTCCAGGACCAGAAGCTCTGTATCTTTGCTTCTTTATTTGGAAATGAACACTGATAAGGCCAACCTGATTCTGCACACTCAAACGTGTACACACTGAGCTGCTCCATTTGGGAGACCCTGAGGGTGACACTGGGTCTGCCCTCCCAGCACCCGGCTACCAGAGCAGTCAACGTGTGACTGCATGAGCGCCAATCCTCTTAGCAGCCTATGGGGCTGATTTCACACCCCTAGTTCTTAGCTGGGGAAACAAGACCGTTCCTTCCCCAGGGCCTTTGCACACACTCTTTTCTACTGTTTCTTCTCACCAGCCTGACTCTGCTCAGGCCTCTCTTCTTTCCCCTGCCTGCCCTTTCAGGACCACCACCCTCCACACCAGTAGAATGGCAGGGGCCTCACCGTCACCAGTGGGGTGGGAGGAGGTCGTGATTGCCCCAGAGTATCTATCAGCTGTGCCGTCCTCGCCGATCAGTTTTCCTTCTGGATTGCGATATGCACTGATGGAATAGGCTGTGACGCAGAAGTTTATACATTTGAGAGGCGCCATAGCCCCTCCGGTGGTACCTTCTGGGTCAGGATGGGAGTGGGCTCCCCGAACAGGGTCTTATTAGGCAGTTCCTTAAATTCACATTTCTTTCTGCACCCACCCCTAAAGCTCTTTGGATGTTTGCAGTGTGATTTCATATACTTTATTTTTAAATATTATGCACTTTGGTAAATAGACAATACATACACCAGGTTCAAAATTTAGAAAGACCCTAAGACTGTGCCCACTCCAGTATTCTTGCCTGGAGAATTCCCATGGACAGAGGAGTCTGGCACGTAGAACTGGACACGACTTAGCGACTAAACAAAATGAAGACTGTACGTGGCAAGTCTCATCCTCGGTTCTGCACAGGGAACATTAGTTTTACATTGAACAGCTTGAGATGCACGTACCAATACACCCAGTTTTAAAGTGTCCTGGTTCAGAGCTTTTTAGTATGTTCATAGTTGTGCATATGTCATCACAGTCACTGGACGTTTCTTGCAAGGACAAGAAACCCTGTTCCTGTTTGCTCACGCTTCCCCAGTCCTCACAGCCCCTACCGCTCACCCCCTGCCCAGCCCCAGGCAACCACAGATCTGCTTTCTGTCTCTATGGCCATTCTGGATATTTCATATTTGTGGTATATGACGTATCTGTAACGTGTGGTCTTTTTGTCTGGCTTCTTGCATGTAGCAGACTTGGGGGTTTATCCTAGCTGTAGCGTGTATCAGTTGTTTGCTCCTTTTTATGACTGAGTAGTGTTCCACTGTGGGTGGATCACATTTTGTTTATCCATTTACCTTTGAGGTTATTGGTTCCACTTTTTGCCTATTGTGAATAGTGCTGCTGTAAACATTCACATGGGACTTCCCAGGTTCTTTACTTAGCAGTAAAGAGCCCGCCTGCCAATGCAGGAGACACAGGTTCAATTCCTGGGTCAGGAAGATCCCCTGGAGGAGGTAATGGCAACCCACTCCAGTATTCTCGCCTGGGAAATCCCATGGATAAAGGAGCCTGGCAGGTTACAGTCCATGGGGAAGCAAAAGAGTCAGACATAACTTAGTGACTGAACAACAACAAACATTCACAGTCTTAACCACTGGTGGGTGTATGTTTTCATTTCTCAGGTATAATTCCCAGAGGTGGGGTCGCTGTGTCATCTGGTAGCTTCAGGTTTAACCGTTTGAAGAGCGGTTTTCTATCGCAACTACACTACTTCACATCCCCACCAGCAATGTAGGAGGGTCCCGAGTCATTTCTCATCTTCACTGAGAGTATTTATCTTTTTTATGCTAGCCAGCCTGTGTGTTAGTTGCTCGCTTGTGACCGAGTCTTTGCAGCCCCGTGGACTGTAGCCCACCAGGCTCCTCTGTCCTTGGATTCTCTAGCCAGCCTGGTGGGTGTGAAATGGTGTCTCACTGTGATTTGGATCTGCATTGCCCTGGTGACTGTTATGTCCTCGTGCAGTTTCAGGGTTTCTTGAGTGGTCATTCAGTCATTCAACAAGCGGTGGTTCTGGGTCACGTGCGCAGCCCTGCCAAGGCAGTGTGAAACATCAGATAACTGCCTTCTTGGTGTCAGTGTGCCGGTTTCCTGTGTGTGTGGTGCTAGGCTGGTTAGTGCTCATGGGGTGCTCACCGTGTTAGCTCATTTAATGCTCAAGCACAGATGCATAAGAATGCCTTTACCCTCCTTTATTTTTTTTGACGTTTACTTATTTGTCTGCACCAGGTCTTAATTGAGGCATGCAGAGTCTTTATTATTATTAATTTTTATTGTAGTAGCATGCAGGATCTTTAGTCGAGGTCCGGGGACTCTTGGTTGCGGCATGTGGGATCTAGTTCCCTGGAGGTCGAAACTGGGTCCCCTGCATTGGGAATATGGGGTCCTAGCCACTGGACCACCCAGGGAGTCCCCCAGCATGGGCCACCCTAGCTTAGCTGACTGGACAGCCTGTCACAAAGGCCAGGCCGTGCTGGGACAGGAGTGGGCGGCCCCTGCGGTTCTTACGGTCCTGGCAGATTCCACCCCGTGGCTGCCGTCCACACTCCTGCCTGTCTCCCGGCATCAGGCTGGGTCGCCGCCTGACCCCACCCCTCCGTCTCTCCCTGTCGCCCGCGCAGCTGCCGCCGCCATGGCCCAGACCCTGCAGATGGAGATCCCGAACTTTGGCAACAGCATCCTGGAGTGCCTCAACGAGCAGCGGCTGCAGGGCCTGTACTGTGACGTCTCGGTAGTGGTCAAGGGCCACGCCTTCAAGGCCCACAGGGCCGTGCTGGCCGCCAGCAGCTCCTACTTCCGGGACCTGTTCAACAGCAGCCGGAGCGCGGTGGTGGAGCTGCCGGCGGCCGTGCAGCCCCAGTCCTTCCAGCAGATCCTCAGCTTCTGCTACACGGGCCGCCTGAGCATGAACATGGGTGACCAGTTCCTGCTCATGTACACGGCCGGCTTTCTGCAGATCCAGGAGATCATGGAGAAGGGGACCGAATTCTTCCTCAAGGTGAGCTCCCCCAGCTGCGACTCCCAGGGCCTGCACTCTGAGGAGGCGCCCTCGTCCGAGCCCCAGAGCCCTGTGGCGCAGACGCCGAGCTGGCCGGCCTGCGGCACCCCGCTGCCCCTGGTGTCGCGCGTCAAGACGGAGCAGCAGGAGTCGGACTCCGTGCAGTGCACGCCCGTGGCCAAGCGGCTGTGGGACAGCGGCCAGAAGGAGGCCGGCGGCGGCGGGGGCAACGGCAGCCGCAAGATGGCCAAGTTCTCCTCGCCAGACCTGGCTGCCGGCCGGCCGGCCCAGCAGGCTCCCGTGGCGGCGGCCGCACAGCCCGCCGGGGCGGCGGCGGCGGCGGGGGCCGGGCCGCCGGCGGGGGCTGCGGCGGCGGCGGCAGGCGGCGTGGTGAGCGGGCCCAGCACGTCAGAGCGGACCAGCCCCGGCACCTCAAGCGCCTACACCAGCGACAGCCCCGGCTCCTACCACAACGAGGAGGACGAGGAGGAGGACGCGGGCGAGGAGGGCACGGACGAGCAGTACCGGCAGATCTGCAACATGTACACCATGTACAGCATGATGAACGTCGGCCAGACTGGTGAGGTGCCCCCGCAGCCCCCAGCCTGGCCCCGCTGCCCTCCCCACCATTGCCACCCCGACCCCAGCACACCTCTCTCTCCCCCCGCACAGCCGAGAAGGTGGAGGCCCTCCCTGAGCAGGTGGCCCCCGAGTCTCGGAATCGCATCCGAGTGCGGCAGGACCTTGCGTCTCTCCCCGCCGAGCTCATCAACCAGATTGGCAACCGCTGCCACCCCAAGCTCTACGATGAGGGCGACCCCTCAGAGAAGCTGGAGCTGGTGACAGGTGGGCTGGCCTCACCTCCGCCCTGAGCTCCCCCTGCCCCCCATTTGGGTTGGGTCCCGGGGCCCCTGACGCCCCTTCATATTGATACGAATCAAAGGCTGCCCTGTAGGTTTCCACCCCAGAGGCGGGTATAAGCACTGGCTGGCGTTTTCAGCCACATTGGCATAGATCAGTGGTTTCGTGGGGGTGGTTCCAGGGTTGACCAACACAACAGTTAATAATTTGGCCCCAGGACTCAAGGTGCCAGGGTTCCATGTTCTCTGCCTGTTCTTTTCTGACACTGGTGGCTGGGTGGGCACACGGGTGCCCCGTGGACGGTGGTACCACAGTCTCTCCTTTCCAGAGTGTCGAGAAGGCAGCTCTGGGTTGAGTTGTCAAGGGGGGGATCTTGGTCGGTGCTGGCAGAATGGGGAATGTGGCAGTTTGGGCCCTGGCTATCCTCTCGCCCCCCTCCCCCTCCAGGCACCAACGTGTACATCACGAGGGCGCAGCTCATGAACTGCCATGTCAGCGCGGGCACCCGGCACAAGGTCCTGCTGCGGCGCCTCCTGGCCTCCTTCTTTGACCGGTGAGGCCCCCACCAGAGCCCCCGGGGTCAGGGGGCGCATCACCAGCGGGGGCCTGACTCCCCTCCCCTGTGCCCTCACCCAGGAACACGCTGGCCAACAGCTGTGGCACCGGCATCCGCTCTTCCAGTAATAACCCCAGCCGCAAACCGCTGGACAGTCGCGTACTCCACGCCGTCAAGTGTGAGTGCCTGCCATTCTGGAGTCGGGGTCGGGGGCCTAGGACAGGCGGGCAGGGGGTCCTTTTCTCTGGTGATGGCCCCAATGGATCAGTAGGTAGGCTTTGATGTTAAGAAGGATTCTGAAGTTCAGTCTAGGCTTCTTGGGAGGAGGGCTGTGATTGGTTAGAAATTTCTTGAGGGGGAGGACACTGAAGGAAAGCCACAGAGCCGACAGGAGAGGGTCTCCAATGCAGGCTGGTCGTGGAAGTGATGGATCCCCTCCCAGGCCTCAGCCAGGTGTCAAGAGGGAAGTCTAGGTTTTCAAGTAGAAATCCCAGCTTCTAAATTCTGGCAAGTGACGCCTATCTTTCAAGAGCACCCAGGTGTCCCGCGTCAGATCCACATATCCCACACACGTGGCCCGCTGGGTCCAGCCTGGGCCCACTGATGTAGTGTAGCATGCTGTCTGCAAGGGCTCGGGCTCCCCAAGTGGCTCAGCGGTCACGAATCTGCCTGGCAAGCAGGAAGGACACGCAGGTTCAACCCCTGGGTTGGGCAGAGCCCTTAGAGAAGGAAATGGCAAGCCACTCCAGTATTCTTGCCTGGAGAATCCCAGGGACAGAGGAGCCTGGTGGGCTACAGTCCATGATGTCACAAAGAGTCAGACATGACTGAGCAGCTAAACAGCAGCACCAAGGCCACAGTCCCCTCAGCTCTGAGGGGTGGGCAGAGGTGCCCTGAGGTGGGGGGATGCCGGCACCGTGGCAGCTGAGGGCCTGTTGGGAGGGGAGCTTACCCAGGGCAGCTCGTTCCACCTGCAGACTACTGCCAGAACTTCGCCCCCAACTTCAAGGAGAGCGAGATGAACGCCATTGCGGCCGACATGTGCACCAACGCCCGCCGCGTTGTGCGCAAGAGCTGGATCCCCAAGGTCAAGCCGCTCATGGCCGAGGGCGACGCCTACACCACCTTCATCAGCTACACGGGCAAGATAGAACCGGACATGATGGGTGTGGATCATGGCTTCGAGACGGCCAGCCATGACGGCGAGGCCGGCCCCTCAGCCGAGGAGGCCCTCCAGTAACCCCCACCGGACCTTCCCGCGGGGCCGTCACACTCCCCCTCCTGTCACACCCACCCACCATCTTGGTCACGAGCTACTACTGTCTGTCCCTCCCCAGGACCCGCGGGGGGTGCTGCATGCTCCCGGTTCCTCTGCCTCCCCTGTCCCATCCCCTGACCCTAAGCCGATCGGGGATCCGGGCTGGGAGAGGATGGCAGGTGGTGCGAGGTCTGCGTGGCCTTCTCTAGCACACACTCATGCACAGTCGGGGGGCTTGTGCTCCCCGTCTCCTAACCCCTAGTGACTCTCTCCCCACTCACCAGGCCAGGCACAGGGAGGGGCCAGCCTGGGGGGGCTTGGGAAGACCCCCTTCCCAGGCCCTGGGCCACCAAGCGGGAGCATTCCTCAGCCTCCGCCCCCCAGCTGCAGCCCCTTGGGACTTGCAGGGGCCCCTGGGTTCTCAGGACCCCTCCCACCACCACCTCCCAGTGCTTCCACGTTTCCAAAAGCGCCTTCCTGTTTCCCTCGTCTGTCCCTGCACCTGGGGGCTGGGGTAGGCGAGGCCGTGAGGACTGCCCATTTTACAGCTGAGGAAACTGAGGCTCAGAGTAACTGACCGACCCAAGGTGGTGGGCGGTGGCAGGCCCAGCGCCCTTCTCTTCCCCTCCCCGTGCTCAGCCTCTCTTGCCATCACCAGTCCCCTGGGGCCTGAGAGGGGCAGGTCCTGAGTGAGGGGGGCCCTTGGGGGCAGACCTCGGGTCTCTGAGGACAGGAGGAGAGGTTTCCAGAGCGTGCAGAAGCGTGTGGGTGTGCATGTGTGTGTGTGCGCGCGTGCGTGTGTAGAAGTTTTGCTCTTAAACAAATGAAGACATAAGAGGCAGTAGGACCAGGGGTGGAACCCAGGGGAGCCGGCCAGGGGGAGGGGGCTGCTGCCTTTCCCTCCCTTCCTCACCCCCACCCCGCCCCCACGGCAGGGCTCCCAGCCCCCACCCCCTGTACATACTTTTTAAAACATTTTTTTAGCTAATGAAATATTGAAGTATAAGATTCCTTTTATTTTTCAAACCAATGGGACTGGGTCTGATGTCCCCTTTGGTCCCCGGAGCTGTGGAAGGCAGGACGGGGTGGGGGGCCAGGGGGCAGGCTGAATGTGCTGCGCATGTGTGTGGAGTGTGGGTGCGCGTTTCCAAGGTGGGGCCCCCCCAAGCCCCGCTCTGCCTGGGCTCCTTGGGTCCAGCCAGCTCCCACTCACCCCTCAATGCCTCCCCCATGGGGCTCCATTGCAAGGGTGTCCCAGGTTTTTGAGTTCTACATGTAAACTCAGAGGGTTCTTTTCTTTTTAAGCTCTGCTCCCCTTCCCCGGTACACACACCCACTGGGTGTCATTTCTTTGCAATTTCACATTTTTGTCTCTAGCCCTTGTTCTCATGCCTCTGTCTTCTCCCCAATCTGACTTGCCCATTGCTCCCAGTAGCCTCTCTCTCCAAAGGCAAGGGGACTACAGGAGGTGGTGGGGGCCCACTGGACCCTTGAAACCTGACTTGGAGGCCTGCCCCCCCCCGCCCCAAACCCCAGGAGCCCCCGCTAGCCTGTGGGGCTGGGGTGGGGGGGGGGTCCTTCCTGACATCTGCTTGTTGCAGGGGTGGGGGAATCAGTCCAGCTGGGGTCCTGGGACTCTGCTTTCCTGGCCTCAGCTGGCTCCAGTGTGTAGGGGGAGTCAACACCCCCAACTAAAGCACAAGCACCTTAGTCACACCTACCCTGCCCCCCCCCCCCCCCCCCCCC
>SJYQ01091975.1:0-15644 GCA_006410935.1 Redunca redunca | reverse complement strand
AGGCTCCAAAACACATTCAGTAACATTTATTTGCATCATAAATAGTAAATAAATAGCCAAAAAAAGTGCATACTCATACTTTGAAAATGTTGACTCAGTTTGACCAGACCATGCAAAACTATTGAGCCACAGGAAAAGGATTCTTTTTTAACTGGAAGATAATTATTTTACAATATTGTGATGCTTTCTGCCATACATCAGCATAAATCAGGCACAGGCATACAACTGTCTCCTCCTTAAACCTCCTTCCCCATCCCACCCCTTTAGGTTGTCACAGAGCTTTGGGTTCCCTGCATCATACAGCAAATTCCCACTGGCTATCTATTTTACATATGATAGTGTATATGTTTCAATACTACCCTTTCAAGTCATCTCACTCTCTCCCTCCCCTACTGTGACCAAAAGTCTGTTCTTTATGTCTGCATCTCTTTTGTTGCCCTGCAAGTGGGATGATCAGTACCATCTTTCTAGATTCCGTATATATGTATTACTATGTGATGTTTGTCTTTCTGGAAGGATTGTTTTAATTCAGATGATGTGAGTACAGCAAAGGATGCTGGGTGACAGCATCCTTTTCCATCAGCATGAGGGAGACTAGTTCAAATGAGGAGGGTTAAGTTAAAATTTGTTGAAGAACAGATAATCCTGCCTCTTACCCCTCCTCACTTTTTCCTGTAGATGCTTGTACTGAAGAAGGAATGAGTTATAGAATATAGTGTCCTTTCCACTGTGAATGACAGCCTGGAGTTCACAGGTTATCACACCTTTCCTTTTTTCAGCCACTGACCAATGAGATTATTTTTAAATATAATGACAGTATATAATGGGTCCTAGATAGATGAGCAACATAAAATGAAACAAGGCATAAAGGATCAATGAGGTAAGAAATTTCTTGGTAAGAAATTATTTGGGAGAACTCACACATTCTAACCTGTCACTTCTTGAACCCTGTTTTGACATGACTGGTGAAAATAATAGGGTTGCAACTTTGAGGAAAAACCAACAGTGAAACAATTGGTCCAGACTGACCCATTAGAGATGGATACAGAGGAATTGTGCTTCTTGTGAACATTAGAATCAGTTAAGTCAAAAAAGGCTCAGCATAGATAATTAAGACAGAATACCTTGTAGCTAGCTGGACCTTCCCAGGTGGTACCTAGTGGTAAAGAACCTGCCTGCTAATCCAGGAGATGTAGAGACATGGGTTCAATCCCTGGATCAGGAAGATTCCTTGGAGGAGGGCATGGCAGCCCACCTCAGTATTCTTGCCTGGAGAATCTCTTGGACAGAGGAGCCTGGTGGGCTACAGTTCATAGGGTCGCAAAGAGTCAGAGATGACTGAAGTGACTTAGCACGCATGCATACACCTGATAGCTACCTATTGTGACAAATAGGTGAACTCAGTCAAAATAAAAAGTATGTGTAGGAAAATAGGGTTAAGTGAAAAGGAGAAGTGTATGAATACTGATTACAGCTGTGTAAATATTTATTACATATATCAACAAACACCCTAAGAGAATTTGGAATGAGGCATATGGTTGAGTGTAATGCTTATAATCCTTTATTTTGTAAAATTATTTTTTATAATAAAGTAGAAGCTGTTTTTATAGGTAAATTAGGATGGTGAGATAAATGTAAAATGTTGGGATAACCAGGTGAGAAGGTAGGCATTATAAGTTAGCGGCAAAAAATGGTACCAAATGAAAGCTGCTATCCAGCAGACTAGTTCTCTGTAAAACAGAAGCATTAAGGCAACTTGAATGAGCTCTAAGACATGCAGAAAGAAATCAGGTGAAAATTTTCTTCAGTTTACTTTTCTTATGTCAGGGGAGGCAGCTTCTCCCCCCAGGCTCCCGTTTTCCCATGCACCTTTGAGATGGAAATCATAGTTCCATAGTTCCATCTAACCTAATAACTTGGCCACATTTTTGTATTAGTAAACTTAGAAAAAAATGTTAAAATCATTGAATCTTTCTACATTTCTGCTCACTTTGTTTTTAACCTTTTATTTCACTTCAAAGTATAACAGACAAGAGGAAAAGTGCACAAAGTAGAGTTCAATTAATTAATACAAAATGAACACTCATGTGATCATCTTCCAGGTCAAGAAATACAACATTGTTTACACCCCCAGAAGCTCCCGTCATGATTAGTCCCCCACTTTCCTCCTAGATAACCACTTCTAAACTCTGTGTTTCAGTTTTACCTGGTTTTGACTTTTATATAAACCAGGACACACCTAAGAATAGAATTGCTGCTTTGTGTGATATGCTTGCATTCAACAGTAGTTACTACCAAACTATTTTTCCAAAATTTCTTCCCATTGTGCCACATCCTTGCCAACACTTGGTATCATCAGTCTTTTTCATCTTAGCCATTAAATAAATTAGAGATTATGATTCTAAGATGACCAGTTCCACAAGGATTTCCTCCCCTTTATTTTGAAAAATCTTTAGACTTGCATAGAAATTACAAAAATAGCACAGAAGGTTCCAATGTACTTTTCACTCACCCTGTCCCGATGATAAATCTTATATGACCATGATATAATTATCAGAACCAGGACATTGACATTGCTACAATACTATAAACCATGGGCCTTAATTCACAGTTTACCTGTTTTTACATACATGTATGTGTGTGTATATAATTGAAAATTTAAGATGAGTTAATGGGTCTTGAAAAGACCCTGATGCTGGAAAAGATTGAGGGCAGGAGGAGAAGGGGATGACAGAGGATGAGATGGTTGGATGGTGTCACTGACTCAATGGACATGGGTTTGGGTGGAGTCTGGGGGTTGGTAATGGACAGGGAGGCCTGGCGTGCTGTGGTTCATGGGGTCGCAAAGAATTGGACACAACTGAGCAACTGAACCGAACTGAATGGGTCTTTGGACCGAGGAGCCTTGTGGGCTGCAGTCCATGGGGTTGCTAAGAGTCGGGCACGACTGAGCGACTTCACTTTCACTTTTCACTTTCATGCATTGGAGAAGGAAATGGCAACCCACTCCAGTGTTCTTGCCTGGAGAATCCCAGGGACAGAGGAGCCTAGTGGGCTGCCATCTATGGGGTCGCACAGAGTCAGACACGACTGAAGCGTCTTAGCAGCAGCAGCAGCAATGGGGTCTTCTGCTGTTTGAGAGGTAAAGTTCATGCTAAGGGAAAAGGCAGTAAATCCTGCAATACTAGACAAAATGTCTTTTAATATATAAGTTGATTTTCCAATTATTACCCAGGGTCATTGAAGGGAAGGGAGGCTAATTGTCAGGAAAGCTGGATACTCTCACACATTTCACACTGCACATCTACCTGCTGGGATGAGTCCCAGGTACACTAACTGAAGACTACATGTTGTTATGGCACACTCAGAATGGAAGATCTGGTGATGACAAATGATGTCCTCCAAAGCAGCAGGCTCTTCAGTCCCATCTGACTTTTTACTTGATAATTTTGTGTGAGGCCAGTGAGATACCTTCCTGCTGACACCTCTACAGTGATCCCTCATTTCTTCCACCTTTATTTTATATAACATCCAAATGATTACCAAACTATCTCTGGTGCAGACCTTTATACTAAAAGTCACACCAGTATATCCAAACTGATGAATCTGTTTCTCATATTTTCTTCCAAGCAGCCAAGGAAGAAGGCCATAAGCAGCTCCAGCCTACATTATATTTACGCCCCCCCAGAAAAAGCATCAGTACTTTACAGAAAAAGCATCAAATTTTTCTACTACTTTGGCCACCTGATGTGAAAAGCTGACTCATCAGAAAAGGCCCTGGTGCTGGGAAGGATTGAAGGCAGGAGGAGAAGGGGATGACAGAGGACGAGATGGTTAGATGGCATCACAGACTCAATGGACATGAGTTTGAGCAAGCTCCAGGAAATGGTGAAGGACAGAGAAGCCTGGCGTGCTGAGGTCCATGGGGTCGCAAAGAATCAGACACAATGGAGAGACTGAATGTCAACAACAACATCAAATTGCAGGGAACTATGTTATTGACTCGGCTGGGGTGATGTGCTCAAAAGGAATTAATCACATGGCCAAGGTCTGACCAGCCTGGAGCTTGTCTCCCCTGCATCAGGTGCAGTCAGTGCCCCACTCATTTACCACTGACCACCCCAAAGATTACCTGCAGACGGTTCCTGTACCATCTCATGGGTCTCTCTACCTGTTGAGTCCTCTGGCCCTTAGACTGAGCTCAGCTAGCAGGGCAGACTAAAAATGCCAGAGTTAACTCAGGAGCAAGGGGTAGCCAGGAGGATAAATACCCCTGCTTCCTTTCCTTTCAGTGGGATAATTCTGTGCTGTATTCTATCCAGGCTTGTAGAAGGGTTCTCCCTCACTGATGCACCCTTTATTTACTTTCCCTCACTTCCCTCACTTCCTCTTTCCCTCACTGTTTTCATGATAACCTCCCAAACAGTCCTTATGTCAGGTTCTGCTTTCTGGGGAACCAAAATTAAGATAAGTTCTGTAGAAGGAGGAGGCCAACTGAACAGTCCCATCAAGACCATATTGACCAGGGAAAGTTCTTGGACCCCAAACTACATTTGTTAGTGGCAGTAGCCTTGCTTACGTCCCACTTTCAACCTTTACTCTTAAGACAAAATAGAGCTTAGCATTGGCTTCTGCGGCAAGTTAGACAGTAGGTTAGTATCCAAGATTCTCCTGAGCTGGTTGTTTCTCTGAAGCCAAGGAAGAAGCTGAGAAATGTATGCTGGAACTCCAAGGAGAAACTGGTGGGAGGCTTTTTCATGGGCTGATGGAAAATGGAGAGGACCTAACTAAGCCAGGAACGACTTGGCTTTTAGGTAACCAAATCACAGAGAATCCTGGACTCAGAGAGCATCACAATATGGTATATATAATGCTGAGCAAAGAACAACTGCCACCTCTGTTCAGTGTAGACAGTTTGCTATTAACAGAACAAACATGTTAGAACATGGGCTAGGAAGAAGAAACATGAGAGCCAGCATAAACCTTAGAGCATGTTCATGAGTCCATAAACCTTACATGTCAGTGTGAAACAGCCTTACAAATCCCCAATTCCTTCGTGTATTTTCCACCATTTTCCCCAGGCGTAAAATACAGCAAGAGCAGCACCTAAAGATGATAATCAGGCAAACTCTGCCTCACAAACCTGCTGGTTCTGTCCCCTAACTGGGGATACCTCAGGGGGAATTTGTTGAGTAGATTCCCACTGAAGCTGAGCTCAAGAATTATGTAGAAATACGGCACTTGAAATTAAGGAATTGAGATCTTTGGGGCCCTGGGACTTGATTTGCTGCCACACTGCCCTCCACGACATTTTTTTTTTTTTTTAAGATTTATTTATTTATTTTATGGCTATGCGGGGTCTTCGTTGCTGTGCGAGGGCCTTCGCCAGCTGTGGCAAGCCAGGACTACTCTAGTTGCGGTGGCCAGGCTTCTCTCGTTGCAGTGGTCTCTTGCTGCGGGGCGCGGGCTATCGGCACGTGGGCTCAGTAGCCGTGGTGCATGGGCTGAGTTGCTCTGCAGCATGTGGGCTCTTAACCTGACCACAGGTCGAACCCGTGTCCCCCTGCATTGGCAAGCAGATTCTTTACCACTGAACCACTAGGGCAGCCCCTTCTACAACATTTTAAAAGAATTTAGGTTTATCACAAGAGAGAAGGCTGCTGTATATCAGTCTTGTGCTTTGGGAACTGTCAAGCTCCCAGCTGCTGGGTGCTGTCTGCAAAGCAGGCAGCAGCTGCAGTGGGAGGCAGCTTAAAAGGCCCCATAATCTAGGAAGGGCCTCTGAGAAGTTCTTATTTTACCATAGAATCCAGGCTTTCAGTCAGCTTGGCCAGCAGCTGTGACCCATCTGAACCTCAGTTTATTCTAAGAAACAAGGAATTCAGCCTTCAAACATGTTGTATTTGGCATAGTGGGTTTTCTTCTTAATTGCCAATATTTAAATAATGAGAAATTTTGTATAAATTTAGGGGCCAGAGTCATCAGGCCAGGATGTTCAGAGAGGCCTAAGGGAGAGCTCCTAGCGCTGTTCCTAATGCTGAGATTAGGAAGTGAGAAAAGTTGGACCTAGTGTCTAAGCTCTGAATGCTGCCAGATTTTTTGGAAAGAGAAGAAAACCCAGGGAATCTGATCCACCCTGCAACCACTGAAGATGAGCACTGGCTGCTGTTGGAGTGGGGCTGGCCCTACCCAGCTCACCACAGTCCTGACCAGGCTTACCTCCCTCACTTAAGATTCCTGCTGGTCCATCTGGCCTTTGAGTTTATGATCCTCGAACTAGATGGTTCCTTCAGCTCTAACATGCAGTAATAACAGTGACAATAGTTACCGCTTATCAAACCATTCCAGTGTTTTAGTCACTGTGGCAAGCAATATACATACATCAGCTAGTTTCAGACTTACAAAAATGGTATTAGTAATCTTACTTTTTAAATGAGAGGACTGAGGTACAAACCTGGAGGTAAATTTGCCCACTGTCACACTGACCAGTAAGCAACAGAGCCAAGACTTGAACCTGGAGCTAACAGCATCCAAGGCCTGATTCTAACCATCAATTATCCTGACAGTATCACTGTATCTTTGTCAGCTTGGCTCCAGTGCAGCCAGAGCTGGAACTGCAGCTGCTGTCTTATCATTTAAATACCCCATATTCAGGAGCCAAGCTGTAGAAATGCAGGTGAGCGCGTGCCCAGATCAGGAGATGGGGAGATGATGGGGAACCTCGTTGGTCACAGCATCTAGGCACCTGAGACCAAAGTGCTTCAGAGCTCGCATCATCAAGAGAGGGGACTTCCCAGGGGCAGTCTTTTAGACTCCCTGCTCCCAGTGCTGGGGGCCCAGGTTCAGTCACTGCTCAGGGAACTAGATCCCACATGCAGCAACTAAAGGTCCCACATGTTGCAACTAAGACTCAGCACAGTCAAATAAAAAAAATTTTTTTTTCCCAAAAAAGAAAAGACAAGAGAGATGAGCTTGGGTTTCTGGGGAGGCAATAGGGGAAAGGCAGGCTAGTCCTCTGTGAGAGGCCTTGGAGAGAACCCCCAGCTGCTCCTAATGCTGGGACAGGCAAGTGGGAGGTGAGAGCATTTACAGATGGCTGATACCTGAGCTGCCGGTGTTGGCAGGAACCATCCTGCATATATGTGGTTGGGCTGGAGGGCCTGGTGAGTGAAAATGAGGTGGTTTCCTGAGCTGGGGGGCAGTGTGAGCCACACAGCCGTGGGGCNTGGTGAGTGAAAATGAGGTGGTTTCCTGAGCTGGGGGGCAGTGTGAGCCACACAGCCGTGGGGCTTCAGGGCCTCTCTACCCTCCTTGCTTGAGTGGTTGGTCTGTGGTGACCAGGAGGCTCCTTTGCCGGAGGCAGCCCAGCTATCTCACAAGAAAAAAAATAGCATTGGAGCCCTCCTTAGGTGCAGAAACAGCAATTTACCCAAAGCCTCCGGACAATAATACACGAAAGTGGTAGAGGAAGAGAGGAAAGGTCACGTCCTGAGGCGCCTCAGCTCGGCCCAGGGCGCTGGGACGCCACACACCTGGCCTGGCAGGGAGCAGGCAGGAAGAGGCGCTGTCTGGGGGTGAGGGCACCAAGCGGTTCCGCAGCCCGGTCAGGCGGGTGACCCGGAGCCCTGAGCCCGGCGGCTTGGCTGGGGTCCCGCATTCGAGACCTGGAGCGGCCCCTGCGAGAGCCGAGAACGCCGCAGGCAGGTGGCAGTGCCGGGCGAAGAGGTCGACGGAGGGAGCTCTCCAGCCCCGCCGGAGCCCGGGGTGCGTTCGCGTCCCACCTGCGCGAGGGCACCTAGTCCGCGGGAGGAGGTGCGCGAGTCCGAGGCGGGTCGGATTCCCAGCCAGCTCTCTCCTCACAGGAGGCGGCCCATTATCCGGCGTCGTTAAAGAGCAATTAGATGGAAATTAAGCCGAGAACAAGTATTGATTATCTCATTAAGGCCGGGGGAGCCCTGTCTGTCGGCGAGAGTTTACCGCGGCTCACCCCATTATCTGCAAGGTGAAAGCCTGCGGTCATCAACACCTAGTGAAGTATCGATCTGGTCCCAAACCCAGCCCCGCCCCTTCCCTCTAGAGTAAGGGTTCTAAAAGAGGTGACACTAGGGGTGTGACAAGGTGGAGGAAGAACTCGGGCCCCCCACTCTCTGTCTTAGCTCGTTCTCCGTAGTTGCTTTCCTTTCTAGCTCCCAAATCATTTCACACCCTGGTGCTGGCCAGGGGCGGGGCTGTAGGTGTAGGGACTGGAGAGGAAGGTCAGAGGTAGTTCACAACCCTCCAGGCCTGGAGAGATGAGACTCCCCTAGTTTTACATCCAAGGAAGAGAAACTAGAGTTGAGACTTAATGGAAAGAATTTGCCCCAGCTGACACAGCGAACCCTCCGGACCCCAAGCCCCTGGAGGGAGGGGGAAAGGCTTCGTTCTGGCTGACCACCATCACCAAAGACAGAGACACCTGGGACCACCCCACAGATTTCCCAATGCTTAGAAACCTCAGAATTCAGAAGGCGTTTCCTCAGGATCCCAGATGATATGAAATTTGGCAAAAAATCACAGTGAGATGAGTTTTTTCATCCCAGCTTCGCTTCTAGTTTGGTTGTGTGACCTTGGACAAGTCACTTTGCCTCTCCAGGCCATAGAATCCTCTAAAGAATGGAGTCAGAAGAGCTCTATGGCTCTTGAGTCCTCAGACACCATAATCTGACCGACTAACTGCTGAGCTCCTGCCTGGTAGGGGCTTCCCAGGTGACTCAGTGGTAAGGAATCCACTTGCCAGTGCAGGAGACTCAGGTTCAGTCCCTGGATCGGGAAGGTCCCCCATAGAAGACATGGCAACCACTCCAGTATTCTTGCCTTGGAAATCCCATGGACAGAGGCGCCTGGTGGGCTACAGTTCATGCGGTCACAGGAGAGTTGGACATGAATGTGACTAAACAACGAGAACCCAGCAGGTAGACACTAGGGAGGCAGCTGAGTGCTCAGCTTCTGCCCACACTCCGTGAGTTATGACCTCAATGGAGAGAAGATATCAAACTGATAATCACAGAAATAGTAATTCACAATTATGAATTAGAAGAGTACAGATGCTGTGAGGGTGTTTAAGTAGAGGGTAGTGGAATTTACATAGGAAACATATTTCCATAAAACACACACACACACACAGGGAACAAGCCTGTTGCCTACTCATCCACTGATCACAAAATTACTGAAGGTGCTCCAGAGCCCATGGTGAGTAAAGTGATGGTCCCTTCCACATGGAGACCGGTGTCAAGTATGGGAGAGAGACAATGACATAATAAACAGATAAGGTAAAAGCACACACATGGTCCGTTTACTGAAAAATATGACATGGGGATATGAGTGAGAATAAGAAAAGGAATTTACTTAGGAGAGGGGGTTCAAGAGAACCTCTCTGAGAAAGCGAAGTTCAGTCCATCATTTAAAATCAAAAGTCCTTCAGTCAAACCCGAGGGAGGAAGGGAGAGGGCTCACCTTCCTCCCCTAGTGGCCTAGCCTCAGACCTCTGCCCAAGTCGGAGACAGAGAAGGAAATAGAATTGCGGTCTCTGGCACTCCTGACCCTTTTGTGGGGCTCACCTGATGGAAAGGAGGTGGAGAGAGAGATGGCGGCGGGTGGTGCTGCTGGCACCTGGTTGGCCAGCGCAGAGCGAGCAGCGCTGCAGTGATATCTGGGCTCAACTGCCTGCCCCGGAGCCCGGCAACTATTAATCTTGGTTGACGGTTTCTAATGTCCTAATTGGGAGGTGGGGAGAGCGGCCCAGTCCGCCCTAAAGGTAGAAGCAGCTAATGGGCCTCTTCATCACCGCCAGGAGCGAGTCCCTGGCGGAGAGCTAGGGGCGCTTCAGCAGGTGAGACGCGGAGCTGGCAGCGACCCTTAATGAAGCTGCCCGAGCGGCGGCGGACCGTGAGGGAGCTGGGAGGGAGGCTGTTCCGGGGGTGAGTGGAGAGGTCGCCCATTCCCGCCAGGCAACCAGCTCCGGAGCTCACCTGGGCACACTTCATCTGAGGAGACCTCCTGGGGACTCAGTGCTGGGGGTGAAGGTGCTGAGTTAGCCTTGCGCAGACTGGAATCTTATCAGAGGTGACAGGAGCTGGGTAGGATACACAGGGACGAGGAGTGTCTGAAAGCCCAAGCCCCCCTACCGTAAGCAAGGGCTGGGCACGAAGGGGGCACTCTGATGTGTGTTCACCTACGAGGCCTGGGCCCTACGTGTGCCTGTAAGTAGATGTTAGGAACAAGAGTGAATTCGCAGGCCTCTGGGACCCCCTGACTCCAGAGCGCCTGGTCTTTTCATAGTTGTGCCCCTCACCCCTCGGTGACTCACTTTCCCTTCTGGGGAGGGTTGGTAAGCTCCCAGTCCTCCAGCCCTCAAGCCCCTCTCTTCCACCAGCACCTGCTAGCAGGATCTGTCTCTAACCCAATGCTTCCCGTGCAGCCCTCCTCACCCCCGCCCCCATCCTGGTCCAAACTGCCCAAGGAAGAGAAGCGGGCGGGGGTAGTGGGGGAGGTGTCCCCCGTGCTTCCGGGTCGGCGCCTCTCCTCCGCCCTCCCCCGGGGCCCGCCGTGCTGCTCTTCGGGATTCACTGAGTCTCACTCGCTGTCAGCCTCTTTCCCGCCCCCTCCCTCTTCCAGCCGCATCAGAAATATATTGTATTCTCGCCTAATCCCGTTCAATTACAGCATAATAAAACACATAATAAAAACCTAATTCATTTTTCTCCTGCGCCCCCCATCTCCCGGCATCTTCTTGCTCGGGATTAAAAATTTGTCTTCATGTTTGTGGCACCGCAGTCCCGGCGCCTCCGCATCTTTAATGTATGAGCCGGGAGTTAGGGACCAGCGGGTTCTGCAGTCTTCGCGCCGGGAAGGCGCCCACCAGTCACCTAAGGACGCGGACGGGGAAGGAGAAAGAAGAGTAGACCAGCACTGGGCCTCACCAGCACCCACCCGCTCCCTCCCCAAAGGCCAGCAGATTTGAGTGGCCTCGAGATAGCGCGTCCATTCTTTCAACGGATCCAGCGTGGCCTCCAGGGGGCTTAGCGTGGGGCAGGTCTCTGGGGATTTTACCGAGGCGGCTGGGCTACCTGATGCAGCTCAGCTGAGGGTACAGAGCAGCGCTGTCTTCAGCCTCCATTCTCTCCTTTGCTTCTGATCTGAGCTGACCCCATCAACGAAGCTCTGGCTTCCAATTTAGCAGCACCACCCCCAGTCCCTAGGGACACTCTACCACCGTCTGATCCCTGTGAACTACTGGATCACTGAAACAAGGTTAGAACTCCCCAGAAGGAATTATTAAGAATTTATTAAGACTTCCCTAGCGGTCCAGGGATTGGGAGTCGGCTTGCTAGTTCAGGGGGTATGGGTTGGATCCCTGGAAGATTCTACATGTCTTCGTCAGCTAAGCTCCACACCGGCTACTAAAGTACTAAAGCCTGCAGGCCTAGAATCTGTGCTCTGCAACAAGAGAAGCCACTGCAAAGAGATGCCCGTGCACTGCAACTAGAGAGCAGCCACCACTCGCCGTGACCAGAGAAAGTGGACACAAGAAAAAATTTTTTAAAAAAGAGCTTTACTATTAAAAAATAAATTAATTTTTAAAAATTTAATTTAATTTTTAAAAAGGAATTCAATAAGAGAAAATTTTCCCACAAAGGCCAGTACTTGGGGAGCTTAGAGAGGGCAAGTCTGAGACCCAAATGCAACCCAGTGATATTCCTTCATTTCTTCCTTCATTCATTTAGGGCAGGAGTTACCGAATTTTCCTCATTAATGGAGCCCTTAGTTTTTCAGGAATTCTTTCACAGTACTCTAGGCCAAAAGAAATATCTAACAATTCCCTTTAAATACTTAGTTCCAAAACAACTTAATATTTACAAACTAACTTCTTTATGCAGCTGTTTGAAAACCTAACACACATAAATTGGAAGAAAAATAGAATGGTTTTACGTTATTCTTACCAATGAATGGAAAGTGTGTGCCTGTTGGGCTCTGCATAACTTCTCAAACCTTGGAATCAGTTGGATAGTGCCATCATTTCCTATTCCACAGTGACTTTTGTGTAGTTCTTGCTTTTTGTGATAGCAACCACCAAAAACCCAGTTTTGCAAAGACATCTTTAAAAGTAAGGTAGCAAATCTAATTTTGAAACTGTGAACTACCTCGAGCTAGTAGTTTGTGCAGTGTCTCAGAAATGTTGATTATTTTGGGGTTTCCCTGGAAGTCCTGAGTTTACTGTGGCACTCTGAGATGCCTCAGTATACAGTTTGGAAAACACAGACTTAGAGAGTCTACCTGTTTTCCTTAAGCAACAAGCCTTCTCAGTGGTCTTAAAAAGTTCAGTTCAGTTCAGTCACTCAGTCATGTCCAACTCTTTGAGACCCCATGGACTGTAGCATGCCAGGCCTCTCTGTCCATCAACAACTCCCAGAGTTTACTCAAACTCATGCCCATTGAGTCAGTGATGCCATCCAACCATCTCATCCTCTGTCATCTCCTTCTCCTCCTATCTTCAATCTTTCCCAGCATCAGGATCTTTTCAAATGAGTCAGCTCTTTGTATCAGGTGGCCAAAGTATTGGAGCTTCAGCTTCAACATCAGTCCTTCCGATGAATATTCAGGACTGACTTCCTTTAGGATGGACTGGTAAGAAGTCATCTGATTTAGCCAAAGGAAAAGAACTAAAATCTTATCCACAGCTTATGGGTCAGATATAAACAGGGGAGTCTGATAGCCTGGGGGTTCAGGTGTTAGAAGCCAGCATGCAGATGTGGTTCTGAAAGAAAATCACTAGCAGTGATGATCAAGTCTAGCAGGACGAACCAGACACAGAAGCCTTGATTACCATAAAAAGCAGTTCCTTAATCTTATTTCACCACTACCCACCACCACCCCTGATCCTACTGTGCCGTGATACCCTGGAAAGGAGGTCATGACAATGAAAGTATATCACCAGAGACCAGCAACTCTGCTGTGGGAAACCGAACAAGAATAAGGTGATGTCTTTTTCCCAGCATACCTTAAAAGATGGCAGCTCAAAAAAAAAAAAAAGATGGCAGCTCAGAGCCAGCCCCAAGAACTGGCAGGTCAACAGCACAGAAACTGCCAAGAGGAAAAGGCATTTCATGTAGAAGGAAGCAGATAGACAGCAGAGTTGGAGACAGTGGCTCTGATTACATGTTAGATATTCTGTCCCCACCTCCCTGCATTTAGGACTCCTAGAGAGAGGCAGAGAGGGAGGGCTGAGTTCCTTCTCTTGCTGGCTATCACATGTTGGAACATCTCTAGGAACAAGCTTCACTTTGCCTAGGGGACTTATCAAGTCACATTACCCCCAAGATTCTGACATACCTTCCTGGGAGGATAAGCTGGAAATCCCTGAAGCTGTGAGCCACTGTTTCTGTTGTGAATATGTCATGTCTTTTAAGTTTGTTGAGGAGTAAAATAGATTGAGAGCCACTGTGTCAGTAAACCAACCTTGGGCAAATATCTGAGTGGGGTTTAGAGCACGTTTGGATTTCACATTCATTTATTCAGGAAACATGTATCATGTACCTACTGTGGATCAGGCACTATTACAGGCACAGTGGGCATGCACATGAAAGTGAAGATATGAGTGGTTGCTTAATGGGTGCTTCAGACGTGCAAGATGAAAAAGTTATGAAGATCTACTCCACAATGACGTGAATATACTTAACACTACTGAACTGTACACTTAAACATGGTTAAGATGGTAAGGTTTATCTTACGTGTTTTTTTAATCACAATAAAAAAAGTGAAGGTATGATGCCTGCCCTCAGCTTTTTTATTTAAACTGGAGAGAAGCATTTGTATAGGATCAATAGGAAAACATACTGTAGCAAATACCACTCAGGTTAATTCCCAGCTCACGATAATTGCCCTTCTTTGAGAACAGCCCCAGCCACAGAGAGGGACCTGAAGTAATGATGCACAATGCCCTTGTAACTTGACCCTGACCTCTGGCTACTTCCTAGGGGCAGACAATTGATCTAAGTTGCACCAATTTTTGAAACTTGAACAGAGGAACTGAAGCTGTTACCTTTATGACAGTGTCTGAGTACTGCCATCACTGAGGCCTCCGGAACTGCTCAGCTTCTTGCCCTTTCTAAGGCCTGGTTGATTAGCTTCATCTCTGGTTCTGAGAGCTGTGGCAGAATCCTTTCAGTTTAATGAAGCTATCCACAATCATTCTCTACTGCTCTCCACAAATAACTTCAACTATAACCCAAACCAGTAGTGCTCCTTCTGGGAAATACAAGTTGAGGATTTGCTGGTGACAGAGGAGGGGAGGTCTTCAGTCAGAAAATAGCATAGGTGGTTAATTTATAGATTGAAATAGCAAATTCTTGTTTCACAAGCACTTTACCCTGAAGGAGCTGCAGAGTTGCCTGTTAGAGCCGGAGTTATTTTCCTAGTGGATGCGAGGGGATGGTGAGAAGGACAGAGTTGTGTGAATAGCCTAAATTATTCACAGTTCCTCCCCCATTCTCCTGGTCCTTGTTATTCAGTTGCAAAATGTTGCTGGGAAGACTGGAAGGAGAAAGCTTGAGGAAGCTGTGGCCTGAAGTTGCGGCTGCTATGGTCCTTCTGGCAGCCTGGGCTGGGGCTGCCAGTGAGGGAAAAAATATTTATAAAAGAAGAGTAAAGGGGGCAGCTTCAGAGGCTCTCTTTGGGAAAATGATACAACTGATTCGAGGTTCTTCAACAATCTCTAGCAAAAGATTGTTCGGCTTCAGGACCCGAGATCAGTGCAACACGCAGGGAGACTGACGAAGAGGGGAGCGCCTGCCGAGCACTGGCTGTGTGCCACCAGGTGGGATGGGACTCCTCACCCAACAGTCCATTTCTACTCAGCGCTGGGCACAGAGCCACACTTAGCAGAATTTACTGAACTGTGGCATGCAAGGGTAGAGAGACGGAGAGACCGCGGAAGGCGCAAGATGCAGAGTCAACAGCCTCATAGGCCGCTGCGGGGGGCGGGGCGGGGGTGGGGGGAACAGGCCTTGGAACCCAGGAAGGGCCCTGCGCGATTCCTCGAAAACCTCGCATATTTCTGGGCGGGAAGTCAAAAGGCGGACGCTGGGGCGCTTGTGGGTTTCGAAACTGGAAACTAGGGAGGGGATTTGGTGGATTTAACAGCCCAGGACCCAGATGATCAACGAAGCGGATCTGTGACCTGTGACGCAGGTTCCAAGCTCAGGTAGGCAGAGAGAACTGTATCCTCAACCTGCAGCGCTAAAGCCGCTGCTCGGGAAATGGGGAGGAGGCGGAGCCAGCCGAACTTGGACTGACAGGAGCCACAGCAGGGGCGGGATTCTGCTTCTGACTGGTTATGTTCCTCGCGAGGGGCGTGGCTCGCTTACGACCAAGCGGCCGCAGGGGCGGGTTGGCTTGAGACTGACAAGCTTGACCGGGAGGAAATGGGACTTGGTTTTAACAAGTAGGGCACCAGCCAGGGCGGGACTAGGATAGTCTGATTGGCCTAAGTCCACAGGGCAGGAGTTAAAGCTAAGCCGACTTTTGGACTCTGGGGGAGAGAGAGAGGGAGTTGAAACATGTATACTATCAAGTAAGAAACGAATCGCCAGTCGATATCCGATGCAGGA
>SJYQ01091967.1:0-31100 GCA_006410935.1 Redunca redunca | reverse complement strand
ATACTATGGAATCTGTATTAGAAAGTCTTTCTAGCCATTTTGAAATTGAGAGGTGAATGAAACTAATCAACAGCTGTGTAAATGTTAATATGAGTCTTTGTTTTCTTGATGCTAATTGTTTAAAAAGTATTTATTTGACTGCGCTGGGTCTTAGTTGGGATATGTGGGATCTAGTTCCCTGATTAGGGATGGAACCCAGGCCCTCTACAGTGAGAGCGTGGAGTCTAAGCCGCTGGACCACCAGGGAAGTCCCTGATGCTCATTGTTAAAATGAGATTTGTTTAAAATCTGCCTTTCCGCTTCTTGTGGGATAAGTGCAGAGTAATCAGTCTTGGCTCTTGAAGTGACTTAGTAAATGGACAGCAGCAGATGTAAAGCCCAGGTCTGATGGAAGGTTGGAGGTGTTACGGCTCTTTATTTTCTGTTATCTGTTCATGTGTATCTGTGTGTTTTTATCTCCAAAAATCAGAGGTAGAACTCAGTTGGTAGAAAGAGATAGAACTCTTTCTTGATAGACTTAGGGGCCTTCAGAAGCCTGGGTGATTTGGAAAGCTTCATTCCCTTGTCATGGGGTCTGAGGAGCAGGAAGCATAAAGGCGCTGAGTGCTGCACCAGTATACTTGTTGGCTCTGAGCCCATTTGTTGTCCTTGGGGGTTAGAAGACAGGAACATTTCAATTTTGATTTCAGTATTTGCTATAAAATTTTGAGCTGCCCCACATTTTTTTTATTCTCCTTCAGCATGAATTTCTAGAATTTATTCCAATCTAAAGATGACCTTATCGATTGCACTGATCCCATCATCGAATAAAGATACAGACTCCTTTCTTTTTTAATGTTTGTATTTTTTTACCTGTCAATTTTTTTTTGCCTTTTAAAGCTTGCTTTTATATAAGTTGTTAATTTCGTGTCTTTCTTTTGTACCTGATGTTATGTGAGATTATGTGACAAGCAGTAATTTTGCAATGATTCAGAGGAGGTTTGCATTAAAATTGAATGCCACTGATCTACAGTCCATGGGGCCACAAAGAGCCCAACACAACTGAGCAACTAAGCCCACATATCATAATGGCAGTATTGGCAAATGCTTTTGAATCTATCAAAAGTAAAAATTGCCTTCCTGTTGGCTTGCTTCTTGCCCTTTATTCTTATCCCACAGCCAAAGTCCTAGAGTTTGAGCCCTCCTTTTTCTAAACCAAGAGGATTATCATAACAGTTTGAAAGGTAATTATTTTGTTGGGTGTTTTTTTAAGCTCTTGAATAATCTTACTTGAAGAGAAACAAAAAGTAATCCTTTCAGAAAATTGGTGTATTGGGCACTTGTGCTAGGCCTAAGGAATTCGACCCTTTTAGAAAGTGGTTATATCAGAATTTCCTGTGTTGTACAATTCCATGTGTCTGATTAGCTCTAAATAAAATGATAATGTGCCTGTATTAATTCTTCAATACGAGAACCACGTGACCTCTTGCTAGGTAATTTTTCTTTTTTCGACAGAGACTAAGTTTAATGCAGCTTTATTTAGAACAAATCCATCTTACATTTTAGAAGAGTTTTATAAAAACAGATTGAGGAATGGGAAATTTTGGAGTAATACAAATTTAGCTAACTTTGGGCTTTTTTACTACATAATTAATATTGTTAAAAGTGTATAGTTGAAAGGTCAACAAAAAAAATTTACCATTTGGGATTTGGCAAGTCCCTGATTTTGGGAATTCCCTGGTAGTCCAATGGTTAGACCTTGGCACATTCACTGCTGTGGCCTGGGTTCAGTCCCTGGTCAGGGAACTGAGATTCTGCAGCTTAGCCAAAAAAAAAAAAATTCAATTTTTGACCTCATTATTTTGATCCCATAAGCGGATATAAACCTCAAAAACATCATTTTTCGTTTCTTTTAGTTGGCAGTTGATTCTCAGACTTCTTAATGCTCTGTATTAAAGGAAAGTGAAATTCTAGTTTATTAAAGATTTCTTGGAGCTTTCTGACCACTGGGTGATCTCTTATAGGAAGACAGAAGATAAATGCTTTATAGCCTCATCTAGCCAGTTGTCATTTTAATTGAGGACTGCTTCCTGGGTATCTTTAAACAAGAATAATATACAGTACTTTCATAGATAAATGATTTTAGGGAAATCTGTTAGTGTATGCATTATGTAAATCTCATGAGCTTAGCTTGATTGCATCTGACTGTGTTTTGGAAAATCCAGGCAATGAACAGTATTTAAGTCATTATTGCAAATTGCAGTAACATTGTAAATACATTACTCTAGAGCACAACTTGTTGCACAGTGGAAGTCACTGGAAGCATTCCTTAGCAGCCTCAGCAGGAATGAGTTAAACTACCAATAAACGTTTCTGGATCTTGTTTGCTCATTTATCAAGGAGAGGTAATTCCTTGCAGGACAAAATTGAGAGCTCTCTGTGGCCTTCAGGCAAGCCTACAAAATCCCCATTAAGTGTTAAGTGCCCATGCTAAGGGTAGCCTTAAATTTAGCATCTAGTTGATATTTGCTATCATCTAAATTAATGATTAAAGTGAAAATTTGCTTAATGGTTAAGTTTTTTTGTTTTAATCCAACTATGTTAGATACTAAAGAAGGCTTCCCCACCATCCATATGCATCTGCTTTGACTGGTGGTTTCTCTCAACCTACAAAGACTGTGGCTTATTGGTGAGGGCAGCTGGACAACTCTGAGAGCAACTTAGAGAAATCCATCTTGAGCTCCTTCTCTGGAAATAGCACCCCAGATAAGTGCCCCAAAGCAAGACATCCTCGTGGACCTACTTCCTCCCGCTTTCAACACATTGATGCCTGAAGGTGAGGTCTCCTTCCTGTGTGTCTTAGGAGCTATTAGCTCACTTAGATAATGAGAATCCTGCAACAGTCTGAGCACCACTCACCTGCAGGCTTTCCTACCAGACCTTTGCCTAAAGGTCTCCTTAGGAAAGATGCTAGGTCAGAAGCCTGGTAAAAGTCAGGTTGCATTTAAAGCTGCGTTACTTTAATTAGAGGACTGGTCTAGAGATTATTTTCCCAAATGGGGATGATATTTGCTTAATGATTAAGTTTTTCATTTTGTTTTATTTTGTTTTTGATCCAGCTGTGCTTGATACTAAAGGAGGTTTTCCCACATACGCATCTTCTGTATTTTGCAATTACAACTGTGGACAGTTATGGCTAATCCTAGTAGATTGTCTTCCCTTCTTTTAACATCTTGGATGAATTTTGGGGCACACTAATGTGTTATGTGAAGATGGATGTTGAATGTAAGTTTCTTGTTATTCTTAGCCAATATATGAAAATTACAGTTAGTCTGATAGCTAAAAATGTCAAGGATTTGTGATCAGTATCCTTCTGGACAATGTAGTCTTCTTGTTTTCTTACCATATAGATTCTTTGTAGAGTTACCCCAGCCAGCCACCTTAAATACCTGCATAGGCAACAGAGATCTGTGGTGAAAGTTTAGGTAAAGTCAGTGCTTATGAACATAGGTATAGGGTTTATTTGGGGGTGTGGGAGTGTTCTGGAATCAGACCATGTTGATGGTTATTCTAAAAACCACTGAAATGTACACTTTAAAATGGTGACTTTTTATGCTGTATAAGTTACTTCTCAGTTTTGTTTTGTTTGTTTTTTTTTTTTTTGAAAAAAAAAAAGGGGGGGGGATTGTTAAAATCAGTGTATGAGTCCCTCCTACTCAAGAGACCTTAGACACATGGCCTTTCAGGGCTTGGTAGTATCATTCAGCATGGGAGAGCCCACAGTCCTCAAAAAGTTCCTAGGTCCCCTTCTCCCAGCCTTCTCAATGGCTTCATCTCCATATATCCATTCTAGGTGAATGCCCCCATGTTGTAAGTCTATGGAGATTCTTTTAAGACGTGAATACTCAGCAAATTTTGGATTCTAGTTGTTCGTAGTCATACTTTAAATTATCTCTGAATTGATAACCATTATATAGAATAAGCACACTTTTCCCAATAGCTTCGTAAAATGAATTGTGTTTATTTAGTAGGGTGGGTGGGAGGTAGAAGAGGTTGCTGTTCTGCTAAAATGAACTGATTCTGTTCATCAGGTGTTGTGATAATTGTTTTAATGATCACATGGGTATTTCTGTAAGGACAGGCTGTGTGTTTCAGGCATTTAAAATGATATCAATGGCTATAATATTTTTAGTTCAAATAATCACAATTAACTTTTAATTTCTTTATAAAATCCCTCAACTTTCACCCCTTTTTTCTTTGCCAGTGTGTAGAATTTGACAGCAGTTTCAAGAGCTGATGAGGAAGAGAAGATGGAAAGGAGTCTAGCAACTTAAAAATCTCATAGCGTTTTCTGTGAGGTGACCTTTTTCCTGTTGGTGGCTCAATTTATTTAGGAAACAAAGATATTAAGGCCTGTGATAGTATTGTCATGTCATATCTGAACTTACTGAAATATTCCCTCCCTTTCCTTATTCTTTATATCACAGTTTGCTTTTTGTGTTCATAAGTTGACTGATTTGTTTCTCATTAGTATTTGAAACATCTTATGGCCACCATGAGTCCTAACAGAATGACTTCTTGTGAGAAGGCAATGGGTGTTCCCACCTTCCTATGAAATTTTGGTCTATTCACAAAACTACTGCCATTGAAGAGAGATAGTTAATGCTTTCTGAAGGAAGAGGTTGATAAAACTTTGGCGTGGTGTATTATGACCTGAAAGTTTTTAAGCAGTGACTTTTATATCTAAGCTTGTATTCATTTTGGTAAGAGCATTACTCTTTTTATTTTACTTTTACTGCTAAGACGTGCCAAGCATCTGGTAGTTCAGGATTTGTGTTAAGTCAAACATAACATAATTATACTTCTCTGGTGGTCCAGTGATTAAGACTCCATGTATTTAACGAAGCGGGTGTGGGTTCAGGCCCTGGTTGGGGAACTAAGATTCCATGTGCCGCGTGGTACAGCCAATGGACAAAACAACAAAACCCACATAAATTAGAAGCACACACTTGCGTTTTCTTAGTTAAAACCAAATCAAACAGATTTTTACTATTTAAGTACTCTTATAATGAATACACAAGATGAATATTATATACCCAGTAGAGTATGTTGAAGTTAATGTTTCTGTTTTTGTTTTTATTTTATGGTATTGTAATTATGGCCTGTCAAAAACTCCCTGACATGTTTTCAACAGCTTCTGGAGAGTCGCTTATACTTACTTGTTGCTGCTGCTGTTTTTCCTATAGCTCAGTGAAGAAAAGCATAGTTAACAGTCCACGTGGTATTGAAGAGTAGGGACGCCAGGACCAACCTGTCTTGAGTTGCAAGGCCGCTCTACCACTTACAGCTGTGGGATCTTGGGCGAGTGACTTCCCTAGTGCGCCAGTTTCCTGACGATACTGATAGTACCTGTGCCAAGGGGTTGTAATGAGGATTCAGTGAGATAATGTATATAAAGTGCTGAAAACCATGCCTGGCATTTAGCACATGAAAGTACTGTTCTGACTCAGTATCTAAACAATGCCCAGGTTGCTGCTTTCAGTAGCATTGCTGTCTCCTTCAACAGCTTGAGTCTGTGTTAGAGTCTTCAGAGCATACTCTCTTCTGTACCCAAATTTCACTTCAGTCGCAGTTCTTACAGCCTTCGTCAGCCTGGTTATATCTTACATGATGAATTTGTTCTAAACAGGTCTACTCTTTCGGGGATACAGACTTTGTTGTACCGGAAACAGTGTTCAAAATAACACATCAGTTCAGACTTTGTACTAAAATGCTCATCAAATTGGAAGCTTTTCAGGCCAGTTGTATACAAGACTTTGAGTCAAAACAAGGTGTTATCAATTTAGAGAAGAATAAACCGGAATATTCAATAGTCCTCATATATTCTCCAGAATCAATGATATGAGTCACTGATTACGTGAACTTGCTTCAGTTTCACCCATTGCAAGATCCTTAGGCCAAGGAGACAGTTATGGAATAGAAAGAGGGAACCAGGTACACCATCTGGTACTGTTCATGGTTCGTGTTCATTCTTGGGTCTGGGACAGTTCACAGGTGTCAGCTCTTTCCCAGTGAAGAACGGGCTGAATTCTTTTGCAATGCGTGACTCCCCACCTTAAATTTTTGCTTGCTAAAATGCCGGCTCTACCGTGGGTCTCTGTGTGTGTATCTGTGTTAGGATAGTTTCACTGTATCTCTGAGGTTGCTACTGGCGCTAAGGTCTTTGGCTAAAACCTAGTTATAGAATCAAAGCCTGTCTTAAAGATTTAGACATACACAAAAATTCACTCGATGCTTATTTTGTTTGCCTGAAGAATACTCTTTGAACTTGCTTTTTCTGCCAGAAAGAATGTTCTAAACCAGGATCACGTCAGAAGATAGCACTTTACCAGAATTTATCAGTGCTTTATCCAAATATTTACCAGTTACGCATTTTAGCTCTATCTCTTTTTCTTTTTTGATTTTGGCTGCTCTGGGTCTTCATTAATAGTTGCAGCATGTAGGCTTAGTTGTCCCGTTGGCATGTGGAATCTTAGTTTCCTGACCAGGATTGAACCTGTGTCCCTTGCCTTGGAAGGTAGATTCTTGACCCCTGGACCACCAGGGAAGTCCCTGGTGCGGTTTTTTAAAAAACCTTTTTTTTTTTGGTGAGGGGGTGGGAAATCCTCCTGGTGTTATTGTTAGAATGTTATATGGTTTCTGGATTATGTTGGGTGTGAAACAGAATGTGTTTGTAGATCTTTGTAAACGTTGACTCTAGAACTGCTAATAGTTTACCTCACGTTTTTCAAAAATGAGGAAAGATTTCTTGGCAAATTGTAAGAAATACGTACTGTTACACACACACACACACACAGATGAGTAATTTAGGATTCTTAATGTACTGCTTATTTCCTCTTATAATATTGTTGAAATTAAGGATTTTATTCTCAAACTTAAAAAGGAAGAATCTTTGGTAAGCCATGAAGTATGAGCTCTGTGACCAAATTTCTTTATAGGAGTTATATATGGGAGAAAAAGCCAGTAAGGTTAATACGAATATGGAAAACAGTAGATTATATTAGTAGATAAGTGTCATTTGAACCTTTGGACACTACAATAATGAGGTTTTTTTGTGGGGGGAGGGCTTGCTAGTTTCAGAATCCTGTCACGTTATGACCAGGTCTCAACAGGGAATATTTAAGAACAGGTTTGTTTCTTGCATTTTAAGATTTCTTTTTCCACGATAAAGCTTGTATATTGCCTGAAACAGACAAAAGTCAGATTTTATAAGACTAGCTGTAGTAAAGATGAACAGTGGTGACTTATTAGGGACATGGGTACATCTGTCATGTTGCCAGATCTCTGTGGACCCCGTGGGAGGCTTAGGAGCAGTGACCACTGACTGGCTAGGAGAACAGCCGGGCTCGCAGGAGCCGTGGCCTCCAGGCTGCGAGGTGTCCAGGGTGGGCTGCTTCTGTGGGCTCAGTCTGCTCTTTGCTGGGCTCATGGATTGCTGCTCGTTGTGCACGTGGGAGTCCTGAGCCCACCGAGTGTTGCCGCACCACCTCTTCCTGTTGCTTCTCCGGAGGCCGCCATTGTCTTGCCCGTGTGCCTTTTTGTTCAGATCTGACCGTTCTACATGTAAAGCCACTCAGACTACATATCAGAAGCAGGACGTTTTAGGAGTCATTCGTTTTATTAAAAAGTTTACCACAGTTGACTTTTCACTTAACTCTCCTGACTTATTAGCAACATATATCTTTTATTTAATTTTGGATCAGATAGGATTCCCTGTCAAGTTGTCAGTAAAATTGTAGACTTCCTTCCTAACAAGTTTTCTTTATCGTAAACGTTAAGTACAGTAAAGAAAAGTCATGATAACCACTAAAATCAACTATTAATACTGGATGTATTTTTCTTTTCCAGTTTTTCTTTCTGTATGTAGTTTAGCTAGTTGTCTGGTTATATTTATATATTTTTTTCTTTCACGTAATATATCTCTGTTTATCTTTGCACATTCCCAGCAACAACTACAGAGCAGGCCATCCCACTGGTTGCTTTTCTAGTCTGCTTGTAAGGCTGAAGATCTTAAATTTAGTGTTAAGTGTGAGGAGCAAGGCCGTGCAGACATTGTGGGGAAGGTAGCTAGAGAAGTTACTGGTTTTTTAATCACCAGGAGAAACATCTAAGTTGCCTCTCAGTGTTTCGCTGGGTTAGTGCACAACTACTGTGGACCAGGCTTGTACCACTTGGGATGCTTTACTGTTTTTGCTTTTTCTTGGACAAACATGTCTTGAACACCTGCTGCAAGCTGGCTTTGTGCAGGGGTACAAAGATGAGCAAACCTGGCTGTGTATAGAGCAGTTGAAATTCTCTATGGTGGGGCCATACCAGCTGCGTTCAAACAGTGTGGTGGAAGCACAGAGGAGGAGGCCATTAAGACCGCTGGGCAGGGCAGGAGACTTTCCTGCAGAGCGAGGCACAGCGCAGAGGGGATCTGGAAGCAGGAGCAGCACGGCCAAAAGCATGGAGATGGACGGTGAGGGGAGGCTACAGTGCGCTGTGGAGCACCCCCCCCCAGACGGCGGGCGGCGACCTGCAGCTCTGGGCCAGACCGACCCGGCTGCCTGCTTGTGTGTGGCAGGTGAGCTGAGAGCAGGTTTTACATTTTTAATGGTCGAAAAAGAATAATATCTTGTGACACATGAAAATTACATGAAATTTAATCTTCAGCATCCATAAATAAAGCTTTATTGGAACCCACACTCATTGGCTTACATTTGGTCTATGGCTGCATTTGCAGTTTAACCACAGAGTTCAGTAGACCAGGCGGTTGCTCTGCATTCACATGTGTGGTGGAAACGGCTCTGAGTTGCTGTATGGTGCGCTACAAATCACGGTGACATGGTTACAACCTGGCAGTGTTGCTAGCGCCATGGTGTTGTGTTCTATTCTTTATCACCAGTGCCTAACTGTCATGTCAAAACGAGAGGAGGAGGAAAATGGACTTGAAATACTGTGTTTTTAGGGCACAGCAGAGTGGATTTTCTTGTCCCTGAATTAGTTGGCTGAGCTATCTGTAATTAAAAAGCTGTGCTGAAAGAGTCCACCAGCATTACCAGACTACATGGTTGTCACAATATTCCCAACTCATAGGAAGGCAACTGTTAGAAAAATTAAAATTTTAAAGAGACTTTTGTTACAGCGGAATTTCTTCACAAAAATGAAAATGAGGCTACAACTGAATATGAGGCCTCATTTGTTAACCAGGCAAGGGAAGCCATACTGATATTGAATTAATTAAATTGCATTTGATGCAGGAACTATGTCCAGAAGAAATATGTCCAGAGCATTTGTTTAAAAGAGCGTTAGCCGTTCAGCAAGAACAGTTTCTCAAAATGCTGAGGTCAATGGGAGCTACATCAATAGTCAATTAAAAACAAGGCAAATGATTTTGTGTAGTTTTTCTTGGCTCTGATGAGTCAACAGAAGCTGTTTAGTTGTTTTATTCATAGAGTCAATGCCATGTGTGAAGTGACTGAAGAAGTAGCCTCTTTGAATAGTCTGCTTAAAACAGCTGCAGCTGAATATTTTCGAAAAAGACAAGAAAATACTAATTCAGTACAACCTGAAGTATAATCTGTTAATATCTGTCATAACAAATGATGGTAGGAATATGTGCAGAGCAGAAAATGATTTAATCTGTCATGAGCTATTGAAATGCTAGGATCAGTGATGAACTTCACTCCCTCTTGTGGGATTTAACCATCCTCAGTTCCATGAATTTTTATCAGAAATAAAAGCTGAATATTCTGACATGCCCTACTACACAACCATTTGATAGCTTAGCAGTGGTAAAATTCTCTTGTTTTTTGAATGGAGGGCCGAGATTGAAATTTTTCTGAAAGAGCAACCATTTTCAGCCACTATTACTGAACGCTGAATGGCTTTGGAAATTAGCTTTTGCTGCAGACTTGATGATTTTTCCTGATTCATTCTAAAATTACAAGGAAAAACATCACATATGCAAACTTTACATTGCACTAAAGTCATTTTGACAACTAATATTTGAATCATAAGTCAAGCTGCCTTATACACTTTATCTGCTGCTAAAAGTTAAAGGTTAGACTTCTATTCCTACACAGATTTACCATGGATATAATTGCTGAACACAAATTACCGTTTGAGCAGTGACTTTGCATCTCAATAGGAATACAAAGGAAATTTCCATATTTCAAAATATTTGCAAATAAGGAGTTTACACCAAACCTTCAGATGAAAGTGATTAAGAGAAAAGTATCAGGACACTAATAAAATTCTATAAATGTCTTCCAAAACTAATAGATGCTCAGTTAAAGTCATGCTTGTAGAGTGATAACAGCATTTGGTAGGACCTATCTATTTGAACAGACATCTCCAAAAGTGAAATCGGTCAAATCCTGTTACAGAGTCTTAACAGATGAACATTTGTAACCAAGTTTGGAGGCAGGGGACTCCAACTTTGCAAATGTTATACTTGTCCCCCAAGCCCGTTCTTATTAGTAGACCTGTATTACCAAAAATTGTGGCCAGTTATTTATCTTCAACTATAAAAATTTGTGGAAATTTGTTTTTTCTCTTGTTACGTAAGTATCTACATAATATCCTCAGCTTCGGCTCTTAGCCCTCAAAGTCTAAACTACTTACTGTAATGGTCCTTGGCAGAAAAGTTTGCTGACCCTGCTATGGAGGTCAGCCTGCTGGTAGGGGGAGTGGGTCCCTGGCTGCAGGGTTGGCAGAGTGAGGCCATGCCACACGCTCTTCTTGGAGCAGTGGGAGCTAGATAGGATTGAGACACCAGCTGCTGCTCGCCTATTGCCTCCAAATTTACATAGTTTTTGTAACAGTCATCTCTAGTACTTTTCTGTTTATCCAGATTCTTCTCTCACTCCTCCCCAGAAGAGTGAAAAACCTAAATGGATAAAGCTATTAAATGAGACAGCTTGGAATTCGATTTAGTTGGAATTCCTGGCGGTAGGACTCTGCTTTAAAGCACTGCCAAGGGTGCGGGTTTCATCCCTGGTCCTTGGAGCTGAGATCCCGCAAGCTGCACCGTGTGACCAAAAATAATAAATTAATAAAAAGTTTAGCTGGAAATTGAGCTGGTAGCAGTTAGCACTTTTTTTCACACCTACTTAAGAGTGATGTAATTTACTTAATTTATTGTTAATCCCCTATGTGTTATCACTGTTGGGTTAATGGGCCAAGTGAGTGAATTTAGATATCAAGTAGGCAGATTTTTGTCATTTTATTTTAGAACTTTGGAAAATGAAAATAATCCAGTAAATATTCAAAGTATTACTTGATTTTTTTAAAAGATATTTGCATGTATTTGATTTTTAAAGTTTTTAGGGAAGGGTATTAGTTTTATAAAGCAATTTAGTACTTTGATACCTATGATTATATTTGTGTAAAAATACTGGGAGAAAATTTACCAGAAGTCTAGCATTATTTGTGGTGGAACTTAGGATAATTTTGCCCTTTTCTGCATTTAAAATTTGTAAGTGAACATGTTACTTTCACAGTGATCTTTTACTTTTATAAGTAAACCATTTAGAGGATAACTAATATGATACCCTAAACAGGAATGAGCAATGGCTTTGATGGACAGTCAGCCCCTGGCGGGGCGTGCGAGCCTGCACTGCTCCTCCGTTAAGGCGGGCCTCTGGTGGCTTCGGTGTCCTCTGACCTTGCTTGATGCTTCTGCTGGGCGGAGCTGTGGCTGTCTCCGTCAGCTCCTATTTACTCAGGGCCCAGGTGGTTTCTTTTTTTCTTTTTCCTTGGTGGTTTCTCAACTCATCCTGGCCACAGTGGGTCACCGAGGCCTTGCAGTTTGCAGTTAGTCTGTGTTCATTGACGTTTATCCTTGAGTGGGGTGCTCCCAGGAGGTGGTGTGGGAAGAATTGAGCTCTGTGGACCTACGCATCCCTCAGATCTTGGAGTGGGGCCAGGGTGGCTGGTGAGTCTTCTCTCCTAACGGAGGATTCCAGGACCNTCCAGGACCAGTTGGTTTTCCTGAGAGCTGGTTGAATTGAAGAGAAACCTTTATAAAATAGAAAGATGGGTTGGAGCTTAAAGGAGAAAATTGTGCATTTCTTCTGAAAATTTGTTTCATTTCAATCCATGAAAGAGTGACTTCTGAGTGGGTTTTTCTCTGCTGTCTGGGCACTGCATTGCCGGTTAGCATGAGGTTGGAGGGGAGCCGGAAAGTTCTCACTAAACAGTTTGGTTCCTAGGTGGTGGATGGTGCAGTTCTGTTAGCAGAAGTTTAGAAATTTTTCTCATTAATTATTGTTGGTTGACAGTGGGTACTCTGCCTGCCTGGATTTGGTCATTTGGCCTCTTTTCTCACAAGAGGCTTTTATGCAGAACAGTCTGCCCTATCCCCTGAGTTACAGATTTCCTGCACTGTGATCCTTTTCACAGGGGCTTGTAGCTCTCAGTGTCTCCCTGCTGGAGGCATCATAAAACTCTTGGTATTACTTTGTGGGCTTTGCCCCTTGTGCGACTTTTTATTTATTCTTATATTCATTCAACAAACTTTGTTACTGTAGTAGGTTCTTACATGCTTGCTATCAAGGACTTTATAATCTAGTAACAGAGGAAAATGTACACATTATTAATATGCAATGCAGGATAAGGGCTGTAAGAAATGTCTAGAGAAAGTGCCATAAAAACTTAGAGATGATAACTTAATTGGGGACAAGGGCAGGAGGGGGAGGGTAGGTAGAGGTGAAGGAAAAGTTCACGGAGGTGATGGCATCAGAAGGTTCATTACCTTTGAATTCAGTCTTAAAAGATTTTTCCAGGTGAGGGAGGGGATAGGAGCAAAGGCACGGAAGTTAAAGATCTCTTTGCAAGACACCAAGGACTCCAGAGTTACTGGAATCAAGAGAAATGAAGCTGGAAAAGTACACTGGGCCAGATGTGTAGAGCTTGAAATGCCAGGCCAAATAGTTGGTCTTTATCAGTGGCTACTGATGGAAGGTAAAAGCTTTTAAGAAAGTAATCCTGTGTGGGCTCTGGGAGGAATGATGGGTGCAATGCAGCCTCCCCTGGACATGGGAGGCCAGGTGCAAGAGGCCCTTTTATTGAAAGGTCTCGAGTGTCTGCCCCACGGCAGTGGTGATGGAGATGAAGAAGCGTCAGATGAGGTAATCTCCTGCCTCCACATCTGTTCTCCAGGGCATCCCTGCCAGCTGGAGCCCTTTGGAGCGCCAGCATCTGCACGCAGCACTGTGAACATGCTGCCCCACGGAAGCAGGCTTGCCAGGACCTCTTTCTTCAAAAGGACAGGCAGTTCTCTGGACAGCCTCCTTGGGTTTCTACTGAGGTACCGATACTAAGCAGATAGGTGCCACTCTTAGGGTCGCTAGATTTAGCAAAGAAAAAATACAGGATGCCCGATAGATTGAAATTTCAGATAATGGAACATTTTTTAGTATAAGCATGTCCCATGAAGTATTTGATTTATCAAATTCCAGTGTAACTGGATGTTCTGTAATTAATCTGCCATTCCTGACTACTTCTCACTCTTCTCTGGCCCTGGGTTCAGTTTCCTCCACCCCTGTTCCCTACCTGTTACCTCCCGAATGAGTCTTCTGTGGGCCGGGAGTCAGGTAGAGTATGTGCTGCCCTAGAGAGGTCAGTCCAGCCGTTTTGAGGGGTTAGTGTCCCAGCTCAGGGCCAGGGTTTGGTCCCTGTGTAAGCACGCAGGGCAGAGTTCTGCCTATAATCAGACGGGGAGAAACACCTTGAGTTCCAGTGCCAAAGAGGGTGAGAGAGGCCCTAGGGAGCCTTGCAGGGTTCAGCCTGGTGTCTCAGAATATACCTGCAGCCTGGAGATGCTGTCCCTAAAATTTGGCCCCTCTCACATCTCACTTCCTCATCACTTCCCTTTTGGAGTTCTACCCTACTCAAGCTCCACACGGCACTTGGAGCTCTTCACCTCCACACACTGTTTCTAAGAGGGCTGAGCGCCGAAGAACTGATGCTTTTGAACTGTGGTGTTGAAGAAGACTCTTGAGAGTCCCTTGGACTGCAAGGAGATCAAACCAGTCAGTGCTAAAGGAAATGAACCCTGAACATTCATTGCAAGGATTGATGCTAATGCTGAATCTCCAGTACTTTAGCCATCCGATGTGAAGCGCCAACTCATTAGAAAAGACCCAGATACCGGGAAAGATTGAAGGTGGGAGAAGAAGGGGATAACAGAGGATGAGATGGTTGGATGACATCACTGACTCAATGGACATGAGTTTGAGCAAACTCCGGGAGATAGTGAAGGACAGGGAAGCCAGGCATGCTGCAGTCATGGGGTCTTGAAGAGTTGGACACGGCAGAGCAATTGAACAACAGCTGTTTCTAAGCTCATACTGTTTCCTTTGCCTAAAACACCCTTCTACATTCTTCACCCACAAGTGCCTCTCCTTCCCTTTCCCATTTCTCTCTGCCAACCTGGGTCAAGGATCCTTCTTCTGGGTTCCCGAGGAACCCACAGCAAGCCGTCCTTATAGCCTTTGCCACAGTTGAATGCACCTTTCACTTGTGTCTCCATGGTGATGCAGGCTTCCTGGGGGTAAGGACCTGCTACCTCAGTTCCTCAGCGCTCACTGCTGCACCTGTACCTAGTAGGTGCTCAGCAAACAGATGCTGACTAAATGGGGCACTATTTGAAAGCGTTACTGCCCCTTAAACACCTCTCTGTGATCTTTAGGGAGCACCCACCTCCGGCTTTCCCCCTGCCCAGTGCGGAAGGGGGAGTGAGGATTTTTTTTTTTTTGCGGTGGTGGGGGACCCACGTTACATGGCTTCCCGGATCTCAGTTCCCCAACCAGGCATTGAACCCAGGCCCTCAGCAGCGAAAGTGCGCAGTCCCAACCACTGGACCGCCAGGGAATTCCCCTTGGCTGGGGGGATTTTTCAGCACTTTAATTAGCATCAAAGAAAACCTGTCTGGAAGGTCTTGGTCCTGTCCTCACACCTTCAATGTGCCCAGGCTGGCAGGGCCCTGAGCACCCTGGCATGAGCCAGACAAGGGCTGGGCCTGCTTCCCTGTGTCCCAGGCCTCCCAGCTCCAGGTGGAGCTTGTAGTCTGGACAGAGGCTCCAGATCAGTTGGCCCCCCTGCTCCCTTCTGCCCAAAACCTTTTGTACCTTCTAGAACCATACTCAGTGGCATCAAACGTCCTCTATCAAGCCATTTGTCGCCTGCGTTGTTAGGATTGAATAAGAACTGGCCGGCCTGCCTGTCCACCAATGTGTGTGTGGGGTGGAGGTGGGGAGATGAATCGAAGAAACACTTCACCAGGACACAAAGTGAATGAAACAGACGGGTGGTATGGTTCTGTAAGGGGGTCGGGCCCTGCGCTGGTGGTGGGTGGGTGGGGCTTGGAGTTGTCTTGATTATTAGATGCAGAGCAAAGGAGAGAGACGCAGGGTGGGACAAGGCCAGAAGGACAGCCCCCAAGCCGGGGTGAGTCAGGATGGAAGTAGAATACCTCAGTCCTGCAGGTGGTCGTTCCTGAGGCATGGCCAAGAGGAAGTGGCTTCAGATGCTTCTAACATGAGCTTCACAGATGTTTGGGTGATGCTTTAGGAAACGTCTATGGGAAGAGCTTGGCAGAGAGGACAGTGGCTACCTGGAACAGGGGTCTGAAGGGACACCTGGTGACCTGGGTTTTCAGCCCCAAAGCAGCAGCCTTCCTGGCGCTCAGGCCGGCGCCCATCCCTGCTTCTGGAATGAGCGAGGCCTCCTGCCTGGCAGGCAGATCTAGACAGCAGAGACCCTGCAGGACACTGCAGAGAGGGCCCTCAAGCTCCTGTTTGCAGCCTTCCCCCTGCAATCAGTGGTTTGCCCTGGGAAATCCCGGGGGTACTCGGCCCCTGTGGAAGCACTCCCCTGGTCACCATGGGAGGCAGCTGACCGGGGAGGGCATCTGTGGTTCTGCCCTGCAGGCTGGCAAGGGACCTGCGTGTCAGGAGGGATCCTCACGCTAAGGTCCTGCCTTCAGCCTGGTCTTCTCTGGTGTCTCAGTGGAAGCGGCCCCACAGAGTAGGGCCCTTGGGGGACTGGGTGGCCCACGTCTTGCTGGGAAGCAAGGGCCGCGACCGCGCTCCTGGCCTGCTCACCGGGGGCTCCCTCTGCAGGTACCTGAAGGAGTTCCGCACTGAGCAGTGCCCGCTCTTTGTGCAGCACAAATGCACGCAGCACCGGCCCTACACCTGCTTCCACTGGCATTTCGTGAACCAGCGTCGCCGCCGGTCCATCCGCCGTCGGGACGGCACCTTCAACTACAGCCCCGACGTCTACTGTACCAAGTACGACGAGGCCACGGGCCTCTGCCCAGAAGGCGACGAGTGAGTGCTGGCCTCCCGCCCTCCGAGGAGCCCGTCTCCTGGGCCAGAGGCTGCCTTCGGGGGACTGCTGCAGACTGGCCCACCTTCCTGTGACCTGGACCTGGGCTCAGAGCCTGCCATCCCCCAGGGGAAGCCCCTTTTCCTTTCCCCACTTTTGGGAGGCCCTGCGTAGGCTTTTCTTCTCCTAAGCCTGAAGGCCACACCTGAGCCAAGTGGCTTCCTGGGCCTCCTGGTCCCCTGCAGCTTACAGGACCCTGTCTTCAGCCTGCGCAGTTCCCACCACAGCCGTTTACACAGAGCCTCTCCAGCTCCCCTTTTTACTGACTCTGAATATTTTGCCAGGGCTTCCTCCAGTGGCTCAGTGGTAAAGAATCTGCCTGCAATCCAGGAGATGTGGGTTCGATCCCTGGGTCAGGAAGATCCACTGGAGAAGGAAGTGGCTACCCACTCCAGTATTCTTGCCTGGGAAATCCCATGGACAGAGGAGCCTGGCTGCAGTCCATGGGACTGCAAAGAGTCGGACATGACTGAGCGACTAAAAGAACAACAAAATATTTTGCCACAGAGCTCTGTGAAGAGATGGCATAACAAACGACAAGCATAAGGAGGTGGCGAACCTGGGAAGGCCTCAGGGCATGCATTGTGATCCTGCCTAGTGTGTGCTTCCCCCATGCAGAGGTGGCGATGGGGGCTGTCCTGGGGGTCTTGTGGGTGTGCCTCACTGGCCGTCTCGCACCAGCCCTCCCCATTCTCTCGGGTCAGAGTCTTGCTTATCCCACCCCCAGCCTAATGCAGCACCCAGAGCTCAAGGTGGTTTTGCTTCTCTGAAGACCCCTGACCTGGGCAGCATGTGTTCTCCCAAGAGTGCCCCCGGGAAGCTGCTTTTCAGGACAGCCCAGGGCCCCAACTGAGTAGCCTTTGAGAAGTTGACGTGGAACGCCAGGCCTCATCAGGCGCCACTTGGGGCTGCGGACCCCACTAGCAGTGGGAGGGTGGCTCTGTTCCACAGCAGGACTTGTCGCTTGCCTGCTTGACCCACATCAGTGCCTTCTCTGGGTCATGAAGAGCCTTCCATGGGCAAGGAAAGGGCGGGGCTGGGAGCCCGCTGCGGTGGGGGAAGTGGAATGACGCGCAGCCCCGCTGTGTCCCAGGTGCCCGTTCCTGCACAGGACCACGGGGGACACAGAGCGCCGCTACCACCTCCGCTACTACAAGACGGGGATCTGCATCCACGAGACCGACGCAAAGGGCAACTGCGCGAGAAACGGCCTGCACTGCGCTTTTGCTCACGGGCCCCATGACCTCCGCTCCCCTGTCTACGACATCAGGTGGGCCGACGGCCATGCCAGGCTGAGGGCCCTGGGCACGACCCCAGCTGGAGTGCAGGGCTGGCGCTCCACTGCCTTCCTCCTCACGCTCCCTCCCTGCTCTGTCTTTCCTGCGCTGCTCTCCCCACAGGGAGCTCCAGGCAATGGAGGCCTTGCAGAATGGCCAGACCACAGTAGAGGGCAGCATGGAAGGCCAGTCGGCTGGGGCCGCGAGCCACGCCATGATAGAAAAAATCCTCAGTGAGGAGCCGCGGTGGCAAGGTAAGGGTGGCCACACGGGTGGCCACGCCCCTACCACCAGCTGCCTGTCCTCTCCCCTGTCCTCCCCATAGCCTCCCTGAGCACCACCCATGGCCTTCTCCACCCCAAACCACCAGCTCTCCTGGGAGGCCTGTGCCCCCTCACCCCACCTCACACCAGCCACCTGCAGCCCAGTCTTGCAGAGCCACCCCTGACCCTGGTCCTGTAATCCCAAAATGTTAGGGGTTTCCCTGGTGGTTCAGACGGTAAAGAAACTGCCTACAATGCAGGAGACCTGGCTCAGGGAGATCCTGGGTCAGCAAGATCCCCTGGAGAAGGGAATGGCAACCCACCCCAGTATTGTTACCTGGAGAATTCCGTGGATAGAGGAGCCTGGCGCTCCCTAACTACCTTCAGGGGCTTTCACACATACGTTGGCTGAGCATGTACACGAGTAGGTGTATTCTCAGCCCTGCCGAGGACTCCATTTACTCTGACCTTTGAGCCTCTTTAGTGAGGGATGGTGGTGTTCTCTTTACCTCTCTCCTGGGTCGCAGACTTGGTGTTTGGCCCACAAGGAGGGGGCCTTGCTCATTCCTGTCACCAGAATCTTGGCTCCTGGACCTTTCCCAATAGCTTCTCCTTTCCCTGCCTCCACCCTGCCCACCTGACCCCTGCCTCTGCCCCCCGTTTAGAGACTGCTTACGTGCTGGGGAACTATAAGACGGAGCCATGTAAGAAGCCCCCGCGGCTGTGCCGTCAGGGTTACGCCTGCCCCTACTACCACAACAGCAAGGACCGGCGGCGGAGCCCCCGGAAACACAAATACAGGTCCTTCGGCCCCAGCAGGCCAGCCGTGGGAGGAGGGTGGCAGGCGACAGGTCAAGGCCGAGGCTGCTTCCACTGTGCTCCCAGGGTGGGGGCGGGGAGGCCAGCCCCGGGGGTCGCAGGACCCCTCTACAGGGGAGGGGAATGGTTAGGAGAGCTGAATGATCCTTTGGCGTGAAACGCGGATCTTTTCACTAGAAACCCCTCTAGTTCTGACCCAGAAGGGTGTCTTCAGGGCCAAGCCAGGATGTGGCTGTAGCCTGGCTCTCCTTTTGCGGCACAGTGCTGCCGGGAGGGGAGGACTTGGCTGAAGGGAAGAAAACAGTGTCCTTCTGGTGATGTAGCCAGGCTGGGCAGCAAAGCAAAGCCTGGCTTCTGGCCCGAGTAAGGCGCTCACTCTACAGTGATCTCTCCTGTTTTTGCAAAGCCGGGAGACCTAACAGGGGCCTTGAGCTGCGATCTCATTAGCATTCCCCAGGTCCAGTCTGCATCCTCCTGACGCACCCTGTTATTGAACCAGGTCGTCTCCATGTCCGAATGTAAAGCACGGGGACGAGTGGGGAGACCCCGGCAAGTGTGAGAACGGAGACTCTTGCCAGTACTGCCACACGCGCACGGAGCAGCAGTTCCACCCTGAGGTGGGCTTTGGAGCCGGGAATCCTTTGAGGGGCGGGTGTCCTGTGAATGTGGCTCCCTTAACGCCCAGAGGCACGCGGGAAAGTCACAGCCCTGACCAAGATCATGAGTGGGGAAGATCCCTCTGTGAGAGCTGGGTCGGGGCTGGTTGGGCGTGTGACCCAGGAAGGGAGGTGGTCCCCAGCGTGGGGGTGGCCATGTCTGCTCACTCTGTCTTGAGCGAGGAATTGGTAGGGAGAGACTTAGGGAAGTGGCCTCGAGTGGGGAAGAGAAAGAAGAGACTTCTAAGCTAACCCAGCCCTGCTGAAGACGCCCCGGCTGCCATCCCTCTCTGCCCAGGCCTGACCTGCCTCTCTTCTGCTCTGCCCTCCAGATCTATAAATCCACCAAGTGCAACGACATGCAGCAGTCGGGCAGCTGTCCCCGAGGACCCTTCTGCGCCTTTGCCCACGTAGAACGTACGCTCTTCCCACTGCCCTGGGGCAGGGCCCGCTCCCCAACCCCGCTCCCCTTCCCCGAAGCTCAGTCTGTCAGCCAGCAGTGGGCCCTGCCCACACTGGGAGTTCCATTCCCCCGCCGCCCCACCCCTCCTCTCTGGAGCTGGCTCGAAACCCAGAGCTTCCAGTGTGGTGAGACAGCAGGAACTGTGCCCCTGGTGGCGTGCTCAGAGTCCCAGGCAGAGCCCCGGCCACGGTGCCTCTCCCGTGGCAGACACCACTGATGGAACACGGCGCTCCGCCCTGCTGAGAGCAGAGCTGTCCAAGCGAAACCTAATGCAGCCCCCCTGCGTCATCTCAGGTTTTCAAGTAACCTCACCTAAAAAAAAAGTAGTTTTAAATTAGTTTTTAGTATATTTTTATTTAAGCCAACATAAAATAATTTAAAATATAATCAATATAGAATCAAGGTTGTTTTTTTTTTTCCAAACCAAGTCTTTGAAAGCCACCGGTGTGTACTTGAATAGCTGCAGCACAGTCCATTCCAGCACAGACCAGCCACGTTCTGGGCTCAGCCGTGGCCTGTGGTTCTGGGCTGCCGTATTGCTCAGTGCAGTTCCACACCGCACTGCCCGTCTCAGAGACAGGCTTGAGTTACTGCCCTTGTCCACCCCAGACCACTGCTGTTTGTTCTTAATCCCTTCCTAGCCTTCGGCCTTTTCTCAGGGATTAGAGTGAAGAAGAAATTTCAGGCCCAGTAAGAGGGAAGCACGCACTTGGCTCAGAGGTGGGCCTGGCTAAGGCAGCATGGAGAGCTGATGAATGGCCCAAGCTTTGGAGTCGTGTGGATTGGGGTTCAAATCCCAGTTCTTCTGTTTCCAGCTCAGCCACCTTGAGAGGTTTACCTAACCACTCTGAGTCTGTTTCCTTATCTGTAAAATGGAGACCAGGATATCACTCCTATCTTCCAGTCATTGTGAAGATTCACGAATCATGCAGATTGCCTGGCGCGTAGTAAGTGCACAGTGCGGTGTGTGATGAGAGAAACAAGGAGGCGCCTTCCCTTCACACACGGGGCTGTGTGGTCTCCTTTAAAGGGACCTGGATGTGGTTCTGGAGGGCCGGAGCTGGCTCAGGGGCCTGCTGACACCCTGCCCCTTCTCTTGCAGAGCCCCCCCTCAGTGACGACCTGCAGCCTTCCTCAGCTGTGTCCAGCCCCACCCAGCCAGGCCCCGTCTTGTACATGCCGTCTGCTGCCGGAGACTCAGTGCCCGTGAGCCCCTCCAGCCCGCACGCCCCTGACCTCAGCGCTGTACGTGTCTGGCTGGGGGTGAGGGTGGGGGCACCATTCCTGCCCAGAGCCGGTATCTGCTTCTCTTGCCCTGTGCTTGGGGAGATGGCCTCTGCCCAGGGGGTTCTGCCCTTTAAGCTCCAGAGTTCTTCTGTCACAAGCTGATCGTGGCTGGGGTGGTGTCCCCAGAGCCTGCGATCAGCCTGGGTAGAGCTGTAGAAGGGACAGAGAGCCTCGTGAGGTTCTGAGTTCCCGGGTGCTGGTTGCTCTCCCTGGCAAATGGAAATGGAACTGAGCCTCTTGCTGGAGAGTCCCTCCGACAAGGGGATGGAGGGTAGCCATGCCCCCACCTGCATTCTGCTTATCGGCCCACTTTCTTCCTTTGCTGCAGCTCCTCTGTAGAAACAGCAGCCTCGGCAGCCCGTCTAACCTCTGTGGCTCCCCACCGGGCTCCATCCGGAAGCCCTCCAATCTGGAAAGCATTGTCTTTCCTGGGGAGTCTGGCCTTGCCCCTGGCAACTATAAGAAGGCTCCTGGCTTTGAGAGGGAAGACCAGGTGGGAGCTGAGTACCTGAAAAATTTGAAATGCCAGGTAAGGGATGCGGGGGCAGCCCAGTGAGTTTAGCCACATTCTGCCTGTGGCCGGAGAAGCCCTGGAGGGTTGTCCTGGCCCAGCTACGGGGAGCCTGACCCAGAATTAGAAAGTCCCTGATCCCAGCCTCTCGAAGACTAAGAGAGTGAGTGGGTGAGGCCATCCCATCTTACAGATGAAGACAGGCAGGTTAGAGGCAAGCACCTCACCCAGCATCAGAGCCATCGACCGAGGGCTAGGGGTTCCCACCGCGGTCTTCTGACCCTGCATCCAGTCTCTGCTCTGCCCCATGCTGCCTTGATGGAGGGCTTTGCGGAGCAGGACAAGAGGGGTCTGGAACTGGGCTTCTCTGTGACTTGGAGTCACCAGGGAGGAGAGGAGCAACACCCCTTGGTCCCCAGGGGAGGGAAGGAGAGTGCGTGTGTGTGAAAGGGGACCACACAACAGCACCTCACACTTCCTTGGCCCAGTCCCTGCAGCCTCCACAAGCTGATGCCTGGGAGGACTCGGGCTCAGGAGGTCTCCTAGCACCATATTCATCTCCTGCTCCCTGACTTTTCTCTCAGGCCAAGTTAAAACCGCACTCATTAGAGCCCAGGAGTCAAGAGCAGCCTCTGCTTCAGCCCAAACAGGTATAGAACTCAGGCCCCGCCTTCCCCTTTTGGCACCTGCTGCAGACAGGACAGGCTCAGAACCCCAGGAGGCTTCTTCAGGGAGCTCCGGGCACCACTTGCTCTACAGACTGAGGGCAAGATTAAGGTGGGGCCCCAAATCCAGAGGGCGTGGGGGGGTCAGGCCCTGGAGCCCCTCACCACCTGGACTCATTCATTAGTCAAAAAACTCATTGAGAAACTGGCACTGAATTCGCTTCCCCCTTCCCTACTTCAGGGTTTTAGGGGCAAGGGAGCCTGCAGTCTCCAGGCCACACGTCTCCCTCTCCAGCTCCCCAGGAGGGTGTTGAGGGAACAAGCCAAGAGCTGGGACGCACCCTTGCCATCTGCCCAGCCAGCCCCTGCCGCCAGCTCCTGGCCACGGCCTCAATGGCTGTCCATCTCCATCTTCTCTTCACTCTCGTTGCAGGACATGCTGGGCATCCTTCCCGTGGGTAGCCCCCTCACCTCCAGCATCTCTTCCAGCATCACCTCCAGCCTAGCAGCCACTCCCCCTAGCCCCGCTGGCACCAGCAGCGTCCCTGGCATGAATGCAAATGCTCTGCCCTTCTACCCCACCAGCGACACCGTAGAGTCAGTCATAGGTAATTGGGCCACTTCTGTTGCGAGTCTAGGAGCAGGTCTGTGGTCAGGGATACTGGGTCTCTGGAGTGAGGCTGGTCGCTTCAGACATCAGTCTTGGGAGATCAGAAGGTGGGCGCTGTGAATCCTTTGACCTGGATGGAACTTGTGTCTACAGTGCGGGGCCGAGATGGCTTTCGAGCATGTGAGCCCTTCCGTGTGCTCTTCTGTACAGGTTGGAAGAGGGGCCTCTCCCCGTGGGGGTGTGCAGTCTCATTCCACCGCAGGTGTCATTCAGCCCCAACCAGGTGTCCTTGTGAACAGCCTGCCAGCTGTCCTCAGAGCACCTGGTCATTAGATGCCCCTGCCCTCTCCTCAGCAGGCACGTGTGGCTGAGGCTTGGTGCCTGGTCCTCACAGGCACTGGGGTGACAGATGAGACAGGCCCTTCCTGCGCTCCCCATCCGGCTCCGCAGAGCCCAGTGGACAGGTGCTGGGCAACTGCTAGGCACTAGCCACTGAGGGTCCAGAGACCTGCCCGCCCTCAGGGAGCTCAGGAGGAGGCCTGCCAGCAGGGACTCGTTTCCTCCTGGGGCCAGCAAAGACAGCTTCAGAACAGAGAGTCACTGGAGCTGGACTTGGCCAGGGGTCGGTCTGGGCGGAGGAGCAGCCCAGGCACTATGGAGCCTTTGAGGCAGGGGCAGGAGGAGAGGCAGTTAAGGGCAGGTGGGTCCAGATGGCAGGGCCTGGAACCTGGGGACTGTGTGGCCCTTCAGGAGGCCAGCCAGCTCATACGCTTCTCACTCTTCCTCCAGAGTCTGCGCTGGATGACCTCGACCTGAACGAGTTTGGGGTGGCTGCCCTAGAGAAGACCTTCGACAACAGCACAGTGTCCCACCCAGGCAGCATCACCATGGGTACTGGGCGGTGGGGGGCAGGGGTGGGGGCGGGCTCCNGGGGGGCAGGGGTGGGGGCGGGCTCCTGGGGTCCAGCCTGGCCCCGAATGGCCCACCCAGCCCTCACTCGGCCCCCCTCCTGGCCTCTGTTGCAGGCGGCAGTCTACTGCAGAGCTCCGCGCCTGTGAACATCCCCGGCTCCTTGGGCAGCTCTGCTTCCTTCCACTCCGCGTCCCCGTCCCCTCCTGTCAGCCTCTCCTCTCATTTCCTGCAGCAGCCGCAGGGCCACCTGAGCCAGTCAGAGAACACATTTTTGGGGACCTCAGCATCCCATGGATCTTTGGGTAAGAGCCAGTATGGCTCCCTAAGGCCTGGGGTGGGAATATGGGCTTTTGGAAAGTGCCTTTGGGCATTCTGTCCTGGCTGGAGGCAGTACGGAGTGGAGGTGAGAGCTGGGGATCTGAGCTCAGAGGTGAGTCAGGCCCCTTATCCACAGTACTCTGAGCTGTGTGAACCTGGACAAGTGACTTAACCTCTCTGCCTTAGTTTCCTCTGTCATGTGGGTATAATGGCAGTACCACCTCGTAAGCTGGTGCTGAGGCTTAAATGATGCGAGTGAAGTGCCAGGTGCCAGACCAGTACACAGTGAGAAGCATGGCCTCAGAGTTGCCAGGGCGTTCATCTGTTCTTTATGCCAGTGTGGTTGCTCTGCCCGTCACCCAGAGCTCCTGGAGGCCAAGGGAGAGGTTGAACAGGTTCACACCCAGTGCAGGGTGGCCTTCCTGGCCGGCAGAAGTGCCAGGGAGACGCAGCTCTAACTCCAAAGGCAGTTTGCCAAACCCACCATTGGAACTGTGAGGACTGGGGCTCTGGAAAGCAGGTCAGAGCAGAGGGGCTTGAAAGGTGAGGAGGGGACCTGCGTGTATGAGCGGGGCCAGGTGAGCGTTCACTGTGGAACAGACACAAACCCGCGATGCCCAGCCCACTGCCTCTCTCACCAGCAACCACTGCCCTGACTCTCCCCTCCAGCAGCTGTTCCCCAGAGACCAGAACCACCACCACCCCCACCCCAGGGCCCCTGAGGGTGCTGGCCGTCCTGGTCACAGAGCCTGAGCCTCTGAGGTACGCTTTGACTTGCCGACCAGCTGTGGGTTCTGCCTTGACCTCTCTGGAGATACTTAAGAATGACGTGGAGCCGTCAGCTTTGGAGGCTTAGAGCTGTGTCTGTCTGATGTGCCTCACACATTCTGGAGGCATCTTGACTGTAGCCCTCCGTACTGGCCATGCACTCATTCATTCCTTCCCCGCGTAGTTAACTGAGCAAGTATATGGATACAGTGTGGGCTCAGGCATCTCTGCTGGCATGGTGCCATGGTCTGCGGGGGGAGGCACAGGCGCCAAGCCATGAGAGCGTACTTAGAGACCCTCACTCGTGTGGAGGCAAAGGGCCGGCTCTGTGACTCAGGATAACGGGGTGCCTGACCTGGAGGAAACGCCGCCCCAGTGAGAGGACAGGCGCGGGGATCGCCTTGCCTCCAGGACGGGGCCGAGGGCCTTGTGTCTCCACACGGGATGACAGTGGTCACATGGCCGTGCTTGTGTTGCTTGGAAGACAGACTTTCTTAAATCTGTTTGGTTCTGGAAAATCCTGGCTAGATTAGTGGGAAAGGGAGCAAGAAAGAAGTCATCAAAGTGATACATGTGGGCAGAATGCGGCCAGAAGTGGGTATAGGTCTCTCTCGGAAGACGGGCCGCCTTAGGGGCCACAGAGCAGGGGCTCACAGTATGAGCAGCTCAGGCGCTCAGTCGTGTCTGACTCTCTGAGACTCCATGGACCACAGCACCCCAGGCCTCCCTGTCCATCACCAACTCCCGGAGTTTACTCAGACTCATGTCCATTGAGTCCATGATGCCATCCAGCCATTTCATCCTCTGTCGCCCCCTTCTCCTCCTGCCCTCAATCTTTTCCCAGCATCAGGGTCTTTTCAAATAAGTCAATTCTTCGCATCAGGTGGCCAAAGTATTGGAGTTTCAGCTTCAGCATCAGTCCTTCCAGTGAATATTCAGGACTGATTTCCTTTAGGATGGACTGGTTGGATCTCCTTGCAGTCCAAGGGACTCTCAAGAGTCTTCAACAACAACACAGTTCAAAAGCATCAGTTCTTCGGCGTTCAGCTTTCTTTATAGTCCAACTCTCACATCCACACATGACTACTGGAAAAACCATAGCTTTGACTAGATGGACTTTTGTTGGCAAAGTAATGTCTCTGCTTTTTAATATGCTGTCTAGGTTGGTCATAGCTTTTCTTTCAAGGAACACACATCTTTTAATTTCATGGCTGCAGTCACCATCTGCAGTGATTTTGGAGCCCCCCAAAATAAAGTCTGTCACTGTTTCTACTGTTTCCCCATCTACTTGCCATGAAATGATGGGACCGGATGCCATGTCTTAGTTTTCTGAATATTGAGTTTTAAGCCAACTTTTTCACTCTCCTCCTTCATCAAGAGGCTCTTTAGTTCCTCTTCTCTTTCTGCCATAAGGGTGGTAGTATCTACATATCTGAGGTTACTGATATTTCTCCTGGCAGTCTTGATTCCAGCTTGTCCTTCATCCAGCCCAGCGTTTCTCATGATGTACTATGCATAGAAGTTAAATAAGCAGGGTGACAATATATAGCTCTGACATACTCCTCTCCTGATTTGGAACCAGTCTGTTTAAGCAAACACCCGCCAAATGGCCAGGTGAGAGCTGAGCAGGTGAGGGCGCGGGTGAGCACATGGCTTAGCCTATCGCAGAGCGCAGGCCTTTGCGGCCAGATGTCCTGACTGTACGGGCTCTCCCGCTTCCTTTTCCGTGATTCCCGGCAACACATTTTATCTCAGTTTCCTCGTTGTAAAACAAGGGGGCTGGACCCAGGGCTCCCTGAGCTCTTCTTGCTCCAGCTCTGCCATCATCTGAGGCTTTGACCTATGTCTTGCTTTCCTGAATCTCCTCCTGGGCCCTCACATCACAAGAAGGCTCCCCTTCCTCTAGCCTGGAAGTTGGGATCACAAATCCCCACACTCTCCGGCTGCTCTCCCCAGTCCCCCAAATCACCTTGGGAGGCAAGTGAGGGGAACCCTGCTTTACAGACAGGGATGCTGAGACGCAGAAGTAACAGGTGGTGCTTACACATCCCCATGAAATTCCCAGCCTGGCATTGCTGGAGCCTGGCACAGACAGCCCCCGGGAGCCCCCAGGCAGGGCTGACCGGGCCCGGGCCCAAAGCCCTTCGGAGCGCTGATGGCCCTCCCCTTCCCGGGGCAGGTCTGAATGGGATGAACAGCAGCATCTGGGAGCACTTTGCCTCTGGAAGCTTCTCCCCGGGCACTTCCCCTGCCTTCCTGTCAGGGCCAGGGGCTGCCGAGCTGGCCCGGCTTCGGCAGGAGCTGGATGAAGCCAACGGCACCATCAAGCGGTGGGAGGAGTCCTGGAAGCAGGCCAAGCAGGTACTGAGCTCCCAGGCCCACCCGCCTTCCCCAGGGCCCAGGGCATTCAGCCGGAGCCTGTCTTACATGGAGTGGGTGCAGGGGCTGGGGGAGCCAGGGGTCCCAGAGAGCAGGGCAGAAACGCAGCTGTTTATTCTCTCCCCCGTGGAAAAACTTGCCTTGTCAGTCGGGACCATGGGGTGTTTGGTGTCACAGGCCTGGAATCCCCTCTCCAAGCTGTTCATGTGGTCTGGTCTCCGTAGTATCGCGTGCCTCTCCCCAGAAGTCCTGACTCCTGAGCTCTGGGTCCAGGGTTCTAGGTTCTGAGATGGGCCACAGCCTGGTTGCCCCTCGAGGTGCTGGCCAGCTCCGCCTGGCACTCCCTTGCTCCGCTGGGCTTGGCCCCCTGCCCTGCCCACAGAGGGTCTCGCAGGTCCTGAAACTTTTCTTTTCTGCAGGCAGCATCAGCCCTTCTCCCTGCCCCCCTTCCCAGACACCTGCCCCAGCTCCCAGCAGGCCCCACGGCCGCGGTGGCCCCCACGGGCCCCCAGAGACGCACTCTCGGGCAGGGGAGAAGGGTAGCAGGCCATCGTGACAAGGTGCTGCGTGTTGGGCCCACAGGCTTGTGATGCCTGGAAGAAGGAGGCAGAGGAGGCTGGGGAGCGGGCCAGCGCGGCGGGCGCGGAGTGCGAGCTGGCCCGGGAGCAGCGGGATGCCCTGGAGGTACAGGTGAAGAAGCTGCAGGAAGAGCTGGAGCGGCTGCACTTGGGCCCCGACCCTCAGGCCCTGCCCGCCTTCCCCGGCCTGGAGGCCCTCTCGCTCTCCACCCTCCACTCTCTCCAGAAGCGGCTGCGGGCTCACCTGGAGCAAGTGGACAAGGTCAGCACCCCGGGGAGCACGGGTGAGGCTGCATCGTGGCCTCGGCCAGTTCTGGGGCTCAGATGGGTCCCTGCCTCTCTGGGCTGGCCACCCTCCTCCTGAGAGCCTCTGCCGCAGCTGAGCTGACCCAGGACGCCCGGACTGGGGAGGGGAGAGGGGAGGTAGGGGGCGCCAGGGCCCACCCCGCTCTTTGGAGGGCAGGCCTGAGCTGGTCTGCGGTAGTGCGCCTGCGTCCTGGGCTTCATCCGGACCCCTTCCCTTCCTGTGAGCTCTCTGCATGCCAGCAGATGTGCCAGAATGTTAGGTCCCTGGGGCTCTTGTGTGCATTCCTCGGTGCACTGCTGGGTCCTAGGAGCACGACCTAGCAGGGAAGAGCTTTCTTCCCTTCACTGGACTTCGGGCAGCCAGGCCCCACGTGTGGCCCTGTCACCTCAGGCCCAGTGGTGCCCTCTTCAGACCCCAGAGTTCTCACGGGCAACCTAGGGCCCCCACAAGATCTAACAAGACAAGAGGCGGGAGCCTCGGGGCAAGGAGAGGCCCAACCCCGTGGGAGCTGCAGAGCAGCCCGGCTTCCCGCATCCCGCCAGGCCCTGCTGGGCCCACTGGCAGCTGAAGGCAGAGATCGGTGCCTCGAGGCGATGAGCCTGGCCTCTGGCCCTGCCCTCTCGGGGGCTGTGAGCAGGCTCTAGAGCTCTGTGCCTGTCTCCTCACCTGAAGGAGCCTGAGTGAGAGTGGAGGGAGCTCCTTGTCCCATGCGGGGCCAGGCCAGTGACTGTGGTGTCCCTCCCTCCACAGGCCGTATTCCACATGCAGTCGGTGAAATGCCTTAAGTGTCAGGAGCAGAACCGAGCGGTGCTGCCGTGCCAACACGCCGTGCTGTGCGAGCTCTGTGCTGAGGGCAGTGAGTGCCCCGCCTGCCAGCCGGGCCGGGCCCATTCCCTCCAGTCGTGACCCTGCAGGCCGGCCCCAGCCTGGCTCAGATCTTCTCACCTAGGACTTTTTAAAGTGTATATATATATATATATATGTATGTATGTATGTATGTATGTATGTATATGTATATGATTATGTATATGTATACATTTCTGTACGTGTGTAGGTATGCGTGGGCGGCCCGCGTGTGAACAGTGTGTGTATATCTGTACATAGATATAGACACACACTTTAAAACAGACTTACCAAGCACTTTTTAAAAGAAAAAAACTATTTTGCAGTTCTCCCCCTGCCCGCTCCCTACCTTTCCTGCTGCAGAGACAAAGTCCCCTCTTCTCCCACCAGCCTTCTGGCAGGGAATTTGTTTCTGTCTCTTTTTTATGTAGGAACTATTTTTAACTTTTTCCTGGGGCCTGAGCAGGTCAGGGTGGGAAGCTCGAGGGGGCCCAGGGGAGGGGACAAGCCTTCAGGGCAGGCCCTGTTCACCCCACTTCCCCAAGCCAGGGCAACCGCCAGAGTGTGGAGGACCCAGGGCAACCCTGGTTCCCAGCTGTGAGGCTGAGAGGGGGTGCATGCCCGCCGAGCTCCTAGGTTTACCAAATGTGTATTTAGTCTGGGCTGGCAGGCCAAAGCTGTGGGGCCAGCCCCACTCCCGACCCTGGGCCCTTGACGCTCCTCGAGGGGCAAAGCCCAGGCGTTCTACCCCTCAGGTACCTGAGGCCGGGGTCTTCCCCAGCCCTTCCCCTAGCCCTGGGCTCCTGGAGCGGCCTCCCTGGCCCTGGGGCACCTAGAGGCTGCCACTGCCCTCTCCACCCCCCCACAGCCCTCCCCCTGGCAGCTAGCAGGGCAGTGGGCGGGGAGGAGCTGCGGACCGCGAGGACCAAGGCAGGGCCCGGCTCTGCCCTCCTGGCCAGGCAGGGCTCTGTATGCATTCCGTGGTGCTCTCTTGAGTGCAGCTGACGTCCTGCCCCGGTGGGGAGCAGGCGCCCGTGTGCGTGTGTGTGCGTGCCTGTCTGATGTATGTTGTGTCTTAGCTTCCATTTTAAACATTGTTCTGTACAGAGAGATGCGGCAGGGGTGGGAGGGCAGAGTGGGCAGAGGGAGGCCACCCCGCACCCCGCACGGGGGGTCTGGGGTGGGAGCGAGAGGGCCGCCGAGGGTCTGGCCTGGCCCAGGCCCCAGCTTGGGCTTAGCACGAAAGGGCTTTCAATGAATCAAGTGAAAACTTTTTTACAAAAATGCAAAAATCAAAGCTCCAAACATATTGGAAATAAAATATGAACTTGTGATGGCAGCTTGTTTACATAGGGGTGCGGGAGAGCGGGGCCCTAAATGAGGGCCTCTTGACTGTGCATTGGTCTGGCACCCAGCTGGCTGTCCCACCCAGGCCCAAGGGCTACTCCGGGCTCCTGGACGGTGTGTTCTCTGCCGCAGGCCTGCTGGGGCCTTTAATCTTGGACCCGGAGACCGCCCAGGCCAGAGAACTCTTCAGAGCTCTGTCGTCAGTGGCAACTGGTGTACCTAACTGTCTTCCAATAGACAAGGCCCCAAGTAGTTTCTCAGGAACAGACAGTGCCTGCTCTTAAAAGCATCAAAAGAAGGGTGGGCCTGCCCCTTGAGGGAGCCTTCGGGCCACCTCCCTCCCCCTGCCTCAGGGGAACAGAGCTGCCTGGAGCCTTGGAGATGAACTTATCTGATCACCCCTGTGCAGACTCCGAGAGGTTAAGTGACTCAACCATGGTCAAGTGAATGACAGTGAGCCGCAGGCTCTGACTCCCAGCCTGTGGGCTACTCCCCTAGACAGGTCTGGGGTGCCATTCCTCTAAGCCCTGCTGTCTAGAGTGGCGCCTCGGGCTGAGCCTGCGCTGGGGGAGGCCCCCTACTCCAGGTGCTCTCACTAGAGTGCCAGGTTCCTGTGCTGGCACTGGCCACAGAGCCTGGTATGTCTGGTGGGTGGTTTCTTTAAAGCCTTCTGCCAAAATA
>SJYQ01091935.1:0-25128 GCA_006410935.1 Redunca redunca | reverse complement strand
ATTTAACAAGCCTAACCTTGACTCAAGCAGTGAATGCCTATAAACATAATAAATGAAAAAAGCTATAGTATTTTTATAACATAAAACAGTATCATTTATAGCTTGTCAATTGCATACTGTCATCCAGCAAAAATAAAAAGCCCAGTAGAGAATTAAGTTATCTTCATACCTGCAAATGATGGAGGCTATTTTTGTTAAGGCTGTCGGAATTTACTAACCACAATTATGATATATAGTCCAAAGAATGTAGTAACCTCCTTATCATGTTAATTAATTGTTCTCTTTTGAAGATCTGTTGCATTGACTAATTGAACGATAATTCAAGTAGAGTATCCCAGAAAAAACCACCTGGGCTCCCTCTTCGGAGTCTGGCTGGTGGCCCTGAGCATTGCCAATGGCCCCAACTCTCCCTGACTTTGTGTCCTCGTTTAGAGGCCTCATCTTTGCGCACGGCTTCATCGCCAGTGGGCTGGAAGCAACTTGGGGTTGTATTTTGTTGGGAGTTGTTTGGCCAGGGCCTTTGAACAGTAGTGCCCCAATGAAGTACTAGGGAGTATTTATGTAAGAATGAGCTTTTCTTTTTTTTTTTTTTAACAATAATATCCTTTTAGAAATTTCTAACTACTTTGTAACTGCATGACTTAACCTGGTGATAAAACAGTTATTAAAAAGACTACCTTTTCCAAAGCTTATGTTTCATTTCTGTGTTTTTGTATTTGATATGTTTGCCTCTTTCAGTAGATGATAAAACTATAATTGGGTTTCTGAAATTTTTGAAACACATACATAATGTATCTTTGGATTATATTGAGCAGCCCAAGTTTGATTCTTGGATTCTTTTGTGTTTTATTCTATGAAACAGTATCAATGGCTGTTCTCGGGGAAGAGGTTCTAGTGCGTAAAAGTGATGTACCAACATAATTTATATACCTTTTTTTAATATATAAGTACTTTTTAACAAAGGGAGGTTTTGTTGATTATGGTTTTGTTTTTAATAATTTAGTCAAAGATATAACAAGAGAGAATACTAATAATCATAGTATTCATATGATTGATAGTAATCACAGTATCCATAATCAGCAACTGGATTCTAGACCTGATTCCACCAGCTTATATAGATAGCAAATCTGGAACATAACTTTCAGCTGAACTTTGTGTCTGTTTTGTACTGACTGTCTCTCCATGGTTCTGAGCATCTGGTCAAGGAGTAGATAAGCCCATGGCACTGTGGTCATGGCAAGCCCTTCCCAAGCATAGTGATGTCCATTTGCATTCTAAATGAATATCAAAATAGGGGTGGGGGCGGCAGGGAAAGATGTGAAAACAAGTTCCAGAATATTTGGAATAATACCAGGTAGGTGAGTAGAATTCAGGCCGTGTGACAGCGGGACGATAAAGCTTAGTGTGGTCTTTGGCTGACATATTGGGAGTATTCATATAGTGCAGGCAGATGTTTACCACTGAGCCACCAGGGGCGCTCTAACACCTATGAGATTAGTATTATCCTTATACCAAAGCCAGGCAAAGACAAGATTACACACCAGCATCCCACGTGTGTGTGTGTGTGTGTGTGTGTGTGTGTGTGTGTGTGTGTGCGCGCGCTCAGTGCCGTGCAGTGAAAATCAACTGGGAATCAACTGCCAGGAGACACTGGGTCAAGAAGACCCCCTGCGGAAGGAAATGAACACCCACTCTAGTATTATCACCAGGAAAATCCCATGCAGAGAAACCTGGTGGGCTACATACAGTCCATGGGGTGCAAAAAAGACAGCGTGGCAACCAAACGTTATATGGGAGACATATATATAAACGATATTCAATATCCTGTAATGAGTCAGAACTGCCATCATTTAAAAGTCTACAAACAATAAATGTTGAAGAGTATGTTGAGAAAAGGAAGCCATCTCACACTGTTAGTGGGATTATACATTGCTGTAGACATTATAGAAAACAGTGTGGAAGTTACTAAAAAAACTAGAGGTGCCATATGCTCCAGAAATCTGTCTCTCGGGCATGTATCCAGACATATCTCTAGTTCAAAATGATACGTGGATCCCTATGTTCATAGCAGCCTAACAGAATGGCCAGGACATGGAGACAGCCTCAGTGTCCACTGACGGATGGATGGATGAAGAGGCTGTGGTGCATATAATGGAACCTTACTCAGCCACACAGAAGAATGAAATAAGGCCATTTGTAGCAACAGGGATGAACCTTGCAATTACCAGAGCAAGTGGAGTAGATCAGGAGGAGACAAATACCATATCATATCACTCCTACGCGGAATCTAAAATAGAACAAATGTACATACCTACCAAACGAGAAGACTCAGAGAACAGATCTGTGGTTGCCAAGGGAGAGGGAAGGAGGGGAGGGAAGGACCGGGAGTTTCAGATTAGCATGTGTGATTAAGCATATAGGCTGGCTAAACAAGGCCCTACTGTATAACACAGACCTATACTCATTAACCTATAATAAACCATAGTGAAAAGGTGTATGTGTAACTGAACCACTCTGCTGTATACCAGGAACTAACATGGCACTATAAGTCAATTATTCCTCAATTTAAAAAAATACCCCTTAGTAACAAAGACACAAAAGTATTCAGAAACCATATCCAATAGCACATAAGTATATACATCATGGAGAAGGCAATGGCACCTCACTCCAGTTCTCTTGCCTGGAAAATCTCATGGACGGAGGAGCCTGGTGGGCTGCAGTCCATGGGGTTGCAAAGAGTCAGACACGACTGAGCGACTTCACTTTGACTTTTCACTTTCATGCATTGGAGAAGGAAATGGCAACCCACTCCAGTGTTCTTGCCTGGAGAAGCCCAGGGACAGGGGAGCCTAGTGGGCTGCCGTCTATGGGGTCGCAGAGTCGGACACGACTGAAGCGACTTAGCAGCAGCATATACATCATAGATACATCATGATCCTGTAGGATTTATCCCAGGAATGCAAGGATGGATCAACATAAGAAATCAATCTGAAACCTTTTTTATGAATGAAGATGGCACCAAAGGTGGAGAAAGAAGCTGCTGCCCTCTCAAAGCCAAAGCTACAGTAAAGGCTTTGAAAAGCCAACAAACCAGTGTTCAAAGGCATCCACAGCCACAAAAAAGAGAAGATCCGGACATCACACACATTCTGACAGCCCAAAACACTGACTCAGGAGGCAGCCCGAATATCCTTAGAAGAGCACCTGTAACAGAAACAAGTTTGACCGCTATGCCATCATCAAGCTCCCCCTCCCCACTGAGTCAGCCACGAAGGAAATAGACAACACACTGGTATTCATCGTGGATGGCAAGGCCAACAAGTACTAGATTAAACATGCAGTGAAAAGGCACTGTGATGCTGACATGGCTAAGGTCAGCACCCTGATCAGACCTGATGAAGGCATATGTTTAACTGGCTCCTAACTACAATACTTTGGATATTGCAAACAAAACTGGGATCGTCTAAAAATGAGTCCAACTGGCTAACTATAAAAGTTTTCACTGCATAAAAATGAAGAAATCAATCTAATAAATCCCATTAACTGAACAAAGTGGAGAGGGGACACATAATCTCAATTGCTGTGGAAAAAGCACTTGACAAAATTCAAGACCGTTTCTAAACATAAACGTTTGTGAAAAACCTACAGCTAATATACTCATTGGTGAAAAATAGAAAGCTTTCCCACTTTCACCCTGTTATTCAACATTATACTGGAAGTCCTAGCCAGAGCAATTAGGCAAAAAAAAAAAAAAAGCCATCTGAATTGGAAAACAAGAGAAACTGTTTACAGATGACATGATTCTGTATAGAAAATCCCATAAAACATACACGCACACACACACACACACACACATGCACACTCTACTGGAGCTAATAAACTAAGCAAAGTTACAGGCCACAAGACCAACACTCAAAAATCAGTTTTCCTATGCATCAGCAAAGAGCAATCTGTAAAGGAAATTAAGAAAACAATTTCACTTACAATAGCATCCAGATGAATAAAATGTCTGGGAGGAAATAAATTTAACCAAGGAGGTGAAAGCCTTATGAAGCTACAGACCAATGGAATCGAATTGAGAGTCCAGAAATGTCTGTGGTTAACTGATTTTTTTTTAACAGTGCCAACATCATCTGTATTAGTTTCCCAAGGGTGACTTAAAGTACCACAAACTGATGGCTTAAAGCCACAGAACTCTGGGGACTTCCCTGGAGGTCCAGTGGTTAAGAATCCACCTTCCAAAGCGGGGGACATGGGTTTGATCCTTGGATGGGGACTAAGTCTGGGTCACAACTACTGAGCCGTATGCCGCAGCTAGCAAAGCCTGCGTGCCACAACAAAAGATCACACATACTTTAACGAAGATCCCAGGTACCACGGCAACGAAGACCCAACAGAGCCAAAAAAAAATAGCTAAACGAACATTTTTTACAAACACATGGAGCTTTATTGTCTGGTAGTTTGGGCTGCAATAAACCGAGGTGTCAGCGGGGCCATGCTTTCCCTGAAGCCCAGAGGGAAGCACTTCTTACCTTTTTCTAGCTTTTAGTGGTGGCATCAAGCCGTGGCAGGAGAAGGAAATGGCAGCCCACTCCAGTGTTCTTGCCTGGAGAATCCCAGGGACGGGGGAGCCTGGTGGGCTGCCGTCTCTGGGGTCGCACAGAGTCGGACCCGACTGGAGCGACTTAGCAGCAGCAGCGTCAGGTCGTGGCAGTCTCTGGCTTGCAGCTATATCACTCTACTCTCCGCTTCTGTTGTCTCATGGCCATCATCACTCTGTGTGTGTCTTCTTACAGGGACACCAGTTATCCTGGCCTGTGTCCACCTTACTCCAGTATGACCTCATCTTAACTAGTTACATCTGCAATGACTGTTTCCAAATCAGGTCACATTCTCGGGTACTGGAGATTAGGACTCAGACATATCTTTCACAGGCGGACTCAATTCAACACATAACACCGTCCAGTGAAAAAAGAATAGACTCTTCAACAAAAGGCATTAGGAACATACCCACATGCAAAGGGACAAAGTATGACTTCCTCACTCCGTGTATAAAAATTAACTCAAAATGGATCAAAGACCTAAGGGGTGAAACTATAAAGCTATAAGAAGAAACCATATTGCTAAAACTTCATGGCCTTGAATTTGGTAATAAATTTTCATTTTTTATTTGATTTCACTCTATTTCATTCCTTTTTTATAATTTCTAACTATTTGTATTCTCTATTTGATATTGATCTCATACCTTCCTTTAGTTCTTTAGATCTGATTTCTTTTAGCTCTTCAAACCTGTTTAAAATAGTTGAAGTCTTTGTCTAGTAAGTCCATTTTCTGGGCATCTTTAGGCACAGTTTCCATCCCCCACACACAGTTTAAATCGATCATAATTTCTTTCCTTGCATATCTTTGTTTTGTTTTTGCTGAACACTAGACATGTTAAATAAGACAAAGTGGGAACTCTGGAAATCAGATTTCTCCCTCCTCCCTCTGAGACTTGCTGTCGTTGAGTGTTTAGTGAGCTTTCTGAACGAACTCTAACAGTCAGTGCTCTTTGCTGCATGGAGCCACTGAAATTTCTCCTCAGCTAGCTCAGTGGTCAGCTAACGACTGGACAGAGATTTCTCCAAGGACCTAGAATCAGGAGGTCTCCTGCCTTTGCCAAGACTCTGCATGCCGGGCCTCACCTTCCACACTAAGCCAGGCAGTTTACGTGTTGGCCTTGCTTCTCACATCCTGCTTGCACAAATCCTCAGGGTTAAAGATGAGCGCCGAACCTCAGGCCTTCTCAGGTCTTTCCTGAACTATGGCCTCACACAGGTGCATGGCCTACATTCCCAGCGGTATACTGGGAATCTTCAAAGTATGTTGGGAATTTTCAAAGCCCCAAAAGGACATTTTAGCCCCCAGTTTTTCCTTTTAAACTGATTTTTTTTTTTTAATTTGCTTAAACTGTTATTGACCACCTCATACTGCCTCAAGTCCAAGGGAGCCCCTAAGCCTTCTCATTCACCAGACTGTTTCTTTCTACCGATAAGAGGCTCTCTTCTTTCAGTGTTTTCCTGTGTTCTAGTGTGGAGCCCCCATAGGGCCCCAGTGGTGACTTACTGACGAAAACAGTGGTTTTGTTTTGCATCTTCTTTCTTCTGTTGTTTCTTGAACACTTTAAAAAAGCAACATCTACAGATTAAAAAGGATTCATTCCAAACATCTAATCTTTGCAACTTTCTCACAATATCTGAGGTACTTTGCCCCTCCCCTACAAAAACGTCAGATTTGCCATTCTAATGTTTTGAGGGGCCTTGGAATCTGCATTAGCGTGACATCTATAAACCTGACAAGTCCTTTCTAAAAATTCAGAGAGGTCTTCATTTGTTTTGCTGAATTTTTTGAGACTCTTTATCCTTTGGTTCTCCTTTATAAAGTTTTGCCAAGATGCATTTATTTTCTAATAAGGGTATTCTTCCTTCATTGGAGTCCCAGTTTGGTTCAGCTCAGGGTACTGCCAAGTGGGCTTTGGGTATGGAAGATCCTCCCTATTAAGGAAGGTTGCCATCTCTCCAATTAAATAACTCTGAGAAAGCCAGTGGGCTGATCATTTGCATTTAGGTTCCCTATGAGATTAGGCTTCCCTGGTGGCTCAGACAGTGAAGCGTCTGCCTGCAACGCCAGAGACCTGGTTCGATCCCTGGGTCGGGAAGATTCCCTGGAGGAGGAAATGGCAACCCTCCTCAATTACTCTTGCCTGGAAAATGCCATGGACAGAGTAGCCTGGTAGGCTACAGTCCATGAGGTCACAAAGAGTCAGACACGACTGAGCAACTTCACTTTCACTTTCCCTATGCGATAATGGGGAAGGGAAACTGTATTCCCCTGGGAGTGGCTTCTGGCCCGAACTGAGTGCCCTGTCAGATCTTACCTGATACCAGACCAAGTACTTGTGCCCCAAAACCTAACACGGGATTTTCTAACTGACCTCTATTAGGGAGGGAAGTCATGAGCCCCAGGGCCAGAAATTGGGGCTGGGCAGGAATGGTAGGCGCTGGAGGACTGGATATAATTGGCAGAATGGCCAGACTGGCTGGGACTGCCAGCTCAGCCAGAGGAGCTAAGGCTTGAAGCAACATGCCCTCGCTCTCACCTCCCTCCTTTTCCCAATGTACCAGCACAAATGCTTGCTCACAAAGGACTTCATCCCTCTTCCCCACTTCTTCACAAAATAGCTATAGAGCCACTCAAACGTCACTGTGCAGAGGAAGTAAGAGATGAGGGTTCAAGCCCTGGGTCGGGACGATCCCCTGGATGAGGGTGTGGCCACCAACTCCAGTATTCTTGCCCAGAGAAGCCCATGGACAGAGAAGTCTGGCAAGCTGCAGTTCATCGTGTCACAAAGAATCAGACACAACTGAAGCGACTTAGTACACACTCATGCACGCACCAGAATTTTAGGAGCTCCGTATAATTTCTAGAACATGTATGTTAATCATGATGTAAATGTGGTGCTTTTTTTCCCAGCATTACCATGCTTATTTATTAAGGAGTTCTGAGAAAAAAAATTGTTCAAAGTACTGCTGTGGACATCATTTACGTATGATACACTGCAAGAATTTTTATCACCCCTTACTTGACAATGCTTCCCACATAATATAACATACCAAATAAGCCTGATTAGTTTAATATTCCTCTGAGACAGAAAGAAAACAATTTGAGATGTTACAACCCCCAGGAAAACTTCAAAGTTAACTAGCTTCAAATGAACTTCATTTAGAATTTGATCTTTAGGAAGTTTATCAAAAGTATCAAAAGTTTTAACCAGTGATAAAAAAAGAAAAGATCTCAGTATCAAATACAGATCACTTAAAGAAACAATTACCAAAAGCATTTTAATATTTTAAGAAAACTTAGTCCTCTTAGAGAACCAAAGTCAGGTTTTGCACCACTTTACCTTTAAACTCTGCTTTCTTAAATTCAATCTTAGCTAATCCCGATCACACACAAAAAACTTTCAGTGTTCTGCCTGCAAAAACCTTACACAATTTTCTATATGCATATTAATCTGTCCCTCACTTTTTCCATTCAGAACAAGCTCTAGAACAAACTCACATTTTTCCCTTTAACAAAATACATTTTCATGCCTCGTACCTTCTTTGCTAAAAGACACACACTACATCTTGCATACTGAAATACTCTCCTTACAATTCTTAACCTTAAAACCTTAATCTCCAGTGAAAACCCAAGAAGTAATTTTAAAACTGTCAAATCAGCATTTCCTGATTGACACATGCTTTAGTCTTCCTCTTCTAAGAAGACAAAAGTTGGTAAATTTAGACATGCCTGCAATGGCACCCCACTCCAGTTCTCTTGCCTGGAAAATCCCATGGATGGAGGAGCCTGGTGGGCTGCAGTCCATGGGGTTGCTAAGAGTTGGACACGACTGAGCAACTTCACTTTCACTTTTCACTTTCATGCATTGGAGAAGGAAATGGCAACCCACTCCAGTGTTTTTGCCTGGAGAATTCCAGGGACGGGGGAGCTTGGTGGGCTGCCATCTATGGGGTCACACAGAGTTGGACACGACTGAAGTGACTTAGCAGCAGCAGCAGCAATTAATATTCTAATATTTTATCCTATTTGAAATGAGCTACATAGTCAATGATTCTCTTCATTTAACTTAGTTTCAAGTTACAAAAACCTAGAGAGACTATTTCAGATAGACATTCCCCAAATATAATCATTCCTATGTGCTGTGTGTGCTAAGGCGCCTCAGTCATGTTCAACTCTTCATGACCCCGTGGACTGTAGCTTACCTGGCTCCTCTTCCATGGGATTCTCCAGGCAAGAATACTGGAGTGGGTTGCCATGCCCTGCTCCAGAGGATCTTCGTGGGTTCTTTACCACTAGCGCCACTTGGGAAGCCCAATTATTCCTATAGAATTTACCTAAATTTACTTCATATACCTCTATTTTATTTACTTAAAAGCTTTGTCATCTGTTAATCTGTTATTTTTCTTGCTGACAAACTTTGTAGCAAGAACAGGGCTTCTTTGATTTCTAATAAACTTAGGTACAATAAAAGTAATATACTTAATGTTGACGACTCTAAGCACAGATCCGTATAAATCAAACCAACAAGCTTACACAAACTTTCATACTAGATATTAATTCAATACTGAATATTTCCTAGATCACATGAACACAAAATTCATTCTAGCTAGAGTCTTTTATATTTGAGTATTTATATAAGTGCTTAATTTCCTTTAAGCTAATTCAATAGATGAACTCCCCAGGCCGGTAGGTGCCCAATATGCTAACTGAGATCCGTGGAGAAATAACTTCAGAAAGAATGAAGGGATGGAGCCAAAGCAAAAACTTTGGATAGGACTGATGATAGAAGCAAGGTTTGATGCTGTAAAGAGCAATATTGCATAGGAACCTGGAATGTTAGGTCCATGAATCAAGGCAAATTGGAAGTGGTCAAACAGGAGATGGCAAGGGTGAATGTTAACATTCTAGGAATCAGCGAACTAAGATGGACTGGAATGGGTGAATTTAACTCAGATGACCATTTTATCTACTACTGTGTGCAGGAAGCCCTTAGAAGAAATGGAGTAGCCATCATGGTCAACAAAAGAGTCTGAAATGCAGTACTTGGATGCAATCTCAAAAACGACAGGATGATCTCTGTTCGTTTCCAGGGCAAACCATTCAATATCATGGTAATCCAAGTCTATGCCCCGACCAGTAATGCTGAAGAAGCTGAAAGGTTCTATGAAGACCTACAAGACCTTCTAGAACTAACACCCAAAAATGATGTCCTTTTCATTATAGGGGACTGGAATGCAAAAGTAGGAAGTAAAGAAACACCTGGAGTAACAGGCAAACTTGGCCTTGGAGTACAGAATGAAGCAGGGCAAAGGGTAATAGAGTCTTGCCAAGAGAACACACTGGTCATAGCAAACACCCTCTTCCAACAACACAAGAGAAGACTCTACACATGGACATCACCAGATGGTCAACACCGAAACCAGATTGATTATATTCTTTGCAGCCAAAGATGGAGAAGCTCTATACAGTCAGCAAAAGCAAGACCGGGATCTGACTGTGGCTCAGATCATGAACTCCTTATTACCAAATTCAGACTCAAATTGACAAAAGTAGGGAAAACCATTAGACCATTCAGGTATGACCTAAATCAAACCCCTTATGATTATACAGTGGAAGTGAGAAATAGATTTAAGGGCCTAGATCTGATAGATAGAGTGCCTGATGAACTGTGGACGGAGGTTCATGACATTATACAGAAGAAAGGGATCAAGACCATCCCCAAGAAAAAGAAATGCAAAAAAGCAACATGGCCGTCTGGGGAGGCCTTACAAACAGCTGTGAAAAGAAGAGAAGTGAAGAGCAAAGGAGAAAAGGAAAGATATACTATCTGAATGGAGAGTTTCACAGAATAGCAAGGAGAGATAAGAAGGCCTTCCTCAGAGATCAATGCAAAGAAATAGAGGAAAACAATAGAACAGGAAAGACTAGCGATGTCTTCAAGAAAATCGGAAATATCATGGGAACATTTCATGCAAAGATGGGCTCAATAAAGGAGAGAAGTGGTAGGGGCCTAACAGAAGCAGAAGATATTAAGAGGTGGCAAGAATACACAGAAGAACTGTACAAAAAAGATCTTCACGACCCAGATAATCACGATGGTGTGATCACTCATCTAGAGCCAGACATCCTGGAATGTGAAGTCAAGTGGGCTTTAGGAAGCATCACTATGAACAAAGCTAGTGGAGGTCTTAGAATTCCAGTTGAGCTATTTCAAATCCTAAAAGATGATGCTGTGAAAGTGCTGCACTCAATATGCCAGCAAATTTGGAAAACTCAGCAGTGGCCACAGCACTGGAAAAGGTCAGTTTTCATTCCAATCCCAAAGAAAGGCAATGTGAAAGAATGCTCAAACTACCGCACAATTGCACTCATCTCACACACTAGTAAAGTAATGCTCAAAATTCACCAAGCCAGGCTTCAGCAATACATGAACCGTGAACTTCCAGATGTTCAAGCTGGTTTTAGAAAAGGCAGAGGAACCAGAGATCAAATTGCCAACATCCGCTGGATCATGGAAAAAGCAAGAGAGTTCCAGAAAAACATCTATTTCTGCTTTATTGACTATGCCAAGCCTTTGACTGTGTGGATCACAATAAACTGTGGAAAATTTTGAAAGAGATAGGAAAGTCAGACCACCTGACCTGCCTCTTGAGAAACCTGTATGCAGGTCAGGAAGCTACAGTTAGAACTGGACATGGAACAACAGACTGGTTCCAAGTTGGGAAAGGAGTACGTCAAGACTGTATATTGTGACCCTGCTTATTTAACTTAAATGCAGAGTACATCATGAGAAACACTGGGTTGGAAGAAGCACAAGCTGGAATCAAGATTGCCGGGAGAAATATCAATAACCTCAGATATGCAGATGACACCACCCTTATGGCAGAAAGTGAAGAAGAACTAAAGAGCCTCTTGATGAAAGAGGAGAGTGAAAAAGTTGGCTTAAAGCTCAACATTCAGAAAACTAAAATCATGGCATCTGGTCCTATCACTTCATGGCAAATAAATGGGAAAACAGTGGAAACAGTGGCTATTTTTCTGGGCTCCAAAATCACTGCAGATGGTGATTGCAGCCATGAAATTAAAAGACACTTACTCCTTGGAAGGTAAGTTATGACTAACCTAGACAACATATTAAAAAGCAGAGACGTTAATTTGTCAACAAAGGTCTGTCTAGTCAAGGCTATGGTTTTTGCAGTGGTCATGTATGGATGTGAGAGTTGGACTATAAAGAAAGCTGAGTGCTGAAGAATTGATGCTTTTGAACTGTGGTGTTGGAGAAGACTCTTGAGAGTCCCTTGGACTGCAAGGAGATCCAACCAGTCCATCCTAAAGGAGATCAGTCCTGGGTGTTCATTGGAAGGACTGATGTTGAAGCTGAAACTCCAATACTTTGGTCACCTGATGCAAAGAGCTGACTCATTTGAAAAGACTCATGCTGGGAAAGATTGAAGGCAGGAGGAGAAGGGGATGACAGGATGAGATGGTTGGATGGCATCACCGACCCAATGGACATGGCTTTGGGTGGACTTCAGGAGTTGGTGATGGACAGGGAGGCCTGGCGTGCTGCAATTTATGGGGTCGCAAAGAGTCAAACACGACTGAGCGACTGAACTGAACTGAATTCAATAGAGCTGTTTTACTAAGTAATGCTGGCATTTCTACAATCTATAACATATACAAACACACACACACACACACACATACAAGGACCTCGCAGCTCCCACTCCAAAATTTCAGCCCTGAATCAGATACAACAACATCAAAACCTATCAGTTACAAAAGAGGTTGGGTTTTGGCAAATGGGGCAAATCAAGATCACTGGTCTAGATGACTAAACACTTTTCATAAATATTTATTTTACTTCTATCTGTAACTTTCGGTGATTTTAGGAATGAGGTGGAACCTTTTCTTCCTGAGAATGTCCCACTTTTAGACGAGAGGAGACGGGGTTTGGTTTTTTCCTATTCCTTTCCTCCATTTGACATCATTACGAGTTTCAGATATCACAAAACTGATTTGGCCGTACCAACCAAAATGAAATGACAAGCCTAAAGGACAAACAGGAAATCCTAAACAAACCCTCAATTTTGGTCTTGGGGGTGTTACATACGCCAACAACATACTGCTGCTGCTGCTGAGTCGCTTCAGTCGTGTCCGACTCTGTGCGACCCCATAGTCGGCAGCCCACCGGGCTCCCCCGTCCCTGGGATTCTCCAGGCAAGAACACTGGAGTGGGGTGCCATTTCCTTCTCCAATGCATGAAAGTGAAAAGTCCAAGTGAAGTCACTCAGTCGTGTCCGACTCTTATAGACCCCATGGACTACAGCCTACCAGGCTCCTCCATCCATGGGATTTTCCAGGCAAGAGTACAGAAGTGGGGTACCATTGCCTTCTCCAACGCCAACAACATCCGTTCAGTTCAGTCGCTCAGTCGTGTCCGACTCTTTGCGACCCCATGAATCGCAGCACGCCAGGCCTCCCTGTCCATCACCAACTCCCAGAGTTCACTCAGACTCGTGTCTGTCGAGTCAATGATGCTATCCAGCCATCTCATCCTCTGTCGTCCCCTTCTCCTCCTGCCCCCAATCCCTCCCAGCATCAGAGTCTTTTCCAATGAGTCAACTCTTCGAATGAGGCGGCCAAAGTACTGGAGTTTCAGCTTCAGCATCATTCCTTCCAAAGAAATCCCAGGGTTGATCTCCTTCAGAATGGACTGGTTGGATCTCCTTGCAGTCCAAGGGACTCTCAAGAGTCTTCTCCAACACCTCAGTTCAGAAGCATCAATTCTTTGGAGCTCAGCCTTCTTCACAGTCCAATTCTCACATCCATACATGACCACTGGAAAAACCATAGCCTTGACTAGATGGACCTTAGTCGGCAAAGTAATGTCTCTGCTTTTGAATATACTACCTAGGATGGTCATAACTTTTCTTCCAAGGAGTAAGCATCTTTTAATTTCATGGCTGCAGTCACCATCTGCAGTGATTTTGGAGCCCCAAAAAATAAAGTCTGACACTGTTTCCACTGTTTCCCCATCTATTTCCCATGAAGTGATGGGACCGGATGCCATGATCTTCATTTTCTGAATATTGAGCTTTAAGATAACTTTTTCACTCTCCTCTTTTACTTTCATCAAGAGGCTTTTCAGTTCCTCTTCACTTTCTGCCATAAGGGTGGTGTCATCTGCATATCTGAGGTTATTGATATTTCTCCCGGCAATCTTGATTCCAGCTTGTGCTTCTTCCAGCCCAGCGTTTCTCATGATGTACTCTGCATAGAAGTTAAATAAGCAGGGTGACAATATACAGCCTTGACATACTCCTTTTCCTATTTGGAACCAGTCTGTTGTTCCATGTCCAGTTCTAACTGTAGCTTCCTGACCTGCATACAGGTTTCTCAAGAGGCAGGTCAGGTGGTCTGTTATTCCCATCTCTTTCAGAATTTTCCAAGACCATAAATGAAGTACTTAACACAGCAAGGACAGCAGGACATGGTGCACAGGGTCCCATGATAACCCTGCCTAAATCCCCTGTGGGGATCCTAACAGGTACTGTGCTCACACATTGTTACAGTTCAATAAATATCATCCTTCTCTCACCCAGGGGTTCATAGCTGTAATCAGATGACTTATCCAAAATAAGCTTCAGCGAACTTTCTTTAGGGTTAATTCAAACAGTCCCCATTTTTTTTTTTCTTTCAATCTTGCAATTACATATTTTTGTATTTATTTATTTATAAAATTAATTTATTTATTTTAATTGGAGGCTAATTACTTTACAATATTGTGGTGGTTTTTGCCGTACTTCAACACGTGTCAGCCATGGGTGTACACGTGTTCCCCTGTCCTGACCCCCCATCCCCCTCCCCACCCCATCCCTCTGGGTTGTCCCAGATCACCAGCTTTGCATGCCCTGATTCATGCATCGAACTTGCACATTGAAACATCCATATTACCATATGTAAAGTATTCCCCGTTTTTAAAGACAGAAACTCAAGACAAAACACAAGCCTCACGCACAATGCTAGCATGCAAAGGAACTGGTTCACGTGTCTAGTAAAAGCCCAACAACTCTATGCTTTCCAGCAGGGCACCCCACTCAAATATAAAACAAGTTGGCTTATTCCCAAGGAAAAGCCCCAAATGAAGAGGAAAGTTTCCAGCTGAACACACCAGAGCAACTTACCCTACTGTGTGGATGGAGCTTGTCAACTCCTAAATGTCGATTTGTTGCTCCAGTTGTCAAGTTCTGGGGAAGCCAGTGCTGCTTCAGGGAATTTTGAAGGCAAGATGCTCAGGTTAAGTGGCCCAGCAGTTTCTGGGGCCTTACCTGAAAACTCCCCAACAAGGGCTGGCTAGCCATGAGTAGCAAATCTTGAACTCTAACAAAGTTTGGTGCAGTTCACGCTGCTCACCACACTATAGGCCGATAAGTGGAGAAATGAGTTGTTGGGGCAAGGATTAACAACTTTATTCAGAAAGCCAACACACAAGATGATGGCCTCCCATTCCAAAGAACCATTCTGCCTGAGGTTGGGTTCTTTTACACCAAAAGGAGAAGGAGTAAAGTGAAACACTTCCTGGTCCCCATCAGCCTCCAGGAGAGATGTGTTAACTTCTTCCTCCCTGTAGTCATTCACAGGTGTGCCTGCTGCTGCTGCTGCTGCTAAGTCGCTTCAGTCGTGTCCGACTCTAGCAGGTGTGCCCGGTCAGCATGTTTCCTGAGAGCTAAATAAAGGTATTTTAGCTTCATGCTCATCACCTGGGAGGCACGTTTTCCAGAGATGGGCCCTTACCTATAATTTAAGCTTATAGGAAATATCCTTTTAGTGATCAACTTGTAATAGAATACAAAGGTACTTTCCTATTACTGGTTTTCAAATATGAAACCAGCAAACTTTAAGAAGCACTTAACTAGGAAGCAGTCTTCAATAAGCTAGAATGTGGCCTCCATAACCACGTTTCAAAATATATCTGTATTGGTTTTCTCTTAAATTCAAGCATCATTTACATTTATATAATAGAAAAAGTGAGGATTCCTCATATTTCCAAAGAAACACAGAGTTGAACATGGTTAATATTTTATATACATACAGACATGGTTAACATTTGATATATATATACACATATATTTTCTACCAGTTTGCTTGTTTGCTTTGAAAAAAATGAACTAGTTCTACATACATATTTCACACATTACTAACTCATTTGTACATGTTCCCTAATGATATGTGTACATTTTTCTCATTCTTAACAGCCACCAGGGAAGCCCAAGAATACTGCAGTGGGTAGCCTATCCCTTCTCCAGCAGATCTCCCCAAGCCAGGAATTGAACCAGGGTCTCCTGCTTTGCAGGTGGACTCTTTACCAGCTGAGATACCAGGGAAGTCCCTTAACAGCCACAGAGTATTCTGCACACAGGGACGGAGGAAGGGCATATATGAGACACGTGTATTTTCTCCTTTATCCATGAGTGTGAGCCTTGAGGTTACTACCACAGTGGTCCCTAACCTTTTTGGCACCAGGGACCAGTTCCATGAAAGACAGTTTTCCCACAGACCGGCAGTGGGGGTTGGGAGTGGGGTGGGGATGGCTTTGTGATGATTCGAGCTCGTTACACTTATTGTGTTTGAATAAATGTCTTGGAAGCCCAAGAATACTGCAGTGGGTAGCCTATCCCTTCTCCAGCGGATCTCCCCAACCCAGGAGTTGAACCAGGGTCTCCTGCTTTGCAGGTGGACTCTTTACCAGCTGAGATACCAGGGAAGTCCCTTAACAGCCCCAGAGTATTCCATTTCATAGAGATGCAGTAATTGTCATCCAGTCCTTAGATGGCAAAAGTCCCATTTTTCATGCTAAGGCATTATAAATACACTAGAAGTAATAAATGTCAGTTCTATAGTGTGTGTCAAACCTAATAAGCACAATTAAGCTTGCCAACCAAGTGATTTCTGATTACCATTTTAGGGTGTTTCCAATCTCGTGTTATCACAAATATGTTAGGATGTATCCTCACCCTTTGGGCCTCTGTCTGTGTACCTGACAAATAAAATAAATGCTGCTAAGAGGAACTGCTGTCCAAATAGCCTGTTCTGATTGACACTATCACTCCCAAGTTACATCCTTTTGAGCTTGGGTTTGGATTGGGAGAATTCAAAAGTCATCAGAAACCAAACCAAGATATAAGATCCAGACCCAGCTGGACAGTAGCAAATGCTTCAAGCCAGGACACTGGATATTCCTGGGCCATTCAGAAACTTGTGAAGCCAATTCTGAAAGAGCATCAGAAATATGGTGAGCAACTAACTCGTTCCACAAAACACCTCTTCTGGTACTGATTCATTCATGGCAGGAAGGAAGGAAGGCCAGGCTTTCTTGCCTACTATAGCCAGTTTAAGCCTAACCCACGTCTCTGAGCAGAGACTTGACAGAGTCTCCAACGGGAGGCGGATTCAGTTTCTCCAAGACAGTCATGATTCTGTGACTGTCCAGAAGAAACTGTTCTCTAAAGCCTCTGAGAACCTGAAGCAGCTCGATCTGCCTGATCCTGCCCAGCTCAAGTTGGCCTGTCATCTTCCCTGACTCCTGCAAGAACATTTCAAAGAAAACCCAAAGAACACACAAGCGGAACTGTGGTCCTTTCTTGGGGCGTCCTTGAAGCACTGAGGTGTCTGAAAGCTTTGTACAGTTCCTGGGGCAAGAGTCTTTTAGGAGATGTAGTACAAACACTAAGAGTCCTCAGGAGCTCCTCGCTGCCACGAGAGGTCATAAAGTGAGACCAGCACACGTGATTAACCTCAGGGAACTGTGTGGCCCCCAGTGTGGGCCAAGGTGCTGGCCCCTTGTCGCTGCAGAGGGCGCACTCGGGACACAGACAATGCTTCCATCCAAACAGGAACAAAGCCAGGGCTCAGGGTTCACAGTTAATCACAGCCTTTATTGCGATTCAGGAAGAGCCTGCTGGTGGCAGGCGAGCTCACTGTCCCAGTTTGCCCAGGCCTTCTGCTGCGTGCGTGACAGCATTCGTGACCGTGTTGGTCACCGTCTCAGTGACTTCCTTCACCACTTTCTCCCCCGACTCGTGGGCCTTCTTTAAAGCATCAGCAATGGCTGTTGGGAAGGAAGACAACATCCAGGTGAGCAAAGAAAACAGTTCAAGTCACTCGCCGGCCTGGTGTCACCTGGAGTGTCCTGTGGAATGCGGCGGTCTCCCTGGGCTGCGCCCTGCAGGCGTTGTAGGACAGAGCAGAGCTCAGCTCCCGGAGGAAGGCATTCTCGCTTGCTTTTATTTCTCCAAACAGCCTGCGTTTCTCCAGCTATTAGTGAGACAGGGCTTCTGCTTGTGGGTGTCCTGCCTACTCAGGTTCATTCTTCTGTGAACTGTCTGTTTATATCTTTTGGTCATTTTTATATTGGGTTATCATTTCTACTACAAATATTTTTGTTCAGTGTGTGGTTTTCCTTTTCTTTGGCTTACGGTATTTTTTTTTCACTGTGGAAAATTTTTAAGTTTTATACCGTCCAATTTAGGAGAAGGAAATGGCAACCCACTCCAGTATTCTTGCCTGGAGAATCCCATGGTGGGCCATGGATGGGGTCGCAGAAAGTAGGACATGACTGAAGTGACCTAGCTTGCACTGTCCGATTTACCTAATATTTCCTTCACGGCCTTTGGCTCTTCTGTCATCATTAACAAGATCCTCCATCCTCTGAGATTATGCCAAAATCTATGTTCTTTTCTATGAATTTAATAGTTTCATATATGTATATTTAAGTCCTAATCTATCTGCAAACTACTTTGTTGTAAGGAGCGAGACATACACAAGCTTTGTACACTGTGATACAGAAACATATAAACAAACATATAAACATTTAAACACGTGTTTGTACAAATATATAATTTATGTCTCCAGTGTTCTGTCCCAGCACACTGCCGCCTGATCTTTCGTGACACCATCCGATTAACAGTCCACAGAGAGGACCACCTAGACGGCTCCTGCTGTAGCAAGTACAGTGTGAGACCTCAGCTGAGCGCAGGGAGTTGTACCCCAGCTGAAAGGAAGCAACCTCGGGGGCAGGGCTTGGCCTGGCTAGGCAAGGAGCAGGTTGCCGCCAGCACCCAGCTTCCCTCCTTCCCAGCCCGAACTTGGCCTTACCTTTCTCTCCAGCCTCCTTGGCATGATCCATCACCTCCTTCACCACTCCCTCCACAACATGAACTGAAAAGACAAGACAAGCCCAGAGTGAGAGCACGGTGTAAGCTGCCCATCCTCACGGCAGGGTCCAGACAGCCCTGGGTATCCCGAAAGGGCCTCCGGGATGCCACTCCCGCCAGGACAGGACAAGCTGCTCAGCAAGAGCCCCCCAGCTGGCTTCCTTCAGAGGCTGGAGCGGGACCTGACTGCTAGCAGCCAAGCTGGCAGGGCACAGGGCTCTCCGTGTCCCTCGCCCAGCAAGGCCTGGAATGCTGATGAGCAGGCCTTCCTCCTGGCTGGGGACCTGGAGCCAAGGCTGGGCCTACTTCCCAGGTCCCCACGCCTCTCAGGTGAGCTGCTCTTCTGTCTGTGGCTGAATGGAGGCCGCAGCAGGAGGCTGAATGTCAAAGCTTCACCACCACCCCCCACTCCCCGCCCATGGCAACACCAAGTCCCCCAAAGCGATTCCTCCAGTAAGACAAAACTCTCTGCCCTCCTAGGGTGGTAACGTGCTAGAGCTGAAAGATGTTGGGCCAGAAGGACTATTTCAGATTCTAACTCCTAGAATTAACTCCACTGCTTGGGTTTCCTTGTCCTGGGAATAACACAGCGCTCAGAGAGCTGGTCAAGATGAAAGGGGATGGTCAACAGCAGTTGCAAAGCTAAAATGAAACACAGACATGTTTGCAGCCACTTAGAAAGAGAACAGCAAACTTAGGCACAAGCTGTTTTTCACAAAATGTCCAACGGGTAGGGCTTGGATCAGCTTCTCTGTATCCAAGGGCTGATGTACAAAAAAGAGCTTCTGGGGACTTTGAAGAAACTGAAAATGTCCTTTGTGTAAACTCTAGGGGCTGACATTGAACACAATCAGACTTGGTGATTCTTAAGCAAGAAATCTTTGAAGCTTTAAAGTTATGGTAAAAAATTAAAATCCACCTTCCTTTTCCTGTCGCATCTATAGGACACTTAGAACAAGCTCTTTTAACATGAAAGCCGCCCACACACTGCCGGTTTCCAGGCAAGGAGTCAAGTCACCAGCTGCTCACCCAGCACTTTGGCTCCCCTCCTGCTACGAGGGGCCTCCTCTGAGCTGCCACCTCCGTCCCACAGCCACAGACCCCAGGAGTGCGTCAAGCCTAGGGGGTGGGGGGCAAAACAGGCCTGGCCAGGAGGGTTGCTGGGGCAGTGGACCTCTCTGGCTCCTACTGGTTCAGCTTTTACAGTCCCCTACCTCCATGCCTGTGGAGCTGATCATCCTTGGTTCCCCATGGGGCCAAAGCCTGCCCCAATCCTGCTGGGATCAGCGTCTCACCGGCCCAGTCAAGTCTGTCCTGAGTCCCCCAGTGGGAGGAACAGTGCAGGGGAAAGGAGCCCCAGGGTCCTTACCAGCTTCCTCTGTGGCCTTCTCCGTGCGGTGGGCCAGGCCCTCAGCAGCTAGCTTCCCCAGGCCTCCCAGCATTGTGTGGCAACAGGTGGTAATCAAGCAGGATGCTGGGGCCTGGACCAGTCTGCTTTTATAGATGCCTCTGACGCCTGGCCAGGCTCTGGGACACGAGCACTCACGCTGGCGGCGAGTCAGCACAGGCTCAGGAGGAAGAAGCTGGGTGGGGCCAGCCCAGTGCTGTGCCTGGGGAAGTGCTCCTCGGGCAACATGAAACCCCCGCACCCCATAACCTGAGACCCCATGAGGGGCAGGACCGGGAGCATGAGGCTGGACAGAGCTCGGTTCTGGGACATACCCCTCTCCCAAGGCAAGAGGCCTTAGTGTCCTGTGGGGTGAGAGGCATTTGGGGACCTCAGCCCTGCCAGTCCTCTAGACTCATGGCGGTCTGGGCACAGTTGTGTATCCAGACAAGGCCGAGAACTTCCAGCCTGCTGCCTACTATCCCTAGTGTGGCCTAGTCAGGGGCGTAGCATTTTGTAAGCCTGGAGACCTGAGCAGCCCCCAGGCCAGGAATACAAGTGGAGTGAAGGCCGCTGCCCTCCCTATTGCCAACAACTCAGCTCAGGAGGGTAGCCTTGCAGCCTCTACTGGACAGTTTGGGGGAGTAGAGAAAATGAGGGCCATGCCTGGCCCAAGGCAGAGAAGGTTGCAACGTTGACCAGAAGTCTAGTCATCTCTGACTTGCAGTTACATGGTTCTCATTCATGGGAGCACCTGGGTGGCCCAGCACCTAGGCAGCCTGCAGGTAAGGGAACCCAGTCCTCCTTGCACTTTGGGGCCTGGCCTCTTAGGGAAGCCCTGCGAAGTCAGAAATGCCCACCAAAGAGGTCCTAGAGGAGTAAATGGAGGACTCTGCCACCATCTGGGGATGTGCCTCTGGCTGTAGCAAGAGTTCCCGGAAAGAAGCTCTACCAGTCCCTGAAACATTATATGCTTAGGTAGCCAGACCGCCTTCTGAGTTACTCAGGATGGAGAGAGATGCCTCAAGCCACGTATCACATGTTGCTTCCCTTAGTCACTAGCCCAGCTGAGCCTCAGTTTCTTCATCTATAAAATGGGGGCATCCATGCCTTCCTGGCCTTGTCACTGATAGTTAGTGGGGCCAGGCATGCAAACTCTTGGTAAACTCCCATTCCCACCCTCTTATCAGTGATGTGCTAGGGATGCTGCTTGGCAGGGAGCCCTGACAAATCAATGGGTAGAACAAAGAGTGGCAGGGGTATAAAGCTGCCTCGGAGAGAGGGGTCTTGGAGATGAAACTCCCACCGGCTAGGAGTCATGGAGGGAAGGCCCTCTCAAGGACTTGCTCATAAAGTCCAGGCCTGGAGCAGGAGTTTGAGGCTGCCCCCCCCAATATAGGCTCCCTTACCCCTCAGAGGAGTCCAGGAGGGAGTGGCAGGGTCTAATTAGTGTTTACCTGACACAGGCTTAAGGAGTCAAGGCCCTCCCACATTCCTGAGTGGTGCTGGGAGGCCCTGGGCAGTGGCCAGCCGCCCTAGGGTGGACAGTGGGTGGTACAGCCAGCAGGAACTCTGGGTCACAAGGTCATAGCCCCACACATGCCATAAGCAGGAGCTGATCAGGTCTTAAACAATTTGGAGAGTCCCTTTAAGAAAAAGAATATCACTATCCGTGTGAATACACACACACACACACACACGTTTGACCCTGTGGACTCAGTAGTGGCCATGAACGTGAGGGGCCCTGGAGTTTAAGCAGGCCTAGATGTCTCTGGCCTCCCTGTTACACGCAAATCCCAGAGAGTTCTGCTCATGGTTTTGGACAACACTGCGAAGGGTGGGGGCGCTTCTGGGACACGACTGGTGGGAACTGGCCTGAGAGACCCGCAGGGACGCTCCCTGGGCCCATCAAAGCCCCCTGCCTGTTCCCCCTGAGGTTGCGTGTGTCCTCCATCCCTACATGGGTCCTTTCTGCTGGACCCGCTGACAGGATGGCGGTGTCAGCCACCAGCTCTGGGGTGGCTTCCAGACCCTATGACCCCACCCCTCCAGTGCCCACACTCAGGTACTCGTCACTGTGGCCCTCTCCTTGGGAGCTCACCAGCTCCTTGACAAGCTCATCAGGGCCCGGCCACTCAGCAGGACTCTGGCCCCAGTGCCAGCTAGGAGCCCTCTGGCTGCACTCTTCCTCCTCCGTGCCAGACTGCTGTTACCTTCACTACACCCCCCGGCCCATGGGACCCTCTCCTCCTTAATGCACAGCCCTGGTGTGAGCACCCAGACTCCAGTGACAACTTATCATGGCCCCAGATCTCCTGACAAGGCTGGGTTCAGGTACAGACCCCAAATGCAACAGGGAGAGAGAAGGCCTGGAGAGGCCAAGCTGCCCAAGACTGGATTTGGGCCCAGTTCGGTGCTCTGGCCCACTTCTAGTCCCACCAGCCTTCCCACTGTAGCTCTGACCAGCTCCCTGACCTCTCAGCTCAGCCCAGCCCATCCAGGCTCCCTGAGGGTGGACTCCTTTCCAGCCCAAAGAACCTAGGACAGTCTCACGCCCTCCTAAGAAGGATTCTGGTCTAAGGGGTTGGGCTTGGGCTACTCCTACCTGGATGAGGTTAGGGTGACTCAGGTAGGAAAACATCCCGTCTGGGAAGAAGCCTGTCATGATGGGTCCCCACAGAGCAGGCCTTGAACACAGGCAGCCGAGTCAGCTTGTCCTGAGTCAGAAGGTCAAGTCCTACACTTGGGGCTGCGAGAACTGAGCTTTGACAAGAGTCAACTAATTACTCAAATGGAATGTGCTCAACAACCCAGTCTGGCAAAGGACCAGATGACTCCATCATCGAGTCAAGGAGAGCCAATTTTTCAAAAGCAATTTGCCAACTGAGCAATGAACAATTCTGGGGGGGAAAAAAAAAGTTTAAGTAGGCTTAAATACTTAGGGCTGTCTCACATCTGAAGCATGATAAATTTTTTTTTCTCCTGTGACTGCAAATGTCATCAACAGCAAGAGTTTTATAACTGTCATCCTGCCTATGCTTTCTCCTACTTCTACTTCATGGATTTGAGCTCCCAATACATACAGAGCCCATATATCTTATACATACAGGCCCATTCCACTCACAGGGGAGCCAAGAAGAGATTCCTGGAGACTTGGTTTGTCAGTCACCAAAAGAAGACTAGCAACCCAGCTCTCATACACCCATGAGCAGAGGGCACATCAGAGGGGTAGCTGAGGAAATGGAGAGTTCACAAAGGTGTGGGCAGACTTAAGGGAGTCAATGAGAGATGGCGAGGCTGCCAGGGACTTGGAGCGATGGGGGACCCTCGGCCTGGAGGGGCTGTAGACCCTGATGCGAGCTCCAGCTGCAGGAGAGGGTCAGCTGCCACTACCAGCGGAGGAAGACGGCCACTGCCCACCGTGCCCGGCAAGAAGGGAGCAGGAGGAACGGACTCCTCTCTTCTCCATCTCCTACTGATATCCCCTGCAGCCAAACCCAACAAGTCCCAAAGGTAAGGGAGCCTGGGAAATGCGGTTCAAGAGGCGAGTTCCCAGGGCGAGGGCAGGGAGTAAACGGCACAGAATACGTGGATTCTCTATAAACAGAGAACACCAGCTTAGCCTGCCGGACTTCTAGGTTGGAAGCAACACGACAGCAGCTTAAATCCTAGAGAGCCCATTTCCCCTTCCTGAAACTCCATGGGGCAACAAGGCCCAACAGAGCACAAAGACCCAGCACAGCCATAAATAAACAAAAGGAGGAGATTCCAGTGAAATAGAAATCAGACCTACAGGAATTATTCAATCTTCTGTGGCCGAAGGCACTGCAGCCATATCTAGAAGACACTCAAGGAACAAAGTGTGAGCTGAAAATTTCAAACCCAGTTGAGGATAAAGTGTAAAGGCTACAGACCAACATTTCCACATTTAAGAGCACAGACTATGGTCCACATGAGCTCTTCTTAATTTTTAACTTTTTAACCTTTCTAAAAATAGAAAATGCCACACACAAAAACCAGAACACCGTGAACCCTCGTGGACACACTGCTGTAACCCAAGGGGCCCAGCTATGATAACTCTCAGTCCACATCCCAGACGTCTTCTCAGTTCCTCTGAAAATATTTCATTCTTGAGGAAACTTCTAGAGGACTAACTCCAACCAACCAAGAGATAAAAGAAAATACTGCAGCAGACAATGGCAGACTGCTTCTAGTATCTTCAGTTACAGATCTAAGACAAAACAAAGGTGTGCAGGAATGGAATGTAAATGCTGTGTATTCCCACAAAGCAGAAATGAGAACAACAAGCAAAACCAAAGGAGAAGGGGAGAGAAGGTGAAAGCAGAAAACTCTGCCCTTCTCATCTGTAATTTGATGGGAATCAGAGCTAAAGTCCAAAACGCGATGTTGGTGACTGTGCTTGGCTAGTTGGGGAACTGGGACTTGGAGAATCAGGAACCACCTGAGGAGCTGCTAATGGGAGCATCATCTCTGGAGAGCTGACCGAGACCCAGCAGGTGCAGTGGCCACAGCCTTCTTCTCAGCCTGTCTGGGTCTCACTAACTTCGTGAACCTCATGGAGACAGGCCTGGGCTCCTACAAGCTCCCAGCGCTCCCCAGCACCACGTCCACCCTGTCCCAGACATAGGGCCAAAGACAAGTCCAACCTGGCCGCACCCCCAGGGCTCAGTGTTGGGGGAATCGAGGAATGCAGAGGCATCCGCACAGTGCATGGGAGCATCCCATGCTCAGGGGCAGAGAGACGTGCAGGGGCTGCCTGGGAGAGATGGCACTAGAGGGACCCTAGCATGGCGATTCTGTTATCTGGGAAGAGAACCAGCGGACCATCATCCCTGCTTTCATTCAGCGGATGCTGCCAGAGCCCCACTCTAGGCACTGGGCACGCACTAATCAGCACAGGGG
>SJYQ01091922.1:72062-90618 GCA_006410935.1 Redunca redunca | reverse complement strand
ACAAACAGTAAGAAATATGACAAAAACCCATTTTTTTATACAAAAACAATTTTTCCTAAAGAAAATAGTACAAATCGAAAAAGGTCAACTGACATCAAGTAAGGTATCCTTTTCTCCTACAGCCATCTGCATTCTGAAATGCTTTTTTTCTCACAAATAAATTTTCGTCTTTCTTAAGGGAAAAGTTAATAGACACATAGTGTTACTGAACAAATGTCTAAACTTGAAAATGTTTAGCAGTGAGGGTAAATTACAGAATCCTTACAGGGATGCAACTTTTCAGCTTTAAATGGGACTAATGAGGAAAAGAAGAAGACCAAAGTACAAAGACTACTCGATTTTTGAGTAAATTATGAGTAACTAATTAGCTGTATTAGAAACTAGGTATCTAAAACTTTATCTTAATGAAATAATCCAACACAATAAAAATATACCTCTAAATGTATAAAAGAGAACATTGCAGCAATGCTCTCTATGTTTGTCAAAAATTACACACAACTATTATGTTCAATGTTTGACAGGAAGAGGTAAACAACTAATTATGGTGAGTCAACTGAAGAGAATGTTATGAAGGTACTAAATTATAATTATGAAGATTATTAAGTCATAAGAATGTTTACAGTGGAAAAATACTATTATAATAGAGTGCATCAATCTATATAAAATATTCATCCATGAAAATAATTTGTGCTTGGGATGTATGATAATGGACAATGTCTTAAAATATTAATGTTTTTCAAATAAGCAGGAAAATAATTCTTTAAAACTAATACACATATTTCTTGGGAATCTGATATTAGATACCTTGAAGAGTTCTGTTGTTCTAAAATACGTTGTTGGGCTTCCCAGTTTGCTTTCTCATCTTCAAACTGACGACGTTTTTCCTCTAATTCTTTGTGTTGTGCTTCCAAATTCTTTTTCATTTGCTCATGGCGCCGTTGGAGCTAGTTCAAAGCACAATACATAAAATAAAACTGAGAAATCAGAAATACATTTCATCCAAGCAGTCTAATGTTAAAAGCTGAGCATTCAGGTCTTATGCTATAAATTCAGAGTACCACGTGGAAAGCACTGTCTAAAAATCCTCTTTCTATAGGACTTACCACCCAAAATGCCAGGGACCAAAGAGAATAATCTTGGGAAACAAGGGGTTTTAAAAAAAGAAAAGTACAAAAAAAAAAAAAAAGTACAATAAGCTACGGTTGTGTAGCACTTTACAAGGGGCATACTCATATCTTTATCATCTCATTTTTCCTTACTCACAAACATGTAGGAAGTTGGGCAGAGGAGACACCACTGTTCCCACTCCTAGATGAGCAAACAGTTGCAGTTGCAGGGTTTATGTCACTTGTACAAAGTCATTAGCCAAAAGTGGCAGAACCAGGATCTGAGCCTGTCTCATAATTCCAAGTTTAAGAAAGCGAGACAAGTGAAAAGAAAGCAAACAGGTAAGAATGTAAGAGTTACAAGATGAGGAGATAAGGTCCCTGGATTCTTATAAAGCAGCAGTTCTCAAATGTCAGTCTTTGTATGAATCACCTAAACGCTTGTTAAAAATAAAGAATCCTGGACCTAACCAGACATACTGAATTAGAATTTCTGGGTTTTTAAGTCTAGAAATCCACATTTTCAACAAGCCCCCATGATTCTGAAACAGATGGTTCTTTCTATATTGAGAATTAATGCTGCAAAGAATGCTGGCTGAAAGATAAAAAACACACATGCAAAGTAACTGAAAAAACAAAGAGCTTATCTAGTCCATTTAGGCACTAGTCAATCCATTTCTGTGGAAAACAATCACAGCAAAAAATTAATAAATAAATCTAACTATCTAACTACATCAAATAACTAACAACTATTTATTAAAAACTTTCAGATGTCCAGGAATTATGTTCTGTTAAAGACTGTATTACATCAATGAGTTAACATCTTGAGTTTGGATTATAATTTTGCATACAATCTGTTTTCTTTGTTACTTCATAAACCCAAAAAAGTGATTTCATATTCATTTCTATTCCAAATATCTCATGCAGTTTCTACAAAATGAAATCATGTAAAATATATTTAAGCAAATATGAATCAAATTTGAAGTAACATCTTCCTGATGATAGCAAACACATTACTAAGAAAATATCAGAAAATAGGAACACAGGGAAGTGTCTTTAATTATTAAAAAGAGAAAATGTAACGGAATTATATACACACAATCCAGCACAGTTACCTCTGAGAAAGAGAGAGAGGGATACAATAGGGGAGAGAAACAGAGCTGCCTCAAATGAACTGATGATGCCTTATTTTTTTTTTAAACTGGGCCATAGGGTTACCAGTGTTCATCATTCTTTATCTGTACCTTTCTATCACATATACATTTTCCTTTGTGTTAACTGCATGTAGGTTAAAAATGCAGGTCACAGTCCTTCACTTTCTAGAAATTCTTAGGGTTAGATGCATTACATAGTTCAGAATGTTTCAGATTTCTGAAAGCCAATTCTACTTAGAAAGGTTGATTTACTGTATTTACAAAACAACACCTGGGCTGTCTAAGGTAGCATCTATAATCAAACACATTTTTTATTTTTGCAGCAAAGTTTATAAATATTCACATCAAGTGGGGATAAAACTTAGTTCTGTTTCTGGCTTTGTAGTTTTCAGAGCTTTTAAAGATTCGAAATTGTGGATACATGATTGTAGACTTGTCTAGGATTAAGAGCACAGTTAAGTGCATTCAAATAATGACTTACAGACATGCAGCACTGACCAAGTTAATTTATCTTTGCTTTCATGTAAAAAACAGAAATGAGACAATAATATCCACCTTGTAGGCCTGTGGTAGGGACTAAATAACATAATCTATGAAAGATGCTTAGTACTGTGTCTAATACACTGTGCTGCAGGATATTAGCAGCTATGCCCCAAACAAATATATCTAGCACTTGAGAAAACATATTATACAAGGTTAAATAGACCTCATATTTATATACTTATATGGCTTACAGAATTACGGGAAACTTGGCGCACCTCACTTTACATTTCTTTCATTGCTAATAAAGGCTATTCTTCAAAGAGTAGCTAAGTATTACAAAACTGTGTTTTCACCATTCATGGCAATCTTTACAACTCTCAAAGGTTCTATAACTACAGTATCATAATTGCTTATGACATTTACTCTTAGGAGGAGACCCTAAAATACGTCTATTTCAAATGTAAACTCAACTCCTTTTAGATTTTCATTGAAACCTAAGTGTGGAGATAATGCAGACTCTTGATTATTCCTGTTTTTATTTACCTTCTGATAGGGATTCATGGCACCCCACTCTAGTACTCTTGCCTGGAAAATCCCATGGACGGAGGAGCCTGGTAGGCTGCAGTCCATGGGGTCTTGAAGAGTCGGACACGACTGAGTGACTTCACTTTCACTTTTCACTTTCATTCATTGGAGAAGGAAATGGCAACCCACTCCAGTATTCTTGCCTGGAGAATCCCAGGGACGGGGGAGCCTGGTGGGCTGCCGTCTCTGGGGTCGCACAGAGTTGGACACGACTGAAATGACTTATCAGCAGTAGCAGGGATTCTCCAGATTACTTATTAGTTGGTGAAGGGGTAGAGACTCAAATGGATAGATTTAATAAAAAGCTAATTAATAAAAAAAACTTAATCTCCTAAATGTCATCTTAATAACAGGTGCCCAGGATATTAGTTCTGCAGAGATGGCAATCTTAAACCTGGAGAAGCTATTTTGTATCCCCACTGAATTAAACACATATTATAAATGTAACAGTAGTGGAAGTTTTTTTGTGATAAGAGATTACATGAAAAGCTCAGTAATTTAAGAGAAATCTAATGTGGAATAGAAACACTTCCTCAAAACTACTGAATACTCTGCATTCTGTCTACTCAATGGATTAGAGTACTTTTGTCGTACTATTAGAGCAGGACTTCCCTGGTGGCTCAGAGAATAAAGCGTCTGTCTACAATGTGGGAGACCTGGGTTTAATCCCTGGGTCAGGAAGATCCCCTGGAGAAGGAAACGGCAATCCACTCCAGTACTGTTGCCTGGAAAATCCCATGGACAGAGGAGCCTGGTAGGCTACAGTCCATGGGTAGCAAACATATATTTAGTCAAAGAAAGCTTACGTATTTTATGCAGTAATTAATTACAAAAGCAAAGAGACCAACTGTAAGAATGTAACAAACTAAATCTGAGTCGTTTCTTAATATGTTTAAATATAAATATTATTGTATTAGTGGATCCACATTTAACCACTGAATTTTATCATTAAAAGTAATTTTTAAAATATTTCATATTGTATGACTGATTCATGTTGATGAATCGCAGAAACACAATACTGTAAAGCAATTATCCTCCAATTAAAATTTTTTAAAGTATTTCATATTAATGTCATCCTACATATTTAAAAGTAATTTTCAGCACAATGATAATAAATCTATGCTGATTTGTGTTTACGTATAGTTTCTTCTACTGTGGTTGGACATCAAGCCAAATTTACTCTATATAGAGACTCTTGTGTTAAGTGTTTTTTTCCCTCCATCTTTTATTTCTTATCACTTACAGTTGGATATGTCTTCATGATTTTTTTAATTAATAGAAACTAAATATACGCTTCAACATGTAGAGGGATTCTAAGGTTACAGTACAACAGCTTGATGGAATGCTTTGTCACTACCTTACCTGATTTTTGCAACTGAATTACACTGACACTAGGGTTACATAAGGCTCAACTCATCTACAAAAATCACATTCCTTCATTTCTTTTTTTTTTCTTCATTTCTTTCTGTCTGTAGTTTATCACAGCATGCCCATAGTTTAATTAAGGTTCTTTCTTTCTCCATTCATATGCAAGTAAGTCTGGTCAATTATTACTATCCTAAAACTAGTTTTTCTTCTTGTATCTACCCAAAACTCTGTTACTTTCTTATACTGACTATATGGAAAGGCTTAAAATTTCATTTCTCATAATTTGTTAACTATAGCTAACTTTAGGTATTCTACTATGTCTTCCTACCAAGTATACTTGTATCTAAACAGATTATTAAAATATGTATTATTGTACATCACACGCCAGTAAGGTGATGCTTAAAATTCTCCAAGCCAGGCTTCAGCAATACGTGAACCATGAACTTCCTGATGTTCAAGTTGGTTTTAGAAAAGGCAGAGGAACCAGAGATCAAATTGCCAACATTCGCTGGATCATGGAAAAAGCAAGAGAGTTCCAGAAAAACATCTATTTCTGCTTTATTGACTATGCCAAAGCCTTTGACTGTGTGGATCACAAGAAACTGTGGAAATTCTGAAAGAGATAGGAATACCAGACCACCTGACCTGCCTCTTGAGAAACCTGTATGTAGGTCAGGAAGCAACAGTTAGAACTGGACATGGAACAACAGACTGGTTCCAAATAGGAAAAGGAGTATGTCAAGGCTGTATATTGTCACCCTGCTTATTTAACTTCTATGCAGAGTACACATCATGAGAAACGCTGGGCTGGAGGAAGCATAAGCTGGAATCAAGATTGCCGGGAAAAATATCAATAACCTCAGATGTACAGATGACCCCACCCTTATGGCAGAAAGTGAAGAACTAAACAGCCTCTTGTTGAGAGTCAAAGAGGAGAGTGAAAAAGTTGACTTAAAGCTCAACATTCAGAAAACTGAGATCATGACATCCGGTTGCATCACTTCATGGCAATTAGATGGGGAAACAGTGGAAGACTTAAGAGTTGGGGGCTCCAAAATCACTGCAGATGGTGACTGCAGCCATGAAATTAAAAGACACTTACTCCTTGGAAGGTAAGTTATGATCAACCTAGACAGCATATTCAAAAGCAGAGACATTACTTTGCCAACAAAGGTCCGTCTCAAGGCTATGGTTTTTCCAGTGGTCATGTATGGATGTGAGAGTCGGACTGTGAAGAAGGCTGAGTGCCGAAGAATTAATGCTTTTGAACTGTGGTGTTGGAGAAGACTCTTGAAAGTTCCTTGGACTGTAAGGAGATCCAACCAGTCCATCCTAAAGGAGATCAGTCCTGGGTATTCATTGGTAGGACTGATTCTGAAGCTGAAACTCCAATACTTTGGCCACCTGATGCGAAGAGCTGACTCATTTGAAAAGACCCTGATGCTGGGAAAGATTGAGGGCAGGAGGAGAAGGGGACAACAGACGATGAGATGGTTGGATGGCATCACTGACTCAATGGACATGAGTTTGGGTAAACTCCAGGAGTTGGTGATGGACAGGGAGGCCTGGCGTACTGCAGTTTATGAGGTCGCAAAGACTTGGACAGGACTGAGAGACTAAACTGATTGACTTCCCAGGTGGCTCAGAGGTAAGACTCTGCCTGCCAATGCAGCAGACAAGGAGATGTGGGTTCAATCCCTGGGTTGGGAAGCTCCCTTGGAGGAAATGGCAACTCAGTCCAACATTCTCGTCTGGGAAACCCCATGGACAGAGGAGCCTGGCAGGTTACAATCCTTGGGGGTGCAAAGAGTTCGACTGAACACACACAGACACATTAAATTTGCATATTACATGTGAAAAAATCTATAGAGTGGTTACATTATCTATCAATTTTATTAAAGACATTATTTTGAAAAGGAGTATTTTGTCAAAGGTGAAAATATATGGTTGATTACCTCAGCTTCAGAGTCCTTCAGTTTTTGAACTTTTTCTTTGACCTTCATCTCAAACACCTGTTCCATCTCCATCTCCATCTTCTTCATTTTAGCTACATGTTCCCTTCTTTCTTCTTCCATTTGTGCAAGAGGGCTCCTATTATGAACATTAAAGATAATCATTAAATGTCTAAAAATGAGAAGTGTAATACAAAACTCTGAAACAGTAATGAAAACAAATGAGCTGCTGTATGCCATTACTAAATTCGCTGTTTTTTTGAAAACAAGCTTCAAAAGAAGCTTTTAATTATTCTGACACCACCTTAAATAACACAGAACACAGATTTGAAGTTTTATGTATGAACATATGAAAAAATTCTTCAGAAACTTTTAAAATGTATAAATATTTACAATCTAGAACTTCCTTCCATGAAGTTTCATGACTTGAAGTCTCCCTAAACCTAATGCATATCAAATCTAAAGAAAACACATAAAACAGACTGTATAAGGAAAATGGAAAGACACATTCCCTAAATACATTCTCAAAAAGAAAAACTAGAAGAAAATTAATTTTTAAACAAAATTTTAATATGAAAAGATGGTACTGAGTTAATGGAGGGAGGATGGAAGGAGGCAGAAAAAGAGAGTATCAGAAGCAAATGAATATCCTGACATTTCTGAAATGCCAGAAAACAGACATTAAAAAGTAGTTCACTCTATTAAAGTCCACAGACTCAAATCTCTGCACAATGTTTTCCAAAATTTTATGTTGAAAAATACTACAAATATGCTTTATGTGAAGGCTAGTATACTTATAGCAAAAAGAGAATGGCAAAGTATCAGCAACCTACTACAGTCCCAGAGAAGAAAGAAAAGTGGGCTCTGTGGCCTTCAGGATCTCTAAAAACCTATTCCATCTCTAAAAACCTATTCCAATACACTGGGACAGCTTAGAAGAGGCAGGCCCTTTTCTGACTTTGTTGATTAAACACGTATATTGTGCTTCCACAAAAACAAGCTTTGACCATTTAATTGCAAAGCTAAATGAATAAAGTGGTTAAAAAAGTTAAATTATGGCTTAAAAACAAAATCAGGCTTTGTATTTCATCTGTAACTTCAAGGCTAGTCACTTTAATCTTGATTTGACACACTCTGATTATGATGACTTCTCTCCTTATGAAGCTGAATATTTCTGACCATCATAGCACTATTCTTCCCTATCAAGGAGGAGAACAAGAGACTGGGATGGAATGTATTAAATGAACAACAGGACAGAAAGAACACTGACTACTGATTTTTCTTAGCAAAAAGGACAGACAAAATGTGATGTACCATTGTGACCAAGAGGATCTGTTTTTGCAATTAGTGTAAGTTAGAACAAAATGTTACTTAAAGGATATTTCATCAAAAGAATAAACCTGCAGTATGTTTTAATAATTAAACAATTAATCAGAAGTTCTGAAAATGAAAATAAACCAAACATTAACTTAGGAGAATCAACATTCAAAAAGCCAGGTAAACTGGAATAAATTTTAAAGTGTAAATATCATTAGGTATTCTTAAAAGAGGGGCCTCAGATCTCTTGGGTCCTGAAATCATACAACAAACGTGTGTGTGTGTTGTGTGTTCATACAAGTGTTTTTTCTAGTAAGGGTTCAAAGCTTTTGTTTGATTTCTATAAAACTCACTTCTGCCATACTCCAAAACACTTTCAGGCTCTAGGAAAAAAATACTCATAAAAACGATTTTTGAATTGGCCATCTTAAATAACTGAATATGTTAAGCAACTTAAGATTATCCAACAACACTGTTGCAACTTGAAAATATATTGTAAACATTAAATAAATTATAAGTAAACACTAGAATTTTAAAAAATAAATTAAAATTCAGATGGAATTGTGATTTTAAAGTTATATATATATTCTCACTAATAATAACCTATCTATAAAATACTCTTTAATTTCATCCTTGGGAGGAATAAGCCAACACATATAAATGGAGAGAATTTGTAGTATACTTTGCACATGAAAAGGCTACCTACCACCTTACTAAGAGTAGAACACTGTCACCTAAATTATCATTTAAATAACTCTTGGAGGAAAACAGAAGATTGTAGAGCTTTGATGTTTTAAAATTTGTTTTTAAATATTAAAAATCTTTACACACTAAAACTGCTTATGTCTTTGGAAAAACAAATGAAATGTCTTCAAGTGTGCCATATCTAAAAGAACAAAATATACAGAGACTTATTAGTACACATAAATGGAGAAGAAAACGGTAACCCTCTCCAGTATTCTTGCCTGAGAAATCTCATGGACAGAAGAGCCTGGAGGGCTACAGTCCATGTGGTCACAGAAGTGGGACATAACTTAAGTGACTAAACAACAACAAAACACACTTAGAGTAAACCATAATAAAAATAGCAATTAAAAGCAAATCCACAGAGTTTACAATAAAGGGGCTCAGCTGGTAAAGAATACACCTGCAGTGCGGAAGACCTGGGTTCAGTCCCCGGGTTGGGATGATCCCTTGGAGAAGGGAAAGGGAAAGGATCCTACCCACTCCAGGACTGTGGCCTGGAGAATTCCATGGACTGTATAGTCTGTGGGGTCGCAAAGAGTCGGACACAACTAAGCGACTTTCATTTTCACGTTCCTAAAACAAAAGTTTATGGCCAAATTTGTTGAAGATAGTTAATTTCTTTTCCAAATTCTGTTAGTAATCCCTATACCAAATCATTATGAAAGTAAACATGCTATGCAACTATCTTCTGACAGTCCGCTCAAATTTCTAAACCTATTTACATACGCATACTTTCAAAGAGATGTTCAATATTTCACACTTGAGGTACTTTGTCTTTCAACCTTGTAAAAATACTTGCCTCCTAACCAAGAGTGATATTTCAGTATTATAAGAAAATGGGCACACATATAAAAAATTAATTTTTTGAAGACTCTTACCAGTCAAAATGATTTTGCAAATCTAATTGTTAAATTAGGATCTCAATTCTAATCATCTTTATTAAAATGCTATTTAGAAAACCGTAATACAAAAATGTGTTTATAATGCAGAAAACAGGAAAAAGGATAACTTTTTGTCATCACAGTTTTTCAAATGAAACTTTATTAGATAGCTAGAAAAACCATTTAAATTATTTCATTGTCTGCCCACTTTTTAATGAAAATGCTTGTTGACACACATAAACAAGCTAAAGCTTATAAACTTAAACTTGTCAGAGAAATTCAACTAACTCAATCAAAAAAAAAAAAGACCCGGTAAAAGATTTTTTAAAAAACAGGCCAACATAACCTGAACATCATATTAAATCCTCAAAGATGCAACTTAGCTTCTTTTAGGGATCTTTTCAAGGAGATCCTGAAAAATGACTTACCCTTTTCATATGACCAATAACAGAATCACAGCAAGGACCAGATTTAAGGCTGACCTAAGACCCTACTGTGGTTATGTTATACAACCTACATTTTGGTCATATAAATGTATAAATTCTCAAATGTATTACATTTTGAGCATAATGAAAAGAACCAAATTTCATTTAAATTGTATGTGGTCTTTCCTGAAGAACTCATTAAGCAAGTACATTTACATACTTTTGCTTCTTAGTTTGGTGGTTTGGCAGGTCACTATGTATACAGACATGTAGCAATTTTCATACAGACATATAGCAATTTTCATACAGCATTATCCAAAAGAATTTCAGTTAAATTAAGGATTTCAAAGAGCAACAAAATTTTCCAAACATTTTGGGAAACAATAGTTACTAACATTTTGCCAAGTGAGAGTGTTAAAATTAAACATAAATAAAACAATACCATCATATTTTCATGAAAGGACACATGAATAAAAGATGTAATTAAAAAAGGGGGGGAAATTTCAGAAAACTGTCTTTATCTATCTTTAAATCAATGAAAACTCTGTCATGTACCAAAAGAGTTATGAGGATTACCCTTTGAAAACCTGTATTTTCAGCCATTTCTATGAATTCAGTTATTGATAAAGATGGAGAAGGCTATAGAAACCAAAAATAAAATTAACATATGGGAAAAAGGTAACCACAACTTAACCATATCAATAAAGCAAAACAAATATAGAAATAAGAGTGAATCACACAGGTTTTTTGGCTTCCCAGGGCATGAAAGTTATGTTTATACTATACTTTATTAGATGTGCAATAGCATTGTCTAAAAAAAAAACAACTTATGAAAAAGTAAAAGTGTTAGTCACTCGGTTATATCCGACTCCTTGTGACCCATGGACTGTAGCCCATCAGGCTCCTCTGTGGAATTCTCCAGACAAGAATACTGGAGTGGGTAGCCATTCCCTTCTCCAGGGGACCTTCCCAACACAGGGATCAAACCTGGGACTCCTGCATTGCAGGCAGATTCTTTACCATCTGAACCACGAGGGAAGCCCATAAAGAACACTATTCCAATTTTCTATTGAGTAGCCAAGAGGAATTTGATGGCAAAGAAATAATATGATTTTTTACTAAATAAATAATGCCATTCCTGGGAGGAATCGATGTATACTTACTTAGTAAGTTGCCCTTTATTCTTGTTATTATCAACTCCATTATAAGTCACAGCTGCCAGTTTTCTGCTCCGGTAGTTCTCATAGTGTACATTATTAGTGACATCTTTCAAGTCCTGCATATGTGTTCTGTCATAAATAAAAGATACATAAAGAATTTGCTTCTATTAAAAAAGTTTTGGTGTAAATTCAAAATTTTAGCAAACAAAAAATTCAGACGAAACTTTTCAAGGAAGACAGCATTTATCTGTCTTCACTTACATGTAAGGGAGAGCAATATACAATGAGCTAATTTGACATTAATGGAAATTTAAGTTCCAAATTAAAGTTTAGAAGCCATAAATTCTCTCAAAACATTTACTAAATAATGATAATGCTAGAGAAGAGTATTTACCTTTATAGTATATATTTTATTTTACTAGAGAAGGAAAGGTAGATTAGTTCCTACTGAAGTTCACAAACCTGCTTTCCTTAATATTACTAATATTTGAGTTTTTATTCAGGTTAATATATAGGAATACATAGATTACATATCAAGTTAGATTCAAACTGGGTAATTTTAATTTTGAATAAATTCCTATTTATTCCAATTGTCTGGTAAATGTGGTATTTTGGTTAATGAATGTCTGCTCATAGCAGACATTATCTATGATACATAAAATCAATATATAGGAGATACCTATACATGAGACAATTTTACCATTCCCTAGTGTTTCAAGATGCTAAAAGACTCCTGTGAGCTGCTCTATTGTATCCTTTACTAATGCAGTGTTCTTGGATATATATGGTGTGGGAGTACTCTGTATCATTTTATCTTCCTTTTTGTCATCATCCATTCCTGCACTTCTAATCCCCTATCTTTCATCTCTACCACTTTACCAAAACTCCCTTATGAGAGACAAACATAAAGGTGTTATTCTGTTTTTATTCTGCCTGATAGCAAAGAAACATTTACTATTACTTTTCCCTTTTGTGATGGCCAATTACTATGATTCATCCTCGATTGGACATTTTTGTGCAGTTCTCTCATAGTTTACTCCTACTTCTAACCAAGACTGGGTTTTCCACTAGCCTCATTGTCCTTTATACTCTGCCCTTTGATGAATATACACTTTCTATGGCCATTGGAATTATCTAAAGCTCTATCCCTCTCTACTTCTGTCAAGTCCGACAGTTTCTTACTCCAAGCATATCCAATGATTGGGACTGAATTTGTCACTGACTCTCAAACTTACTTCAGAGTTCTTCCATTCTGCTTTGGGAGCTCTCCTGGCAGTCTTGAAGTCAAGCCACTCTAACCCAAGACAACCTTCTCCTTGGCTGCCAGTCTTTTCTATGGTACCAGTAAATGTGACAGGTGACAGCATATAACCTCTTCAACTATACTATAAACATCCCTTTACAAAAAACATGCCATCACCTTTTGCACTCTTGCCACAGAGCATATAATGGGCCCTGCAAAAAACTGATTTGAAGCTGAGATGTGATAAACATTGTTAATTTTCTAGGACACGTTACTGTTTTCAATTTCTCTAAGTAGAGAATAATAAAAACAAATAACTGTGCCAGTATAAAACAATCTTTTTGTAATTTTAAATATCATATATTACCTCATCAATGCATCATTAAAAAATCATTAAAGGACCTAAGGTAAAGTACTTAGTAGCTGAAATACAAGATATATAAGGAGACTTATTAACTAGCTATTAAACTATTTTCGTTAATGTCATTGAACACTTTAGATAATGAAAGATTTTTCCCTTTCACTAAAATAACCTTTTTTAATGATTACTTGGTTCTGGTATTTTTCAGATTATAAAAGTCTCTATTTCCACTTAATTAAATATTTTTTATTTTACTCTTAAAAATCAACTCATTCTTCTACACTTAAAATAATTAGTATTTTCTCCACAGTTCCTTGAATTTATTTATCTTTTCCATTTCTGATTGCTGACACTATACCATTCTCTTCTCTCCTTTTGTTTTCCTTCTCTATTTGATTTTGGCACTGTCTACTGCCATATCCTGAAATTATTTTTATCAAATTTTCCTCTTTTCCACTGTCTTCCTTGCTTTGCCTGCAACAGTCAGTTCTCTAAATTAGCAAAATGACATATCTTTGAACTTGGGTCTCTCTTAGGAGCAACCACTACTCCTGACTTTAACCTGCAGGATTTCACTTACTTGGAACTCATAGACATATGGAATACTAGTATTGATATGTCCTTCAAGTATTTATTAAATATCTACTAGGTGCCTTTATCATAAAGACATGAGTTACATAACATATACCTTACCTCTCCTCTGAACTTAGAAGGAAAAGTAATAAAGTAAAATATTCCTAAACTTATTTTCAAAGTATATTTATCAAGGATGTTTTACACGTTTCAAAGACTATAAATGAAAAATTATGTTAAGAGGCAAAGTAAACATCTAGCAAAAGTGTAAGTGAACATTTATGCCTTAAGAAAGAATAAAACAAGTGTGCTAAAACAAATTTAACAAATAAATGAAATTTTTATTAAGCAAAATTGCATAACCATCTACCTCAAGAAGTTGAAGACAATATCTTCATTCTACTTGATAAAAATGTTAAGTAGGATCACTCCCAACCCCACAAATAAACATCTGATGCCTCTATTTATCTTAATCCATCTTAAGGCAACTATTTTCATAAATCCTTCTCTATCTGGTTCTGCTACAAAAAATATACCACTTAATACTTACTCTGAATTTAATACATGTAAATGTTCTCATCATAGCATATATCTACTTATATATATTACATATAAAAATTATGTAATATTACATAATTTTAGAATTTTTAATGTTTCCACACATGTATGATTAACTTGTTGCTTTCCTGTAGGAATGGTCCATTTGTTTGTAATGCTTGTATACTACTAAGTCCCACTCATCGGAGAGGAGGCTGCATACCTTCAAATGTTCAAAGTCTGGCTAGTAACTAGCCTTCTTTTCTATAGTATTTTAGGTACATAGGGAATTATTGATTGCATATATAAAAAACACATAAGACAAAGTTAAAGATTATCATTGCTTCAAGCACTAGGTAAATAGCATAGATTTAAAATTGAGGAAAATAATAAAATGAGAGGGAATGCACTGGCAATTAATATTTATGAAACATTCTTTACATATATAAAATCATCAGAGATTATTAGTTCTTCTGAAGTCACATTTTCAAAATGGAAGAGAAAGCAAAGAGATCGTAATAGAACCTGAAGCAATGTTTTCTCAAAACCAAGGGAGACGAACATCCTTTCATGTGCATTTGCTCTTCTCCCACTGTGTGAGGCCTGGCAACCACTGTGGCTGAATTAATACCATCATCTACTTTCTATCAGAGCATCTAGTCATGAGTTCTTTTGAGAAAAATCAACTACATGGCAATCTCAATTTCAAAATTCACTCCCATCTCTTTTATATTTCTTGAGGTAGCTGCTGCTGCTGCTGCTAAGTCACTTCAGTCGTGTCCGACTCTGTGTGACCCCACAGACGGCACAGTAGCCCACCAGGCTCCCCCATCCTTGGGATTCTCTAGGCAAGAACACTGGAATGGGTTGCCATTTCCTTCTCCAATGCATGAAAAGTGAAAAGTGAAAGGGAAGTTGCTCAGTCGTGTCCAACTCTTCGGGACCCCATGGACTGCAGCCTACCAGGCTCCTCCATCCATGGGATTTTCCAGGCAAGAGTACTGGAGTGGGATACCATCGCCTTCTCCTCGAGGTAGCAGTTTGACTCCAATTGTCCCCCTCACTTTTAAGAATGATCTTGTTGCTGTTCCATGATTTCTAATTATCATCAAAATTCCTATTACTTCTACATAGCTAAAGAAATTCTTGTATACTGGGAAAGTGGAAAGCAGTATGAAAATGAAGAGACATCAACTTAAGATGGACATCTAAAACTGGAGGCTGAAAAGGATAGTAAGTATTGAGGGTCTGGAGAAGCAAGCATGATGAGAGAGGAAAAAAAGAGCAAATGGGTATGAAATAGCATAAAGAAGGAATTTATCTCTCCATGAAAACAATGAGTTCATTTTTATCTTCTTTTTGTTCCCTGTCTCTGGGTCTTTTCAACTTTTTCTTCAGAATTTCCTCTCTGCTGTTAATTTTCTAATTCAGGTCCTGGTTCCTCTAACCAGAATTAATTCAATGTCCTGTTTTCACATGATTTCCTTCTCTTTCATCAGATGTACAAGGCACAGTTTAGGACTAATGTTTTTCCCTCCTGGGAGGAAGATCAGCTTTTCACAATGTTTCAGTAACAAAAGTGCTCCACTCACCAGCTACTAAGCTGTGTATCTTTTAAATATCTGAAGTCCAGCTTGTGACCTCAAACTTAAGCCTTCTCTTCCAGTTTCCACAAGCTTTTCACATTAAAGAGAGGCAAAAGCCTGTTCCTTTCTACTTTCGTATTTCTTTCAGTATTAAACCTCAACACAAAGTAACAGTGATTCAAAGACCCGCTTTCCTATATATCCCTAGCCACATAGCCTATTTTGTATTTTTCCTCTAGAGTTTAAAACCTTGGCAAAATAACCCAAATTTGTCTCTAGGCAGTGCTTGCTTCAGTGCTAGAATGAAGATACCAGTTTAAATTAGCTAAATTTATAGAAGACAAAAAACTAAATCTGAGACTAATTTTATTTAGGGAAAGTAAAATCTGTGTTATTTTCATCACTGCTTACACTTACCTTATCAACATATTTCTTAGAATTGTAAAATCACAATGTTCACCGTTTTCAACTACAAAAAAAAAAAAAATCAGACCATATGTATTACTTCCACTAAACCCATTCTTTTTAAAGGAAACTAGTGTTAACAATGAGAAAAGATACAAAGTATTAAATACCTTAGGAACACAATGTTTCATTAAGACTTTAACCCTATAAAATAGTACTTAATGTTGCCAGTCAAGGGTGGGTGAGGAATCACTTTGGAAAAACCACAAGTTAACCAAAATGAAAACCTAAGCCAAGAACCTTTAATGTTCTTTTTTTATGTATCACTAAAAGAATACTCTTGAAGGGGGATAACCTAAAACTAAAGATACAATGCAATTTCCTCTGTGCAGATTTCTAAGGTCTATACTAGTTTTAAAGTCTCAGCTCAGAAACTGAAGGTTACATGGTGATGAAAAGAGCTGAGAGTGACCACAGTATCTCTAATTGGGAAAGTCACTCGTAAGAACATTAACTTGGAAAATATCCTAAAAATTATATGTTTTCAAAGTAATATCAACAAATGATAATCATGATTCAATCTTCATTCCAAGTTACTATAACACTGAAGATTAAATATTAGTATAAACCAGTATAATGAACACAAATTTCGGGAAACGTATCTAATGCCAAGAAGGCTTCAAAGAATTGTCTTTATAACTAAGATTATATTGCTGTTTAAAACTCCTTTAAAAATTAGTATAAAGGATCTCTTAATAACAAACTTTCTTGCTCTAAAGATATGATGCCAAGAAGTTGACTTCTGCCCTGAAGAAAGCAAAATGCTAATGTTTTAATTGGGCTTCTGACAGTTGTTCTCATTCTTTAGGGTCCCAGACCCAATTGAGACTCAGATAAAAATGACAGGCCTTTTCTCCAAAATTGTTTTCAATTTCAGAAGGTTTATTAGATCCCTTGGGAGCAATCTGTGGGCCCCAGGTAAAGAACCCCTGCATTGTAAATGTGTTTTCAAACAAGAAAACGAATAGGTTTAATGGTGGGGCAGACGTGGGAGGATGAATACTGACAAGTGGCTTCTAAAGTACTACAATGTTAAGATTTAACACATACTTGCTGGACACAGCAGGACATAAGGTCTGAGAAATGTAACTGTATTTAATAAGGAGATGAGACTCAATGAAACTGAATTCAGATCTTTGAAAATCTAGACTATATCAAAGCAGTATGCATATTATACTACTTACTAAATACAAATTTTCTATAACATTTGTGAGATCTTATAGAAAGCCATTCACTGAAGAAAACCTTACCTTCTGCAACACCCCAAGGATACTGCCTTCCTCTGACCCTTTTTCCATTAACTTCAATGATAGTATTACTACCTACCACAGCAAGAGGTAAACGGTCCTATAAAACAAAGTATTATTGTTCAAATACATCTCTGTAGTCCTCACAAATTCAAGAATAAAGAAGTTACCTTACTCAACAGGTAAGCAAAAACACATTATTACCCCAATAGTTTTTGCATTCACTTTCATAGGTCATTCAATTATTATTTAGTAAATTGCCATTGTATGGCATTATTACCAATGTAAACAATAAACAAAATTATATGTTCACTAAAATTTAAGAATACTCGGGCATATACTGATCAGATTATTTGTTAAAGTATCATTCTAAAAAGAAGTGTTCCATACTGGAAAAATTTTAAAGGGTAAAAAATACATTGGCAGCTATAAGGAAAAAAATGAGACTTGTGGCTAGTTTGCCTACTTGACCATAAATCAACCTTAACAGCTCTAGAAGCAGACAATGTTATTAATCAATATTTCGTTTTTAGATCCAGGGTACTTAGGAAACCACTATAAGTTAAAAATACAGAAAATTATGTCGGAATAGATTTTTGATTGATTTTTATAAAAGAACAAAATAAAACATATGTTTGGCTCTTAAAGAATAAGCATAATAGTGCTTAAGAGCAAATCTCATTATGCTTCCCCTTTCATTCCCATTACCTGTTTGTTTCTAAGGGGGAAAATAATAAAACATGAAATCAGTTAATTGAAAACCATCTGAAAACAAGAGCTGTTACTTATCTCTCTATTCCATATAATGCTTTATTATACTAACAGTCAAACGACAATGTTAATCATAAAGGTGAACTAAACAGTCAATAATCTCATTTATTTTGTTAAGTCAATTGTTTAAAAACATTTATATATGTATATGCCGCATTGGCATGTAGGATTCTTAGTTCCCTGACCGAGGATTGAACTTGGGCCCCCTGCAGTGGAAGTACAGTCTTAACCGCTGGACCATCAGGAAATCCCTATAAACACTGCTATTTCTGGTTTTTACAGCAGCTATTATAGTATTGCTAAGGCCCTAAAACATGTTAGTATATGTATGGGAATGAACCTACCTTTATCTTTTTAACAAGCTTATTTTCTTCTTCATCATCTGTCTCTGGGAATTCATATATTTTAATTTTATGTTCTTGGATTTCTTTCATTATCTAATATGAAAGAGGAAGTTAGTAAAAGGGCACCACATATAATTTTAGACATTAGTTTTATTTTTATTATACTCTTCTTAAATTCCTGAGTCTTTAGCTCCAGTTCCTTTACTGTTTTTCAACAATGCAAAATGTAATTTAAAACCAAAATAGTATGC
>SJYQ01091922.1:0-71973 GCA_006410935.1 Redunca redunca | reverse complement strand
TGAAGTAAGAGTCCAGAAATGGCTTCACTAGTTGATTTCTATTCTAGTGGTTTTGGGTCATTTATTTATAATGACTGAGATACCTTTAGACAAATTCTTACCAACTGTTTTATTCAGCTGTATCAACAGAGCTTAAACTCACCTAAAGTTTTTAGTAGAATTGAGCAAAGGTAAATAAAATTAAGTATAGCACTGGCTCTAGGAAAAAAAAAATGTGTACTTATCAGAAAGTATCCCTGCATGTACAAGTGCATACACACACATCAAGGAGCAACAGATAAAAGATCAGGCAAGCACACAGGGAGAAAACATGCCCTGGAAATTAAGAAGCTAATGAGTTTATAATAATAATCAATGAGAATACAGAAAAAAAGAAAGACAACTTACTAATAACATCAGAAATGACCTCAAATTATTTTGTCCAAAATCACTCTAAATTCAAATAAGAATACAGACATCCAAATAGTGTTGACTACCTACCTTATTCAAACTTATAAAAAACAAACTGATGGCTAATAAACCTAAAACTAGCTCTCTGCCTGTACTGGTAGTTTAATGCTACGCTCACTACCAGGGTCCCCAGCAGCAGCAAAGGGACCTGAAACAAAATGTGCTACATGGCTACCAAAGCAGACAGAACTGCCATGGAAATAAACAAGACCACATATCTTTTATAACTGGATTATGTATCTATTTAGGGAAACAAAAAAAAAAAACTAAGAATAAATGATGAGGTGTCAGATCATGCGTCAACCTAATGTTGGCCAAAAAGTTCATTCAGGTTTTTTGGTAAGCTTTCTGAACATACTTTTTGGCCAACCTGATACATGACTAGAAGGAAAAAGAAAGACTAGTAGCTAGCTCTAAGAGCAATGGCTTTTAGTCAGAGGTTGTACATTAAAATAGCCTGAGTAAGCATCTTCACAATAACAAATACAAAGCTGTATCTTAACCTACAAAACCAACTAGTAGAGCTATGGTCCAATAACTCATTTTGAAAAAGTTCTCTACATGCTTCTGATAAACACCTCTGGTTAAACACTACCTGCCCCCGCCCTCCTGCTTTTTTTTAAGGAATAAATAAAGAAAAAGTAAATTGACAACCACTGCAAGTGACCAATTTGGAAGCAGAGATCACTGCTTAGTCACCTTTTTTATTTCTTCATTTTTAGTACAATTCCAAATTAAGATAAAATAGAAATATTACTAATACTATATGATTAGTTATCTGAACTTAGAAACAGCAAATTACAAAATAAAAATGGAGCTAATAAATGTAAAATAAAAAATTTCCTAGTAGAAATATCAGATACAGTAAAAATGATGTAGTAAAACATTCTAAAAATTTATACAGATTTAACACAATTTCAAAGCGAATTTCCACAGGTTTTTGTTTTCTAATACTTTTCAAGTTATTCTAAAATTCATACTGAAACAGATGAAGAACCAAAGTACTTTGTTACAAAAGACCAGAAGGACAGTAAGAGATAATAAACTCTAAAATCTATTTTAAAATATTATTCAACTTAGCCTCAATTTAAAAGACATACAGTGCTAGATGCTCAGTTGTGTCCAACTCTTTGCAACCCCATGGACTGTAGCCTGCCAGGCTCCTCTGTCCATGGAATTCTCAAGAATACTGGAGTGGGTAGTCATTCCCTTCTCGAGGGGATCTTCGTGACCCAGGGATCAAATCCAGGTCTCCTGCACTGCAGGCAGATTCTTTACTGTCTGAGCCACCAGGGAAGCTCTTAAAAGACATAACACTGGCCTAAAATTTAAAAATAGGCTACTAGAATAGAAAAGTAGTTCCAGAAACTGATCCTACATTTCATAAAATAAATATATAATAAAACAAAAACACAACACTGAGGGAAAACTAAACCCCTGCTTTAAAATGTTCAGCTTTTCTGGAAAATTGAAAGTTAAAGAAATTATTAGGCACCACCTTAAAGTGTCTGTCTACAATGTGGGAGACCTGGGTTCGATCCCTGGGTTGGGAAGATCCGCTGGAGAAGGAAATGGAAACCCACTCCAGTACTCTTGCCTGGAAAATCCCATGGACAGGAGCCTGGTGGGCTACAGTCCATGGGGTCGCAAAGAGTCGGACACGACTGAGCGACTTCACTTTCACTTTAATCCAAAAAAGTTTAAAAAAAATAATGACAATGCTAGCAAGGCACTAGATCAAACATACCTGTCATAAAAGGAATTTTGACTGTTTTATTGAGAAATGGGCGGGGGGGGGAATAAAATAATTATACCCTTTAAAAAGTAATCTTCTCCCCAGGAATTCAGTCTAGGAAAGTAATTCTATAAAGGGTGTGGGGAGGGGCAGTGGCACAAGTTATACAGAAAATCTAAAATGGGGTTTCCCTTGTGGCTCAGCTGGTAAAGAATCCTCCTGCAATGTGGGAGACTACCTGTGGGGATGGGTGGTGGTGGAAGCTATACAGAAATATCTAAAATAGCCTTATTTAATTGACGAAGGATAAGGGCATTATGGTTTCCCAGGTGGTTCAGTGGCAGAGAATCCACCTGCCAACAGAGGAGGCACAAGAGACAGAGATTCGATCCCTGGGTCAGAAGATCCCCTGAAGCAGGAAATGGCAACTCACTCCAGTATTCTTGCCTGGAAAATTCCACGGACCGAGGAGCCTCGTGGGCTACAGTCCATGGGATCTCAAACAGTTGGACACAACTAAACAACTGAGCACACACACTGAAGGGCACTATGATAATACTTATGGGCTCCTAGAAGAAAACTAAAGCAGGAGACTATTTTCAACAGTTATTTTTAATATAGTGCAAACAACCACACACACAGTAAAGTAGCAGGAGGAACACACTGTAACACATTATAATGAAAATATGAAAAACTGCAAATTACATGAATAGTATTAGAATCCTAAGAATTCCCAAACTTATTTTACTTACCTGTTTCTTAAACTGTTGGCATTCTTCTGGTGTGAGTGTGTCTGCTTTGGCAATAAGTGGAATGATATTCACTTTTTCATGCAAACGCTTCATAAACTCAATATCCAATGGTTTAAGTCTGAAATACACAATATTTAATATGACTGGATTGACCAATTTGGGAGAACAGACTTTTCACATTCCAATGCTAAAATTACATACATTGGAACTACTTCATTTCCTCATCAGAAACAGTCTCTAAAGATGTATATTGGGCCAGCAACAGTTAGGAACAACAGGATTTCAAGAAGCACTGGAATGCCTAAGAAAGCTTTGACTCCTGTGTTAATTATTTAACACCCTGGTCACAGCCATGTGGGCCCAAAAGTAGAATCAGAAAATCCAGAACGGCTCCTAATAAGCTTTCCTACAGGAGACTCTACTTATCACTCTAATTTGGGAAATCTGTCTTGTTTTTAAATGAAAAATTATAATCCTCTTTTACTTCTTGTTACCCAGTATATTTCTCAGAGAAGGGGCTCAAAAGAACATCTTCTTCATCATCACTTTTATTCATTACACTCTAACTATTGCCTCCACTTGGCCACTATACTTTTAAGGTCACCAAATACTTTCAGGCTGCTAATTAGTCAGCAGCAGCCAACTGAGAAACACTGTGGTGTTTAATGGTATTTTTTAATTTGCCCATTATGCAGCACTGACATTACTCTCTCACAAGCTGTTCACTTAAAAGTAATTTCCAGGATCATCTTTGTAAGCTAGTCCCTTAAAAGGTACATGCCTCAGAATTCTCTATTAGGTCTTTTCTTCTCTACATTCTATGAGCTTATCATTAACTACAACAACTTCTAATATCCTTTATGGCTTAATAACTCCCAAGTCTTTATACCTAGCCCAGGTCTCATTCTTACATTCCAGGCTTGTGTTCACCTGATGGAAATACTACTCAGACATTCCATTCTGGCATCTCAAAATCAAAAGTTCATCTGAACCCCCAAATACCCTCTCCCCTTCTATGCTTTCTATCTCAGTAACACTTCAATCTACCCAGTTACTCAAAGCTGAAATCCAGGACTCAGATTGGATAAACTTCCTCTATTTATCCATTCCAAAGATTCACCAGAACCTGCTGAACAAATAAAAATATTTATATATTTATCTCCTTTCCATTACTTTGGTTCAGGCCACCAAACTGATAATGACAAGAATCTGTCTGGTTTCCCTCAAAACCATGCACTCTGCAGTCAGTATGATGGTTCTAAAATCCAATTCTAATCAAGTCATTCCCAGACTGAAAACTTTACTAAAGCCAGATTCCTTAAGTGAGTGTGGCCTACAAAGCCTGTGAAAACATAACCTCTTCAGCTGACCTCACCTCTCAGCATCGCTTAGCATTTTTGTTACTTCCGACTTCCAATATGCCAGCCTTTCTGAACTTCTCACAGTATCTTGAAATCACCATACCTTGGTCATATTACCTTGGCCTGGAACAGCTCCATTCCCATCCCCATCCCCATTCTAGATGGCTTGCCTAATTCCTATTTGTCCTTTAGGACCTAGCTTACTATTCTCATTTCCTCTGAGAATTCTTCTCCAACCTAAAACTAGAAGCCTAAAGGATCACAACACTGAATCTGTCATATAGTAACCACCTACTTGTGTATTTGTTCTTCCCATTTTCTCACTAGAAGATTCTTAAGAGCAAAGGCCTTTGTCTCATTCATCTCTTCTGTAATATCTAGTACAGTGCCAACACTTGAGGTGTTCAAATATGTGCTGACTAAAAAACTAAGCTGCTGTAATTTTCCTTACATCTTTGAATAACTATAAATGAAAATCAGCTATTCCTCACATGCAGAATACACTAGACTAAAAATTAATATTTAACAAAATAAATGAAGTTAACAGCAGTATTTTGCATAGAATACAGTATTCCTTCGCTTTGATAAAACATGAGGAAAATGGAATAAAGATCTAATTTCATTATAAATTTTATGGACTAATATTTTAAAATAAACAGAAAGCCCTTGTTTGAGTTCTCTTAGCATACTATACAGAGAAGGCAATGGCACCCCACTCCAGTACTCTTGCCTGGAAAATCCCATGGACAGAGGAGCCTGGTAGGCTGCAGTCCATGGGGTCACTAAGAGTCAGACATGGCTGAGCAACATCACTTTCACTTTTCACTTTCATGCATTGGAGAAGGAAATGGCAACCCACTCCAGTGTTCTTGCCTGGAGAATCCCAGGGACCGGGGATCCTGGTGGGCTGCCATCTATGGGGTTGCACAGAGTCGGAAATGACTGAAGTGACCTAGCAGCAGCAGCAGCATACTATAGTTTAATATATATATACTGTTGGGTGTATTGGGGGGTTGTCCACATACTAATGGGAGAAGGCAATGGCAACCCACTCCAGTACTCTTGCCTGGAGGGTCCTATGGACAGAGGAGCCTGGTAGGCTGCAGTCCATGGGGTTGCTTAGGAGTTGAATATGACTGGGCAACTTCACTTTCACTCTTCACTTTCATACACTGGAGAAGGAAATGGCAACCCACTCCAGTGTTCTTGCCTGGAGAATCCCAGGGACGGGGGAGCCTGGTGGGTTCCCGTCTATGGGGTCGCACAGAGTTGGACACAACTGAAGTGACTTAGCAGCAGAAGCAGCAGCAGCAGCAGCAGAGACTAATGAGATACTCCTGTTTTACTGATGAATAATACTATACTTCTTTGTGGTAGTGACGTGGTGACTGGCAGAAAGACAGGGTAAGAAGGCAGGAAGGCAGATATGGAGAAATCAGACAGCTTCAATTCTAATTCTCATGTTAAATCCTTTGAATTTTGATATTAGCATTCAGAGAACACTACAGAAAGTGTGTGTGGCTGGAATAACACCATATTTATCTATAAACAGCACCCTTATCTCACTAATGGTAACTGAAAAACCTTTTGATTTTGAGAAAATATTTAAGTTCTTGCCTGTTTTTCATCAATCATTACATAACAACATTAAATATAAAAGTCATGGCTCAATCAATCAGTCTTGGATTAGGGACTGCCCTGGTGTTTCAGTGGTTAAGAATCTGCCTGCCAATGCAGGGAACACAGGTTTGATCCTTAGTTTAGGAAGACTCCACATGCTGTAGCGCAACTAAGCCCCTGCGCCACAACTACTTAGCCCATGTGCAGCAACTACTGAAGCCTGCACACCCTAGAGCCCATGCTCTGCAAGAGTAGGCACTGCAATGAGAAGGCCAAGCACCTCAGCTAGAGTAGGCCCTGCTCACCACAACTAGAGAAAGCCCACACGCAGCACTGAAGACCCAGAAGAGCCAAAAAATAAATAAATTTTAAGAAAGAAATATGGAGCACATAAAATACTTATTTCCACTATATATTTTTTTAAAAATCTCACATTTGTAAATTTTTAGAGTTTACCTTCCAGATTATATGCAGGCCAAAGTTAAATTACTACCACCTCATTCAACTGGTAACAGAAAAGAATTCAGTTAATCTATAATTTTAATGAATCTTGCAAGGAGATCCAACCAGTCCATTTTAAAGGAGATCAGTCCTGGGTGTTCACTGGCAGGACTGATGCTAAAGCTGAAACTCCAATACTTTGGTCACCTCATGGGAAGAGTTGACTCGTTGGAAAAGACCCTGATGCTGGGAGAGATTGGGGCAGGAGGAGAAGGGGACGACAGAGGATGAGATGGCTGGATGGCTTCACCGACTCAATGGACATGAGTTTGAGTAAATTCCAGGAGATGGTGATGGACAGGGAGGCCTGGCGTGCTGCGATTCATGGAATCAGAAAGAGTCGGACACGACTGAGCGACTGAACTGAACTGAATATTAAATTGCAATCCAAGTTAACAAGATTTTACGCTTAAAGTAAAACAACATTTACAGAACATTTATTATTTCAACTTTCTAAGAGAAAGATACTTGAAAATAGCCATGACAAGGAAATCAGGGAAGTCAACTTCTCAAACATAAAATGACAGGGCTGAAGAATATTAAAAGAGTTTTTACAAAATTAAACTTCAGATATAACCTTTATAAAACCCCTGATAAAACCCTCTGTCCTTTTAAACTAGAATACAAATTTTAAAAGCTTACAAAATGCCAACAGAAAACACTTATTTCACAACAGATTACATACTGGTTGAAGTTTTTTCCTCTATCCACTTAATTTTATTTCAGATCATCTTTCCCAACAAATCTAATTTTTAATTTTTTTTTTTTTTAACACAAAGGAAACTCCTTCATAGAATTTCTAAAAGATAAACCTTTCCCTGGTGACTCAGACACTGAACAATCCACCTGTAATGCAGGAGACCCAGGTTCGATCCCTGGGTCAGGAAGATACCCTGGGGAAGGAAATGGAAACCCACTCCGTATTCTTGCCTGGGAAATCCCAGGGACAGAGGAGCTACAGTCCATGGGGTCAGGTCGCAGAGTTGGACACGACTGAGCGATGAAACACTCACAAAGAGAAAAAAACTATTTAACACCTCAAAGCCTACAGCAAAATAAGTAAAATGAATAGAGGGCAAATATTTATTGAACATACATAAAAATACATAAAAATATTTATTAAACATATATACGTATATACATTTCTAAAGGAAAAAAATCTATACGAAACTGACAATTTTTTCAAAGTGGAATTCAAAATTCAAAATGTTTGTAAAAACACCATTTAAAAATTCAAGTTCCAAGTCAGTTACCAACTGAACAAAGGAAATGAAGCAACAACAGCTGAAATCACAAATTAACCTTTTGTTCAGTGATGACACCTGGTGGGGAAAGGGACACCGAAAATACACTGCTGGACCAATATATAATTACTCCAAAAACAGAACCTTTAAAAAGGGAATCCAGGGACTACCCAGGTAGAAAGGTCATAATTCCTCTACTATGCTGCCTGGAATTTCACTCTTTAGTGACCATGGAATTTGGAACTCTCTACAGAAAATTCAATGTCATATTATGTTACTTAATCCACAGCAGCATATATCAGTGGCAAAACTTTGTTCCATTTCTAAAAATAGTTAAGCTGACAAACTACTCAAAAGCACGTTGTTATACTAAGAAATTAAAATATGGAACTTTCATCCCTTGTGACAAACAAGAAATGGTCCCAAGCCACTACACATAATATCAAAATTTTTTCTTTAAAAAAAAAATTGTATTTCCCACGCAATTTTAAGGAATATATTTTCCCTCAGGGGATAAGAGAAATGTGATTCCATGAGAATTACTAAGTGTTGGAGAGAGTCCAAAAGATCTAAAATAATAAAAAGTGGATATAAACTGACAAATTTCTATTGATTTAACTACAGGTTAAGATTTTATTTTGCTGGCTTTCAGGAAAAAGCCCTAACAAGTTATATTAGAATGATATATCATACATACATACATACATATATATATAAATTCAAGAAGAAACTAACAAGTTCTCAGAAAAAAACTATACAGTATGATATTTTGAGTTTTTTTTTTTTATCCTTTTAAGTAGATAAGTCAATTTTGGGCTTTAGGCTTAAAATATATAATTTTCTGAGAATACTATAGAAGAATATTAGAAATGAAAAAGAAACAGCTGCACTACTACAATCAGACAGTGCAAAAATGGTAAACTATAAAATTAAGGCTTTCTGCTCAACCAAGATGGTAATGGGCACTAGCCTATCTAGGCAAAAGGTGAAGAAGAAAGCAGAAAACAAAAGAGAAAGGTATGCTTTTGAAAGTGGGCTTCCCTGATAGCTCAGTTGGTAAAGAATCTGCCTGCAATGCAAGATAATCCAGTTCAATTCCTGGCTTGGGACAATCTGCTGGAGAAGGAATAAGCTATCCACTTCAGTATTCCTGGGCTTCCCTTGTGGCTCAGCTGGTAAAGAATCTGCCCAAAATGTAGGAGACCTGGGTTTGATTTCTGGGTTGGGAAGATCCCCTGGAGAAGGGAAAAGGTACCCACTCCAGTATTGTGGCCTGGAAAATTCCATTGACTCTATAGTCCATGGGGTCAGAAAGAGTTGGACACGACTGAGTGACTTTCACTTTCACTTGAAGGAACTGGTTTACACGTCTGTAATTTTGGTGTTAGATGACAATGCTATTTAGCCTAATGCTATGAAATAGTCCAGTCCCTTTTGGTGGAGAGATGGTGGAGTTACAATCATCAGGGGGTGGAGTTATGCTAAGTCATTTAACCAAAGACTAAAGAAGAGGGCTTCCCTGGTGTCTCAGAAGGTAAAGCGTCTGCCTGAAATGTGGAAGACTTGGGTTTGATCCCTGGGTCAGGAAGATCCCCTGGAGAAGGAAATGGCAGCCCATTCCAGTACTCTTGCCTAGAAAATCCCATGGATAGAGGAGCCTGGTAGGCTACAGTTCATGGGGTCACAAAGAGTCAGTCACGACTGAGCGACTTCACTTTCACTTTAAAGAAGAGTAAGTAAGTTACAAACATCTGCAGTTGACAATGACATGCATATCTCCTCAAAATGACAAAGAAACACAAACGAGCAAAACAGGAGTACAGGCTGGCCATACAAACAAACAATCAGATCAGATACATGTCTAAATACTCAGATCTTAATTTTAACTCCTAATAAGTAGATGGTTAGTAGTGATGATAGGATACTTAAATAATCTGACTGTGACAACTAAGGTCAAATAGAAGATTAGTGAAATAGATTTAGTGAAGAAAGAAACAGCACATTAGAACCTTGGTATTTAAGTTTTTTTGCAATGTTCTCTACCAGATGTATAATAAATAATATCTTTGGAGTTTCTTAGAGTATGTCTAAGCTAATTGTTATGGCTGTTTCTCCTTATTTGATTGTTCAATCTGTCACAGACTGGTCAACAAGAAAGCTAAATTAGCCACATTAAGACGCAAAACCATGATGAAAACAATATTCCTCTCTATGAAGCACCGTCTTACACATGAGAAACTAAAAAGTAAAATCATTTTTAGCGTGGCTAGGACTTACGTTTTTTACAAATCATTTTTATATGGAATTTGGAACTTCACAAGTTGTATAGTTAAATGTACTCCTCAGAGATAAGGATTACTAACACATGCACCCAAAGATGAGTAATAATAAAACAACAAAAAGGTTATCAGAAGTATTCAGGTACTTACCCATGTCCTGAAGGAGCAATGAAGTATAAACAACACTGCACTCTGTTATCAGGCATCTGACGTCTGTTCACTCTAGATTCTGCATTTAGGTAGTCCTCGAACTTACTATCAATGTAGTCGATAACAGGCTGCCAGCTGTAGAATGCAAATAAATAAAATAATTAAGTTGAGATTCCACTTATGAACGGTGCTTCCCAGATGGCTCAGTGGTGAAGAATCCACCAAGATCCCTGGGTCAGGAAGACCTTCTGGAGAAGAAAATGGCAGCCCATTCCAGTATTCCTGCCTGGGAAATCCTATGGACAGAGGAGCCTGGCAGACTGTCCATGGGGTCACTAAAGAGTCAGACATAACTAAGTGATTAAATAACAAAAAACACACTTTACAACATGAAAAATTACATCCAAAGAGTTTTAGATTTCAAATGAAAAGATTAAACAACACAGAAGCCTCATGATGAATTTATTTAGGTATTTCAAAAGTTGAAGAAATTTACTTCAAAAATAATGCACAACTCAAAGAAAATTAAAATATTTTTATAAGCTCCTAATATCTTATTTCCAAATAGAAAGTCATGAATGTTTTCTTCACTTACAACTTACGGAAAAACTGAAGGTCTGAAATCATATTTAAATTAGAGTGTGACAGAGAACAGATAAAATTAATAGCAGAGAATGAAAAGTTTCAAATTCCTTATAACAATGACAATTCTTTTATCTATGTTTTAGAGTCTATCTTCAAAATAATTCTATGAAAAGTGTTATCATCATTTTATAGAAAAGGAAATCAATTCAAAGAAGTTAAGCAACAATGACAAGTAAGCGGCAAAGTTGATATATGAACCCAAGCCATATTACTTACATTTCAGTAACCGTAGGTGAGAAGATTTAAAATGTTAAAAAAGTCTAACCAGCCTTATTCCCAAATGCAATGGAAAGCAGTAGGGACAAACCCTTCTTACCAATTACTATTATCCACTGCATCTCCAAATCCTGGGGTATCGACTATTGTGAGCAGCAACTGAACACCACCTTCTTTGATTAAAACTTTGGATTGTTCCACCTGTAAGAGTCATTGTGTACAGATATTAATAACATACATTATATCTGTGGTTTCCTACAAGGTAAGATGTAGGGGGATGAATGTTAATCTAAACTAAATAGGAAGCTTTTTGTAAAGTAAATCTACCCACACCACCACTTTCTTTAGAATCAATGACTGTAGATGTTGAGTGTCCAGGTTACTTAAAAGAAAAGTACATATATATAAATAATGGGTTTACGGCTCACAGTTGGTATAGAGAAGGAAAATAGGAACTGATAAAATATTATTAGTTACTAAAGCCATTTAAAACTTAAACAACATAAATGCACATCTAATAATACAAATGAACAATGTGCTTGAATGATCAAGTAATTCACAGAGATCAGATATGATTTATCAGAAAGTACATTTAATCTACCATTTGCAGTAAATGTTTTCTGGATTATCTCCATCTACTTTGGTCCCAACCAATTACTCAGTGAACTTATTTCCATTCCCAAATCTTTCTCAGCATGGCTATAATTATTTACACTTGTGTTTACGTAATGACTAAGAGCCAACTTTCTTCTCGAATGTGTTATTGTCCATTCAGGTCAAAGCAATCAGCAAAATCCAGGCATTAAAAAAAAAAATGCATCTGGTAGGGTAAAACCCTACTAACTCTGAGCAAAATCTTCAGTTCTCTTTAGTTTGTAAAAATGTTCTATTTAAGAAAAGGAATTGGTAACAGCAGTTCTTCCTACAATCTAAGATATTCTGTAACCCCAAATTCTGTTTTAGAATGTAAAAATCATTCAGTTTGGACATATGCTGCTCCTACTTAAAGCAAACATTCATTCAAACAGAAAAGGAGACTCATTCTCCCAGAAAAAGACAGACTTTCATTAATTTATATATAGTGTTTAGTAAGACTAGAGGTTCCAAGTACGCTGATAGGCTAACTTAAGAGGCACGAATTAAACTTTGAATGTTACATGCCACAGGATGGTACCAATTAAGTACTACTAGACTTAAAGAGGGAAATGTAATCACATGAAAAACAATTCCAACTATTTATGTTGATTAACAGAGTTGGGAAAGAAAAGCAACTAATTTCTGGGTAGGAAAAGTTTGGTTTACCTCTACAGGTTAAAAAATGGATAATGTCTTTCCATTACCCTCACATTTTCTTACAGATGCTAGCTGATGGATGAAGAGACTGAAGAGTTCAAACTAAGACTGCAGTCTTGAGTGTATACTGCTCAAAAGAACTTTCTGAGATGGTGGAAATGGTTCTATATCTAAACTATCCAATACATACTAGCTGCTTGCCCATGCAGTTAACAAGTTCTTGAAATCTGACTAGAGCACTGAGGAAATGAATGTTCAATTTTATTTAACTTAAACTGAAACAGCTACACTTGGCTTTGTTGCTGCTGTTGTTTAGTCACTAGGTCGTGTCTGACTCTTTGGTGATCCCATGGACTGTAGCCTGCCAGGCTCCTCTGTCCATGGGATTTTCCAAGCAAGAATATTGGAGTGTATTGCCATTTCCTTCTCCAGGGGATCCTCCCAATCCACATGTGGCTTAGTGACTACTGAAATCGATAGTGAAGATCGATAGCAATCAGAAATTATTTTGTTAAAAGAGCATTATCAAAAAAGAAACTTGCTGAAACTGAAATTTGGACATGTATATTCACAGAAAGGCTTCCAATCTTTTAAACAAATAAGAGACAAAGTTCTTATCTTTTAGACCAATGGTTTTTAAACTGCTTTGACTGTAATGTAAACTGTCAGTGAAAATTTTAGATATCCCAAATTTAAGTACATTTATTTATCTACCAAACATATAAAATTGGTTATCTGAACATTAAATAGCAGGAAGTGTCAATTTCTCTGTAAATTAAAAAAAAGTTAAACATCAATAGATATGGGCTCTAATATTTTCTGGTCACCTTCAATGTCAACGATGGTGGCACACTGCTTGGGAGAATACTGTTTCATACCACATAGCTAAGATAATACAGTCTGTCTGATATTGAGTTACTCTAATAATATGAGGGAGGCAAAATAACTGTGGAAATAATCAGACTCATCAGTGTAGATTATCAAAACTAAAAAAAATTGAGTGATATTACTTACTTCATGTGGCTTAGAAATTCACATTCTATATATCTAGTAGTTGTCTATAGTTAAAAAGGACAACTGGTTATATGTCAGTTATATTTCAATTTTAAAAAAAAGAACAATCTATTCAAATCTAACAGATCTCAATATATATCTCATTTGCCTCCATCTCTCTCATAAAAATAAGCTATCCATTTACAGTAACTGTCACTGAAGCAGAAATATCCAAAGTAACCATCCCTTCACCTAAAAATTCTCAAAAATTGTTTTAAATGACACAGTATCGTGTATTAGAACCGATGTAAAAATCTAACTGTTCTACATGAATCATCCCCTGATTTTACTCCAAACCATTTCTGGTTCTCTCATTACCAAACAAAGAACATTTCTACCTCCAGTACTAGGCTGTATACTAATCACACACCACAACAGCTTAAATTTTAAGATTTTTGCTTTTTTAAAAAAAAATTAGTTCAACAACTTAATTGTTTATTGGAGTGATAATACAAATGAAGATCTGCTTTTCATATGGAAGTTTCTTTTCTTCTTTGGCCTATGAAATTCTGTGTATCCATACATGGTCAAATACAAAGACGACGGCAACATATGGAAGAAATCCAGAAAACATAACTGTAAACTAGTGCCATTCACAGGATCCAACTGTATCCTATCATCTGGTTTTGCAAGTATCCTCATGGGATCCATGGTAAACAAATTAGTTCAAGTCCAGGAATTTCAAACTTTTCTTAAGAAATCTATTCCAAATGGCCACTTTCCCATGCACTTTACTTAAGCAGGTCACATCAGCATATTTTACGGCATCACTCAGAGTTCTCAAAGATTAAACACATAATTTAATACCAAAGGAATGAATGAATCAAGGCCATTTCAAATGAGCTTTTCTCTGAAAAATAAAATTAAAGCCTATTATATTGTTTATGTATGATAATTAAGGGCTATTTTGGATTCCTAGATTCCAGAAACTCACACTTTTTCTAATATTTACAGTTTTTCAGTCTGAGAAAAAGTCAAACTTTCACTGTTCACACAGCTTCACGTCTTCCATTTCTGAAAGACTATTAAACACACTACACTTTTCTAACTTAATGTTTGAGTCATTTTTTAAGATAAAGTATTATAACTATATTAACATTTGAGGAGATATTTAAAATTTTCTGTCAAGAGCATATACTTGCTCAGGAGATGGCATTACAGCCAAAGCTCTGCAGACTCAACTAGTAGAAACTTGAACAGTCTGCGATACTCCACTTGGCTCAAACACAATATCTATTCTAGATTATTCAATAACTCAGAAGACAAGCATCATCATATGTACTTCATTATGTTCAACAAGATACTTAGAGAGGCTATGACCAACAGAATAGTTATGCTTAAAGACTATTTCCTTCTCACCGAGACTGAGAACAAACTGAGAAGAAACTTGATCCAGACACTACTCTCCGAACCACTATATACCTCATTCCCCTCTCTCCTTACACTGAAATCTTAATTCCCATGTCCCTTTCATTTTCTATTAACAAACCCCTCCCAAATCCTTTCTTTTCCTTACCGGCTAAGATACTTTTCCACAAATTTCATAAACTTCAACTATGACAGGAATTTCCAGGTCATCTGATAATCTTTTTATTTGCTCCTTCACCTCATGTCTCTTCTACTATGACTCTTCCCAAGTTCTATCTTGGGGCCTCCCAGGTGGCTCAGCAGATAAAGAACCTGCCTGCAATACAGGAGACTTTTGTGGGTTCAGTCCCTGGGTCAGGAAGATCCCCCAGAGGAAGGGATTGGCAACCCACCCCAGTCTTCTTGCCTGGAGAATCCCATGAACAGAGAAGCCTGGTGGGCTACAGTCCACAGGGTCACACAGAGCTGGACACAACTGAAGGGTCTGAGCACGCACACATGCACACAAGCTCTACCTTACAAGCTCTGCCACCATGCTCAGCAAAGTACTTGATCTTCACTGGAAGACAAGAACATCCCCAATTTGTTGTTGCTGTTTATTTTTAAATTTTTTCAAACTCAAGTATAGTTGACTTACAATGTTTCAGGTGCATGGCAAAGTATGTAAATATATAATCCTTTTTATTTACATTTACATTCAAATGGATATATGCATTCTTTTTCAGTTCTTTTACCATTATAAGTTATTACAAGATATTGAATACAGCTCCCTGTACTATATAGTAGGTCCTTGTTGCATATCTATTTTATATAATGTGGTTCAGTTCAGTTCAGTCGCTCAGTCGTGTCCGACTCTCTGTGATTCCATGAATCGCAGCACGCCAGGCCTCCCTGTCCATCACTAACTCCCGGAGTTCACTCAGACTCACATCCATCAAGTCAGTGATGCCATCCAGCCATCTTATCCTCTGTCGTCCCCTTCTTCTCCTGCCCCCAATCCCTCCCAGCATCAGGGTCTTTTCCAGTGAGTCAACTCTTCACGCGAGGAGGCCAAAGTATTGGAGTTTCAGCTTCAGCATCAGTCCTTCCAAAGAAATTCCAGGGCTGATCTACTTTAGGATGGACTGGTTGGATATCCTTGGAGTCCAAGGGACTCTCAAGAGTCTTCTCCAATACCATACTTCAAAAGCATCAATTCTTTGGTGCTCAGCTTTCTTCACAGTCCAACTCTCACATCCATACATATAATGTGGTATGTATCTATTAATCCCAAATTCCTAATTAATCTCTCCTCCTTTTCCCTTTGGTAACCATAACTTTGTTTTCTATGAGTCTGTTTCTGTTTTATAAATAAAATTCATTTGTATCATGTTTTTAGATTTCACATATTAAGTGATATCATATGGTATTTGTCATTCTCCCTACTTACTTCACTTAGTGTAGTATCTGCTGCTAAAAATGGCAGTTTCATTCTTTCTTGTGGCTGAGTAATATTCTATTGTGCGTGCGCACGCGCACACACACACACATCTTCTTTATCCATCTGTCAGTGGACATTTAAGTTACTTCCATGTCTTGATAATTGTACACAGTGCTGCCATGAACACTGGGGTGCATCTGTCCTTTTGAATTTGAGTTTTCTACAGATATATGCTAAGGAATGGGACTGCTGGATGATATGGTACCTGTTTTTAAAGGAAGCTCCCTAGTGTTCTTCATAGTAGCTGCACCAATTCACATTCTCACCAACAGTGTAGGAGGGTTCTCAAGAGCATCCCCAATTTTTCTGAAGCTTTTTTGAATATTCTCTCCTGTTTAGTGGAATAGATTTCTTTTTTCCCTGAGGCTAATTTCTCAATCTATGGTGGGGATTTGACCAATTTCCATTTCAAAGTCATCTCGACAACTATTTAGACTAGTTCCCCTGTATCTTCAATCTCTCATCTCTTAGGAACTGATTCTCCACAGGATACAAACATTTTCAGGTCTTTTTTAGAAATAAAAACCAAACCATTGTCTCTGTCCCCTACACTGGACCTCTAGGTATTCCCTCTCATCCCTTCCTTCATTGCTATTTCCATCTTCACTGACTCACAAAGTCACTTCCCAACTCACTGTCATCCTGCCCTCTATTCCTATGATTTCACCAAAATATACCTTTCCAAAGTCACCTCTTTACCACCCTAGAGCAGCATCTTTCTCACTATATCATGACTGTTTGCTATATCCTTCACATGACTGTGACAACCTTGAGAACTCTATGTCCATCATCCTTGTAGCACCCAAACCTGGTAAAAGACAAGTATTCAAATACCTGCTCTGTGTATAACTGCTTCAGAAAATTTATCAAAACTGGACCAACATTAACAGCAGAGTTTCCTAACTGGACTCTATAAAGATGTTTCCATGAGTCATAAGAAGTTATCTTAGGGATAGGATTCATTGCTTTCACTTCTCACCTCCAAAACTTTTGTACCCATCTAATCTAAAATAGTGATTTACTGAACTTCATAAACCAAGAAGAAAGTTTTAAAGATGACCAACATAAGGCTACCAACTAAAAATCTGGGAAAAAATAAAATAAAAAGGACTTCCCTGGAGGTCCAGTGGCTAAGACTCCACACTCCTAATGTAAAAGGCCTGGGTTCAATCCCTGGCTAAGGAACTAGATCCCACATGCTCCAACTAAGTAAGACCTGGCGAAGCCAAATAAAAAAAATAAAATTTTCCAAAAAAAAAAAAAAAATCTGAAAGAAAAAACAAATCTAGCACTGTCATTTCACAAAAGAAACTGAAATGGATTTAGTCTCAGAATAAAGGATGGTCTTTCCCTATGAAGGTTGCCAACTATCACCTTTCCCTAGGAGATAGCTGGCAAACTTTTGCTGAAATGAAATATGATATAAAAATTTTCAAATATAAGATCATAAAACTTGCTACCATGTATATAACATTGTATTAATAATATTTTTCTTGAAAATTGTTAATCTAAGCATCTATGTTTGAGATTAGAATATGAAGTAGAGCTTAAGTGTTCAAATTTTTTCTATAACTTTAATGAGTCTATTGGGAAAAAATATATATGAATGAAAGTAAAAGTAACATGGTGCCATTTCATTCAATTAGAAATATTCTGGAAGAACTCAAGAAAAACAGTTCCCTCTCTTACTTTCGTTCACAGAGATAGGATGATCAGTCCACAGCAGGCCAGAAACACAAGGAGTGGTCCACAAAGTATAGTACCCAGACTGGCAGTTGAATAGCTTGGAAACTTAAAAGAAATGCCATATTCTTTGGGCTCTGCCTCAAATATGGGGAGGGGGACTTGACAGACTGAGCAAGGCTCCCAAGTGACTGTGAAGTACAGTGTACTTTGAGAAGACTGGTATAAAGAACTACAGGACCAGAATGTCAGCTTACATTCGGAAGTGCACAGCTTAGGTTTCTAAGGCCAAAGATAGGATGTTGGGAATTAATCTCAGAAGACTTCTATCTACTACTGAAAAGTTCACTCAGATCAGAACCACTAATACACTGGAAACTCAGCATCATTTGCCTGCTCAGACTAGGTAGTTTCTCCTTTCTCCTAAGACTGTGAATGTGAAGGAATTTCTTCTTTAAGATACAAGCCTCTTGTAAATAAATAATGCTAGGAGAGATTATGAGATTGTGGCCTTTATAGAAGTTTCACTCCCTATTTGGCCACATCACAGGATGTTACTTCTCATTTTTGACAGTTGGAAGTGTTTCAGAAAGCCTTCAGGTCAGGGAAATTGCAGACATTTGCTTTTTGAAACTCAGGACTGTATGTTTTTCCTGGTCTAATATGTCTGGGCTAAGATATAATACTTCTGATCACTCTTCATTGAGAGAATTTAAGAGCTCCCAAGAGGCTGCAGTCCATGGGGTCTCGAAGAGTCGGACACGACTGAGCGACTTCACTTTCACTTTTCACTTTCATGCATTGGAGAAGGAAATGGCAATGCACTCCAGTGTTCTTGCCTGGAGAATCCCAGGGATGGCGGAGCCTTGTGGGCTGCCGTCTATGGGGTCGCACAGAGTCGGATACAACTGAAGCGACTTAGCAGCAGCAGCAGCAGCAAGAACAAATCATCTGCTAGATTATTGAGCTTGGTGAAAAACCACTCAACTGCAAAAGAAAATTACATTCTATTCTCTAACAATTGAATGACTAGGAATACGTCATGTACTCTCCTAGGTAAGTGGAGAAGAGTTCAGACAACCTTCGTCTTGTTTCCAGTATATCAAGGAATACCTCCATGGTACATCAGGAAAGAGGACTTCTCTGGGGTTTTAATAAGGATCAATCTAGTTCTCAAATGTTAAAGATCTCACTTTTGGTAAAAGGAGGAGATTTAATAGTGGTACACAGGCCTTTGTCTTAAAAATGTTACTGGAGATAGCCTTAGTCTAATTATGCCTTTGTTTTCAAAAAAGGGAGAGCTGGGAGAACATTTACAACAGAAGAGGACACCTGTGAAGTGTTACCTTAAAAGAAGGTAAAGTGAGTTTAAGACAGCATTATTCTGGAGACAGACCAACATAAATAGAATTCTGACAAACTGAGAGCTTCTCCCATCTTTTACCAGATTCCAGCCTAGGAGAAACTACCTGCAATAACTGAATATGAGGGACTGTTATCTCGATAAGAAACGTCTGCAAATCTCAAGAAGGAAAAAATAGGAAATACTGAGATGGTCAAAACACTTCATGAAATTTGAACAATTAATGAGTATAAAAGACATGTTCAATCTTATAAGAAATCAAAGGGAAAAAAATGAAATGTCTTTATGTATACAGACAGGTGCACATACACAAACATACACAACAGAAATGAGTACTTATGTCCACCAAAAGATATATACAAAAACATTTATGTCAGTCAAAACTGAAAACCCATATGCTTATCTACAATGAAGAGGTCAGGCTGTGATATAGTCATACAGTAGAATATTATAAAACAATGAAAAGAACTACAGCTATACAACATGAATAAATACCACACACATAATCCTCAGTGAAAGAAACCAGACTTAAGAATATATCTAAATGAAGTTCAAGAACAGACAAAATTAATCTATGGCGATGTCAGAAAGGTGTTTATTAAGTAGGAGTGGGTATAATATTGAGTGAGAGGAGACACAAGGAAGCCTTCCAAGTTCCTAGAAAAATACTGTATCTTAATCTGGGAAGTGGTTACTTGGATATATGAATTGCTGCTGTTGTTTAGTCACTGAGTTGTGTCCAACTTTTTGCAACTCCATGGACTGTAGCCCGCCAGGCTCCTCTGTCCACGGGATTTCCTAGGTAAGAATGCTGGAGTGGGTCATCATTTCCTTCTGCAGGAATCACACCCACGTCTCCTACTTCAGCAGGCAGATTCTTTACCACTGGCCACCAGGGAAACCCAGATATATGAAAACATATATAAAACTCACCAAGTTCTATGCTTAAATTTGTGCCCTTTTAGTACAAACTACACACCAACTTAAAAATTAAATGCAAAAAAATTCTGCTTAAGACAAAAATAATCAACAAAATTTCAAAAAAGATCAAATTTAAAATTTCAAAGATTCTCAAATTTGAAATCATTCCACTTAATCTATGATAGTGTTTTATAAAATTTCACAGACCAAAAAAAAGGTAGAAACAAAACTTCAACGATCCTCAAACAAATTTTAAAAAATTGTTTGTTCAGTCAGTCAACAAATATTGGATGCTAACATGTAACAGATGCCATGCTAGAAACTTAGCTTGTAAGAGTGAATAAAAAGGGGTCCCTACCCTTACAGAGTTTATAGAGTGGTCAAGAAAGGCTTCATTAAGAAAGTAACTTTTAAACCGAGAACTGATGAAAATTAGGAAGCAAGCCATGAGGATATTCCAAGGAAAATCACTGCAAGCAGAGAAACAAAGTGGAAGGCCCCTGGAGTGGAAGAGATCGGCTTGCTCAAAGGACAGCAAAGAGGTTGGTTTGGCCAAAGCAGGATAAGCCAGAAGTATAAGAACTAGGTTGAGAGGTGTGGGTCGGGGTGGGGAGGGGGAGGAGGGATGGGGTAAAGCAAACTCTCCTTGCTTGAGCAAATACTTTGTTGCAAAGTATGTTAAACTAGATTTCCATGTGTTGAATTCCTTAGATTGCAAGTGCCAATACACTTCATCTGTTCAGACACTAGCAAAAATCACTGCACTGGGTGAATCGAAAGAGCTAAAAATACTGTCCATTTGCCTATTTTGTTTAAATAAAGTAAAATAAAACATGGTAAGGTATGAAACTTTTATGACTAATTGGCTTCCATCATCCACCAAGAAGTTTACTGGAATTTCAGACCTAGTACATAATGGTCGGTCAATACCCTCCAGAGTCGAGCTTGAAAATGCAAATATAAGAAGCAATAATGAACATCATGTGTGTACCATTTAAAAGTAAAAACAAAACAACACTAGATATTCCTTACTAGCTAGCATCAGACAGGAGAAGGCAATGGCACTCCACTCCAGTACTCTTGCCTGGAAAATCCCATGGACGGAGGAGCCTGGTAGGCTGAGTCCATGGGGTTGCTGAGGGTCGGACATGACTGAGTGACTTCACTTTCACTTTTCACTTTCATGCATTGGAGAAGGAAATGGCAATGCACTCCAGTGTTCTGGCCTGGAGAATCCCAGGGACGGGGGAGCCTGGTGGGCTACCGTCTATGGGGTCGCACAGATCAGACACAACTGACGTGACTTAGCAGCAGCATCAGATAGATCAGCCTTAAGATATAATTCCATTTTTTACCTCATGACCTAACTTTCTATTTTTTAAAACTAAACTCATATATTACATAACTATGAAGAAATAACCTCACTGATCAATTCAGTTTGTCTAAACTGCCTAACTGGAAAATCTATCTCCATACATAAGATTTTTCAAGGAAAAGGCAACATAAATAAAAGAAAAATGACAATTTTTTGGACCAAACATCATTTAAAAGTAAAGCTAATCCAGTTATTAAGAACTAGCTAATCTACTAAACTAACACTTATTAAGTTTCTAAAGTACAGAGATAGCATAGTTTTATACAATACAGACTAAACCATAGTGCTCAGATTTGTGTCCTAGTTCTGGTACGCTAACTACTTGATCCTCAGGTATATCATCATCTCTGTGCCCCAATTTCCACATCTGTAAAATAGGGATAATAACACCATTTACCTGAAAGTTACTGCAAGAATTAAATAAATGCATCTTAAGTGTTTGGAATAGTACCTGGAAGATGTTAATGATTCACTAAGTGTTGTGCCAGGTGCTAGAAACTACAAAAAGGAAAATTTCCTCACCAGCACTAACAGCCAAGAACACCACTGGTAGATATATGACCATTAATATTTAACAGACATTTTACACTAAATATTCCTGAACTTAGGAATCTATACTGTGGGGTTTCCTTAACATTTCTATATAATGAGTTATTAATTCTGGATTTAAATACTTAAATTAAGAAAATTTAAAGTTTCTCTTGTTGCTTAGGGTTAAAATATCCAATGTATCACAAAATAAATAAGCAATGTAGTATAGTATCAAGTTTTTAGAACACATTTTTTAACAGGTAATTTGAAATCTCAAACTACATAAAGCATATTTTAAAAATTCCTGAAACAGAGAAAACTTTAAAAAAGAAACAAAATATCCAGCTCCACCATCACTGCCTCAATAAGACATGCTTCTGCTAGAACTGTTCACTCCACTCCTTTTCTGCTTATATGCTGTGTATTACTGCATCAATCAATTACCAACAAATCTTTCAATAAATAGTTTAGAGCAGTGCTGCCTAACAAAAATGTAATGTGAACTACATAAATAATTTTTAAAATTTCAGTACCACTTTAGAAAGTAGCAACAGATGAAATTAATGAATTTTACTTAACCCAATATAACCAATTAATCATTATTACAAAATGTAATCAATAGAGAACTTTTAATAAAATAATGTTTTTTTTTAAAAAACGAAGACTTCAAAATCTGGGGTATATTTTATATTTGTATCTTAACACAGACATCTCACATTTTAAGACCTCAACAGGCACATGTGGCTACCAGTTATTGTCCTGGACAACATATCACTAGAACTAGAGAGTCTAGCACTTTGCTAGCAGCATTAGCATCACCTTGGCTTGGTTAGAAATATTGAATCTCAGCTCACTTCAGACTTACTAGAACAGAAACTAAGTTTAACGAGCTCCTCAGATGATCTGAATGCACATTAAAGATTGAGAAGTACTAAATTAGACCACACATAGCTTAAAGTATTAGCAAATTGTTACTGCCATTTATCTATCATGTGGTATCATGCCATTCACTAAAGCAAATACTAATGGCTTTGACACAAGTCATGTTTTCTGTACCCTGTCCAGTAGAATTTTCTGCAATGGTGGAAATAATCTGCACTGCTCCAAATGGTAGCTACTTGCCACATATTACTACTTGAAATATACCCAGTTCAACTGAGAAACAGAATTTTTTGCTTCAATGACTTTTAATTCATTTAAACTTAAATAGCTACATATGGCAAGTAGTTACTATATTGCAGTGTAACTCTGAAAGTCATCATCTACTGTATCACAGTATAATCTCTAGGAGGATCCTTAAGACAAATTCATAAGGTTCTAAATCAAGAAAGTCCCTCTAATTACATGCACTTCTCAATCAATCACTCTCTCTTTTTCAACAACAACCATGTTTACTAACACTTTACACTGGCTAAGGTCAAATTTGAAATCTGCCTATATATAAATATAATACAAGTCACAGAATATGTTTCGTGGGGAAGTACAGGTGGCTCAGTAATAAAGAATCCGCCTGCCAATGCAGGAGACACAGGCTGGATCACTAGGTCAGGAAGATCCCTTGGCATAAGAAATGGCAACCCACTTCAGTATTATTGCCTGGGAAATCCCATGGATAGAGGAGCCTGGCAGGCTACCATCTATGGGGTCTCCAGAGCTGGGCATGACTTAAGAGACTTAAAAAACAATAACACAGAGAACATATTAATAGAGATCTTAACCACGTTCCTAACAAAGCAGATGGACTGTATAACAAAGTATCTATAAAAAATAATTTATAGGATGTGTTTTGTATCTGTTAATATTACCCCATCTTATCATCAATTAACAATACACATACCTGTACAGTCTTTTTTATTCTATGGGAAGGACCTGGATACTCTGGAGAATACAAATCTGTGAGGAATAAGGAGTTGATTAATGTTGACTTTCCCAGTCCAGATTCACCTAAAAGAAACAGAGGGGGAAATCTGTTAAAACTCAGTCAACTTATCAAGCTTAAATATTCAACCAGTGTTATAATCAAACTTGCTTTCATCCAATTACTTCTTGGAGGACAAGGAAGTGACATTACAAAATATACTATAAAGACTCCCTATTACAATAAGATCTTAGCCCTAACTTTCTTACCTATCAAGTCAGACTTGTATTTGGAAAGGATTTTTGGCTTCATAATTCTACAATCTGTGTTTTTTAAAAGTAATGTAAAAAAAAAAAAGTAATGTATCTGATACAATAGTCACCAGTTTTTTTAAAAAACAGTGATATATTCCTAGAGATGAAAGTCATGAAGGAAACATCCCACTTGGATTATATATTGCTACTTCAGTGCAATAAAGCATAAAAGAAGTATAAATGCTTATTACAATTAATGAATGACCAAGGCAAGAAATCAGGTAAGTACAAAAAAGTAGAGGTCTGCTGACAAAAAAAGAAGAAAAATTAATCACAATGTATGTTAAAAGCAAAGCACAAAAAAAACCCACTTCTAATTTACCCATATACCAATCAATTTAAGTATACTCTATAAACTAGATTCCAAAAAGTCATACTTTTCATACTTCTATATACTTTTTATAAAAATGCTTCTGTCTAAGCTGAGAAAGGAGGGAGGTAAGACAATTTCCACTAAGATTCACATACTCTTCTCTATCCCTTCATGTCAAGTCTAAGAGACCATACCAAATGTACAGCTACTTTTTACTAAAACATCAACAACTTTAGAATACATGTAATACAAAGTCAAAATAAATTAACAATCATTATAATAATTATCAATTAACATGGCACCAGTTGTTAGTAGTTCATTCAGTTAGTTTAACAGGCATCTTTATCCTATATAACTGATATCACAAGTTTTTTATGAATACTATCAGTCTTTCATATGGTGGGGGAAGGATTAAACTTTCCCTCTAATTCTCAACTGTGGCTAGCATTCACTAACAAAAATAAAGAGTTTTCATCTAGAGGGAAACAGCTAGTTTTAAAATTTGTGAAGCATAAAAGGTAAAGATTTTGTCAAAATATCAGAGTGGATACCAAGGAATCAAAAGTGTAACATGATTGGTGGTTCATTCTTAACTAACTCAAATTTTTATGATAGAAGACTAGGAATTGTTAATTTTGTTACAGATGGTAACATTTACAGTGATAACATAAAATGAGATTTCCACAGTATTTCTGTCATAGTCCTGAGAACAGATTTTAATTGAATCATCAGTAATTTAGCTGACATACACTGACTTGCAGTAAAGTACTAGGAGTTATGGACTAAGCTAACGATATAAAAATGAAAATGACTACTTCAATTCTCAAAAGCATTTCTAGGGTATACACACTACTAATTACAATTTAATCTAATAAGTGTTTTAGAAGTACACATTTAGTGTGCCATGTAAAGAGTCAAGGAAGTTATTATTTGGGCTTAATGAAGAAAACATCTTCATATCATCCACTTACTTGAGAGTTCTGGGCAGAGTAAGAACAGAGCCCCAAAATCTAAAGCTTTCTTCTTTCTAATTATCAACCTATTAGTTTCAACCATTAATAAATTTGGAGGCCAAAGTTTTTACAAACTCTGTTTGATAAAATACATGTAAATGTAACCACTGAAATGCTATACACCTTTGCAAGTAAGTTTCATTTCCAAACTAAATTTTTTCCACACTTTTATCTCCTTTTAGTCACTTTTTTCCTAAGGCAGCCCAAACTACAATTTTATCCATTTTTTTAACCTGTGTTACGTAAGAATAAAAAGATAATTTCTCCTATTCATATGCTAGTTAACTCTTAACAGTTAAATATTAGTTTTTAAACCCTTCAAACTTCTTTCAGCTCTTTCTCTTCCACTTTCTTCCTGAAATCATTATCTGAGGCTGAGGATACCAGGTAAACATGCTGCAGGGAAGGCACAGTGGCCCAGGGCAGGCTAATAGGCGTCTACAAGATAAAAGACCGCTTCCCAAGGAGTCTGGGGGAAAGGCCTGAATTCAAAAACGATGAGGAACGCATGAAGAGTGGCTTGCCACAGGGTGTCACAGCACTTTTGAAAGGGGTGAGTAGTGATACTCCACCACAGGGAGGAAGAGAAAAGCCTGGACAGAAGATTAGTTTCATACAGGAAAACTGATCAAATAAGTAAGCACAGTAAAAATTATGAATCATTATATTGTATACCTATAACTTATATTGTACAGCAACTATAATTCAATTTTTTTAAAGTAAACATATGCTGTGATAATGAACTGAAACTGGAAATACCAGTGTAAACTTGATGATTTTCAACAAATATAATAGATGGAGATACACTATAGATACAAAAGTATTTACGTTTTTGTGTCCATATATATATGGGGCTTTTCTGGTGGCTCAGACAGTAAAGAATCTGAAGGCAATGCAGGAGACCGAGTTCAATCCCTGAGTTGGGAAGATCCCCTGTAGAAAGGAATGGCTATCCACTCCAGTATACTTGCCTGAAGAATTCCATGGACAGAGGAGCTTGGCAGGCTACAGCTCATGGGGTTGCAAAGAGCTGGACACAAATGAGAGACTAACATTTTCACTGTCTCTATATATGTATGTATACAAACATACATTTGCTATTTTCTGATTTTGATGGTATATTAATGGCTATGCAGTAGAAGATCCTTGAGGAAGAGAAATACACAAGTATTTAAGGGGCAATGAGGCATTGTGCATTGCAAATGTTACAGAGGTCAAAAACCTGTGTACTGTACTTGTAATTTCTGTCTTTAAAAATGTTACAAAATTAATTAAAACATTATCTCAGCACAAGAATCACAATAAATCAGTGTCACACGCTTCCAATTATGCAGAATACTTTCTACCTATAGTTCTCAATTTTTAGGTGAATTAACAACCTCTCTGAAAACCCAAATACACAATCTCTCCCCAGAAAATAAATGATAAAAATCTCAATTGTATTTCAGGAAGCTCAGTCAGTGAACTCATTTAGAGCCCCCTCATGCTCAGCTGTGTCTGACACTTTTCGATCCTATGGACTGTAGCCCACCAGGCTCCTCTGTCCATGGGATTCTCCAGGCAAGAATACTCTAAGTGAGTTGCTATTTCCTCCTCAAGGGGATCTTTCTGACCCAGAAATCAAACCTACATCTCCTGCGTCTCCTGCACTGCAGGCAGATTCTTCACTGCTGAGCCACTGGGGAAGCCCTAGTCACCCCTATTTTCCCCTTAAAAAGTCGGCACCATAATCTTCAGTATCTTTGTTGTTGTTGAGTTGTTAAGTAACTCTTTGCCACCCATGGTCTGCAGCATGCAAGGTGTCCCTGTCCTTCACTACCTTCTGGAATTTGCTCAAACGCATATCCATTGAGTTGATGATGCAATCCAACTATCTCATCCTCTGTCTCCCCTTACTCCTTCTGCGCTTAACCTTTCCCAACATCAGGGTCTTTTCCAGTGAATCAGTTCTTCGCATCAGGTGGCCAAAGTACTGGAGTTTCAGCTTCACCATCAGTCTTTAGGATGGACTGGTTGGATCTCCTTGCAGTCCAGGAGACTCTCAATACTCTTCTCCAACACCACAGTTCAAAAGCATCAATTCTTCAGCGCTCAGCATATTTTATGGTCCAACTCTCACATCCATACATGACTACTGGAAAAACCACAGTTTTGACTAAGTGGACCTTTGTCGGCAAAGTGTTATTTCTGCTTTTTAATATATGCTGTCTAGGTTTGTCATAGCTTTTCTTCCAAGGAGCAAGCGTCTTTTAATTTCATGGCTGCAGTCACCATCTGCAGTGAATTTGGAGCTCAAGAAAATAAGTCTGTAACTTTTTCCATTTTTTCCCTATTTGCCATGATGTGATAGGACCAGAGGTCATAATCTTAGTTTTCTGAATGTTGAGTTTAAAGCAGCTTTTTCACTCTCTTTCATCTTCATCAAGAGGCTCTTTAGCTCCTCTTCACTTTCTGCCATTAGGGTGATATCATCTGTATATCTGAGGTTATTGATATTTCTCCCAGCAATCTTGATTCAAGCCTGAGCTTCATCCAGCCGGCACTTCTTATGATGTACTTTGCATATAAGTCAAATAGGCAAGATGACAATATACCACCTTGATGTAGTCCTTTCCCAATTTGGAACCAGTTGGTTGTTCCATGTCCGGTTCTAAGTGGTGCTTCTTAACCAACATACAGGTTTCTCAGGGGGCAGATAAGGTGGATAATATTACTTTAATGATTGGCGGTGGACTTTTGTTCTTCTCTACTATATTCCCTTACAGTGTTTTCACCTATCTTTACATTTTCCTGTTAAGCATCTGTGACAGTTAGAGCATACATGGAATGGGATATCCTCAACATACCATAAATCTCCTAAAATTCAGGAAAAATACATTTTATCTTTAAAAAAAAATTTAGTAGCACAAGCTTTTAAGAAATAATTTGCTAATGTTTCTAGAGCCACAAAATATTCAAACACTTTGCTGCAAAAATCCATCTTCAGGGACTATAAACAGTGATACTACCCTCTGCTCCCAATACATATGCACAAGTCCTACGTGTTTAAAGATCTCCACTGCCTTGTCATTTGTAACAAGGGTAAAAACAAATTTAAAGTCCATTAATGGAGAAATAAGCTATAAAAACTATCATATATTCTGTCACAAATTAGAATACAATGTAGTCATTAAACATCTCAGTTAAAATGTTGACCAAAATTTCCATTCTCTAAAATTTTTACTGCAGCGTTATTACAAAATTAAACACACAAATCATTCAAAAGTCAAATGAGAGTTTAAAATTTGATATAGCCACAGTTGGAAATATGCAGCTGTTAAAAGTAAAAGATTGAAGATAAACATAGCAAAATGTTAATGATAACTATCTCTTGCTGGTAAGTCATTTCATTTTTTAGTATTTCTCAATTTTCACAAGTTTCAGGTATCATTATGGAAAAGTCTCCTTTCTGAGAGGTGCATCTTACTGAGGCCCTAAACAGATCCCACCATGTTTACCTCCTTCCTAGAAAATAATACAATATAATTATTTTACATATTGTTTACTTATATGTTTATCTCCCTAAATAAGCATAAACTCCAGTGATCTTCTCACAGAAGAAACAACATAATTATTGTAATTTATAACTGTAATAATGTAATATAGTATTTATATAGGAAGAACTAGAATGAACTAAACCAAAGGTTGAGTAAGAGAACCAACCAAGCACATATATCTTTAAGCTTGTAATAAATGGTTTTAGGAAGACTAATTAACCATTTAAAAAATAAGGTAAAATAAACATCAAATTCCTGTCTCACATCTCACATCAAAAAAATTCACATGGATCTAAATTGCAAAATAAAAAAAGTAAACCTTAGTCTATACACTTATATACAGTGGAATCCTAAAAAGACTGAATCAAGCAGGCAGGTATCAAAGACACAAGCCAAAAGAAAAAAAGACTACACAGACAATATAAAAATCAGGTTAATATATAACATGACACAAGAAAAATTCTGACAGAGTCAATGCCCAACCACAACCACAATACCTTTAGAGCATCTATATAAGGAAAAAACGGAATATAGCTTTTAAAATTAAACTAGAATATATGACTTATAAAACCAAAGATAAACAGAAATAATTAAAAAGTTAACCAGCAACAATACTATGTAGAATGAAAATAAGACACCAATTTTTAGGTATTAAATTGGCAAAGAAACACTGTAATATCCACTGATGGTAGTATGCTATCAACACCTGGTTAGTGTGCAAAGTGGTATACAATCTACCTTAGGTCAATTTGGTATTAATATTAAAACCCTTAAAACAACTCATAAGCCTTCATAAAAAAAATACCAATTCAAACTTACAAAGCTTTATCCTAAAGAAGTAAATAAAAATGCAAGGACAGATATAACTACAACCATGTTTACTCTAACTTTATTGATACTGAACAACAAGGCAAATTTTGGTATATCCAACCTACAAAAGCCAATGAAATCTGTAACTCAACCATAGCTAGATTATCAAAAAATATCTATTATTAAAAGATGATCATAGTTTACTGCTAAATTTTATAAGACAATCACAGATATTACAGATACACACAAACAGAAACACTGTATGTTTCTATGCTTAAGAGTTACCACTGGATGACAGATTATGGTAATATTTATTTTCTTTTCGCTTTTCTGCTTTTCCCAATTTCTACAATGAAACACATTAACTTTATTACAAAAGCACTTTTTAAAATATGTAGCTGAAACCCCTAGAAGGAATACAAAAATCTAAACAGTAGGTAAGTTTTTTCCCCCTAAACTTTCTCTGCTTTGGCTAAATTAGTTCTTTGAAATAAAATTCATATAACAAAAATGCACTATTTTAAAGTGTACAACTCAGTGGTTTTTCTGTATTCACAATGTTGTGCAATCATCATTGGTTACATTACTTTTATTACTAAAAGCAAAATAAAAATACAGAGCTCAGGGCAGAAAAGTCTGAAGTATTAAAGCATTTCAAGTATTCAACATATCTTAATGTCAGAATTAAGCATAATTCCACTAAATGTCCAATAACCTAGATACAAAATGGCCAATACTACTTTTCAATTTCTTCAACTAACTAACTAACTATACTAATATAAACACCAGCAAGAAGGTGGGGGAAAATTATCTATGATAGTTATTGTTTTTTCTGTCACTCATTAAATACCTCCTAAGCTTTATTAATAAGTCATACATAAAATACACATTATGATAAACTCTGAATCCCTAAAATGGCTAAACCACCATGTTCTACTTCTAAGCTCCTTCTGCCAACAAAAAGGCCAGTGCTACTAAAGATATTTGATATAGGTCAACTAAATTATGACAATAAAAAATAAAAACCTCTGCTATAAAAATTTTTCAAAGCTTAGTCTTATAAAAATGATTAAGCTGAATTTTATCTTCAAAAAATCCAAAGTAACAGATTTAATGCCACTTGCTTTTCAAAATATTTTCTGGTCAGATAAAGCAATCTACATTAGTTCTACCTCTTTGAAAGATTCTAGTAAAATCAGGAATTTATAATTAACATTTTATTCTCAGAGCATGCTTCTTTTTAAGTGAAATCACTCAGTCATGTCCGACTCTTTGCGACCCCATGGATTGCAACATTCCAGGCTCCTTCATCCATGGGGTTTTCCAGGTAAGAATACTGGAGTGGGTTGCCATTTCCATCTCAGAGCCTAGGCAAGTCTAATTAAGAAGCACACAAAGAATTGTCAAGTTCCGAGCCCAAACAGGTTTGACACTTTGCTACATTAAAGACCTGTGTTCATTATTTAATATTGCTGACACTGGGTTTTAAACTAAATTTTCAAATAAAGATTCAAAATCAAGAATTCCAATCTCTTCATCCTGGAGGCAATCAAGGTCTTTAAAATCTACACTAGCCTACCCATCCAGCCTTATTTCCAACTATTACAAAGTGAACTCTTCAGGGTAGGATCCTAAAATCAATGTACAATGCCAATTAATCTTAAATCTCCCTCTGTTCCTCCACATCATCCATAAAGCACAATTCCATATAACCTGACAACTTGTTTTCTTCCTGCACTGAAACAGATACCTTTTTCTTGAGCACTTAAGAAGTAACTAGTTTATATTAAGGCACCTAGACTAACTGAGCAAGGTGAGAGCCATAAACTATGAAAGTATGTGGAAGCTGAAATGACTAGGGGAATAGAAAACTCACCTCTCCCACTTCATGCTGACCCTAGGACAGAAACTACTCATTTCAGTAGAATGGCAGAAAAAAAACCTGCTTGCACTATTTAAGTTATCTACAATTCTCATTTCTTTTTCTGTCTGTCCCTCTTGTCTCTTTAACTTTTTTAGGGAAAACAGAATATCTAGTTGAAATCATACAAGTTCAAAGCATAATGGTTGCACAATATCCAGTATTTCCAAATGAGCCTCTGCATCTTATCTAGAGAATCCCGTGGACAGAGGAGCCTGGTGGGCTGCTGTCCATAGGGTTGCACAGAGTCGGACACAACTGAAGCAACTTAGCATGCATGCACACATGCATGCACTGGAGAAGGAAATGGCAACCCACTCTAGTATTCTTGCCTGGAGAATCCCAGGGACAGAGGAGCCTAGTGGGCTGCCGTCTATGGGGTTGCACAGAGTTGGACACGAGTGAAGCGACTTAGCAGAAGCAGCAGCAGCAGCATAGTGTTTAAGAACACACCAGACAGAGATAGACTGGTTTTGGTTCTGGCATCTGCTAGCAGTGTGATCATGAACAAGTAACTGATATCTCCATGCCTCAGTTTTTGCATCTTTAAAATGGAGAAACCAGTAATACTTACATCATAAGATTACTGTTAAGGACTGTATGAGTTACAGAAATAAAGTGTCAATACTTTATGTACTTGAAATATTGCCTGACACATAGGTGCTGATTCTTCAAAAATCTGCCCTAATACCTCTTCCTCAATTAAAGCAGTAATAATGTCCAACCACGGATAAGCTCTCCTATACCTTTAAACATCTGTTCTTAATTTCTATATGACTCTACTAACTTGTATTTACTTCCTGAAAATGTTTTCTTTTTATGTATATTTTATATCATTATGTAAATTATAAGCTCCTTTAGGCAAGAAAATACAGGAATACCAATAGGCCTCTTTGATACAAAAAAGTCCCTCAGGTAAATAATAAATATTGCTTATGAAGCAAGGTTACTGGATAAAGGTTTCCCAACAAAGGGTGAAGAGATTCAGAAATCAACTGTTAAATATAGATTCTCAGTTTGTATCAATGTATAAATCTTAAACCAAAAACTGTTTTAAGAGTCGAAGTTGCTCTGAGCATAAATCACAAAAATGAGGACTCAGTTTATAAGGAATAGCTTGTAGTCTCTAAGTCAAGAATGTTACAGCAAGATGAGCTTTAGCTTTCTATGATATACACACAGTGCTGTCAGATATGGCCTGCAGTCTGAAAAACAGTGTATAAAATACTTAAAAGGTGACTTTTATGTGTCACACATTGCAACTATGTAGATGAAAAGATTCAGACCTTGTACTCAAGTCTACACAAAGACAGCTAATTAAACAGTAAGGTATGGGGAGGAAGACAAAATAATAATATTGATACCCATTCTCTTTTAGTCTCATTTTAAGTCTTATCAAAGAGAAAAAACAAGCTATAGTTGAGAAAAGGTCTAACCAAAAAAACTAGTTAAGAATCAGCATCTTGTTCCCATGGTGGTAACACTGATTGAATATATCTATGAGGGCATGTATTAGTTAAGGGGAAAATATACAACACTAACAATACATAGCTGCAACATGTACAATGGCTACTAACTACTACTACTAAGTCACTACAGTCGTGTCCAACTCTGTGCGACCCCATAGATGGCAGCCCACCAGGCTCCCCCATCCCTGGGATTTTCCAGGCAAGAACACTGGAGTGGGTTGCCATTTCCTTCTCCAATGCATGAAAGTGAAAAGTGAAAGTGAAGTCACTCGGTCGTGTCCGACCCTCAGCGACCCCATGGACTGCAGCCTACCAGGCTCCTCTGTCCATGGGATTTTCCAGGCAAGAAAATGTTCAAGTGTTAAATTTGGCAACAACAACAAAAAAATTAGTAAGTTACATTCAGAGATTCCATATTTCCTCTAAAAGTCAAGATCAGCTGATCTTTCACCTGGAAAAATGTCACAGGAATTTCAAAACAAATATCTGGCCTTGACTCACACACATTACTAAGCAGATACTCAAAAAGTCACTCTTTAAGTTTTAATAATATAAATTTTTTGAAAACTGTTATGGTTCTCCTAATGGACCTAGGAGGGTTTTTTTACAAATTAAAAAATGATCTTTTATTTGTCTACAGTTTGTCATTTAAGATCACTAACATTACACAGTAAATGTAAATATAAGATGCAGTATTTCTTCATGTATAATGATTTATGTTACCAACCTATGAAGAGGTGTGTCTTGCATATTTTATTCACCTATCTAGACCCACACCTCTGCTCTACAGCAGCAATTTGCAAGCCAGGTATACCATCCTTTTTATTCAGCCAGAGGCAGACAAGTATCAAGTTTGCAGATTTTGTACCATGTTTTAACTATGAATTATTACAATGCAGATACTTCCAAACAGCCACAAACTGACCCTCAGGCAAAAATATTCTGGTCAGTTGATAAAATATTCTTCCCTTCAGTGAAGGAGTATTTCATATCTAATTCAATAATCTAATAAAACACCAAAATAAAATATCAGGTGTGGAATATAATTAGCAAACTTTAATGCACAATACATAAAGCTCCAGCATCAACTCGATTTTCTTTGTCAAGGATACTTAATCCAATAATTCTGCCTTCCATCTTCTTAAATAGAGAAATATGATAAATTGCATCAAACTGAGGAGCCAAGTTATAAAGTCAGCCTATATGAGGTGAAAATATTATAAAGTCATTTAAGATTAAGACTGTCATTTAGGAAAACTAATCTTACACATGGTAAAGTATCTTTTCATATATGATGATGTTTCTAAACTACAGTTAAAATAACCCCTGACAATCTCTTAAAATTGATTACAGGTAGGGAAAGGTGTTCACAGGATGAAACACACGCAAGAGAAAAATAAGAGTGAACCACAGGAGAGTCATATTTCACTTATTTCAGAGCTTACACTCAATGAATGAACTCCCAGGGTAATCACTGCATGATTATGATCCTCTATCCCATCCTTCTTTTTCAGATTTAGAGAACATATGTTTAAGTTAAACACTTGGATGATATGGCTTCAATGCACTACAATGAGCCAAAGAATAAAACTATCCTGGAGTAATAAGTAACCACCAGATGCTATTTCCTTTTGTAGCAACAACTGAGGAGAACTTCTCCAGTTTTCTGTTCCACTAGCCACCTCCCATTGTTTTTCAACTTCTACTTCCCTTCCGCACAGTTTTCAAAACTGCGCCACCTACAAAAAAAACAGGCAAGAAAATACTTAAATCCCACTATGCAACCAAGTTAAATTTTAAAGTGTATCTGCATAACAAAAAACATATAACATTGATTGCTGCAGTTATTTGGGCTATTGTTTTCTTAAAACATTCAGAGTTCATTAAACAGTCTGAAACTTGGATCAAAATTCAACTTTAGTGAGAAATTATATCTTACCCACAACCATAAGTGTGAATTCAAAACCTCTCTTCACTGATTTTCTGTATACTTGATTTGGGAGATTTGCAAATCCCACATAGCCTTCAAGGTTCTTCTGTTGCTGAGAAAAGTAAAAGAGGCTCAATTATTAATATGTCAACAAAATGCTTCTATCATACATTTCAAATTCTCGTTAACCTATTTTTAGAAAATCATACAAACTCTTACTCGTGGTAAATCAAACTGATTTTATAGTATTACCAATAAAAGTATTAGTTAATCGAAGAAATGGACAAAATAAATTCAGCACAAGTTGATTAACAGTAGTCAATTATAATAAAAGTCAATGAGATTGTCAGATGACATCACTAACTCAATGGACATGAGTCTGAGTAAGCTCCGGGAGCTGGTGATGAACAGGGAAGCCTGGTGTGCTGCAGTCCATGAGGTTGCAAAGAGTCGGACATAACTGAGCAACTGAACTGAACTCAACTGAGTCAATTATAAAAACCCAAGGGAATAAAATAAAAATTAAAAAAACCTGCCTCAGAGCAAAGATTTCAATTTATAGTAAGTTACTAAGACTCTGATCAAGCAACTAAAAAAACAACAAAGGATTTTTCACAATAAAAAAATTCAAATCCCCTTAAGATTATATTCAGTTCAGTCACTCAGTCATGTTCGACTCTTTGCAACCCCATGGACTGCAGCATGCCAGGCTTCCCTGTTATACTATATATTATATTATATTATTTAATTATATATTTTATATTAACAATATATGTTATATAACATATATTCTCTGTTATATTATATATATAATCTTATATACAATTATATTAAGGACTCTTTTAATTATTCCCTTTGCTCATACTAAAAACCACAGGCAGGAATTTCTTGAAATTCACCTTCTTATTTATGAAATAAAATCAAAATGTGGAGTTTAAAATCTTTCATAAACTCTTAAAAGCTCTCATGATCAATGTCAACCAGTAAACATTATCTTTCAAACTCTTATACTAGGTCCGGTAATGTCACCTCAGTGTTTTTACTGGACATCAGACTTATCCTGGTTTTAAAGTAAACTTTAATTCCGTTTTCTGTATAGCTTTTGATTCTTTGATGAACGCACCAATAATTTCATGAGTAATTCATACAAACCTGCTTCTAAATTGGCACAGAAAATCAGTGTGACTTTCAACTTACCCATTGGTGAGAAATACTGTCCATAGTTCAGACCATCTGAGTGAGTACAGTCTTACTGATTAATTTACTTAAGAGGTAGGTCTTATTCATCATTAAAGCATAATGCCATTCATCATTTAAAAAGAGATACACATTTCTCTTAAAGGTTTTTGCCACATTTAAATTAAAAACACTTATATGGGATCAAAGTAATAATTCAATACATTTGGATTTAACAAAGAACAGCATCCTGCATTCCTCACTAGTATCACATATATAACTAAATATTCCATCCATAAACTTTTACCTTTTTTTAAAATTCATATAAATTAATTTTAAGACAAATGTTGAGCAGATAAGTAAGCCAATTAAATTAGAGGCTAATTTTAAATATACTAGTTAGGACACTGATCAGAATATTTTAAAGTCAAATATTTGAAAGCCTACTATGTGCAGAGCTAAGACTATATATTAAATTTAAAGCTTCCTTGATTCATATTTCACCCAACTGTAACAGAAATTTAACTTAGACCAGAAAAAAGCCTCTGTATTAATTATGTAGTATACTCACAGCTACTTTGTAAAGAACATATTTCCATCATTCCAGCGTTCCAGATTCCAACAGAACAGATCCACAGAGGAATAGTAAACGAGGAATTCCAAGAATCATTCATGGCACATTCAGTCCAAACAGGGCAGAGAAATCCATTGGAACACAGTAAAATGAAGAGGGGGGGGAATGAAAGTTACTTACATGTAACTTAACAAATTAGAGATAAATTACAAATATACTGAAAGTAGACATTTTTCTATTCACATCAAGGAAATATTTTTTTGTTGGATATAAGGCCCAGTGAGTCCATTTTAGCAGCTTTCCTGATAAAACATAGAATCAAAGACCTATTTTTTCATAAAGGACAATCACTATGACTTGCACCTGAAGTCTTACAAGAAATGATGAAAAAAGTGTAAAGTATGAAATTTCAAGAAGATATACAGGGACCAACTTTAAATTCCAAGAAGAAAAAAAAAATGTAAATTTCATACAATTTTGCTTTGTCAGTCACTGGGTTAAGACAGACCAGATCAGATAAATGCCAATATTTTCGCTAGGATCTTTATACAGTATTACTATATTTCAAGTAATTAAACTAAAGTTCAGAATTGGAAGACATGCAAACTTGGGGATATAGGAAAGGAAGCTAAAGACTGCAAGCAGTAACAAATGGAAAGATGAAGTAAATGTGACCTATGAAAACTGAAAGGCAACGAACAGAGCACAGAGAAGAAAATAAGACTATCTTTGGACAAAATGTCCGTAAAAAGGGTATGTCTTTTTTTCTATTTTGAACAAATCTATGAGTTATATCACAACCTAGAAAAGACAATGATTATTCAAATGTCACCTCCACAGATAGGACTGCTCTGAATACCCTAAGTAAAACAACAACCTACTCCTCATCTCAGCACTTTGTTGCTTTATTTTTTTTTTTTTTCCCTTTAGCACCTATCACCATTTAACATACACACAAATCTTGTTGATGGTGATCTCCACCCACTCTTGGATGGTAAAGCATCTGCCTACAATGTTGGAGACCTGGGTTTGGTCCCTGAGTCGGGAAGATCCCCTGGAGAAGGAAATGGCAACCCACTCCAGTATTCGTACCTGGAGAATCCCATGGACAGAGGAGCCTGGTGGGCTACAGTCCATGGGGGTCGCAAAGAGTCGGATACGACTGGGCGACTTCTCTTCACTTCCACACACTCTACCTCCAACTAGAACATAAACTCCACCAAGGTACAGATTAAAGGAATTACAGAAGTTGTTGACATCAAAAAGAGGAAGCCATCTGACCATCTGAGAGAACTGAAGAAGTTTCCGAGAAAATATTTTAGGTTACATGTTCGAGAAACCCACCATACAAAAGGTGTAAGAAAAATGTCTCAGTCTACCCCTGTGTCTTATTCATTGCTTTATCCTCAAGTCACAGAAAAGTCTTAGGGACAACTGGGAGACTGAAGTAAGAAAACAGGGAAAAGCATTCTAGGGCAAAGCAGTGGGCCCTAAAGTGAAGGTGAACCTGGTACTTTCAGGAACAAAAAGAAAGCATATGAACTCCACAGAAGTAAGGTAGCAGACCAGGGGACAAGTGACAGAAAATAGGTCAGGGAGGCAGGCAGGGGCCAGATGTGGGACCCAGTCAGAGCAGGAAATTTGAGTGTTATTTTAGGCATGATGGGAAGCCACTGGAGGGTTTTACACAGGCAAGTGACCTGACCTGATTTGTGTTTTAAAGATAGTTCTTACTGCTAAGAGAAGAAATGGAAATAAAAAAGCTGCTAAGAAGCCTACTACAATAGTTTAAGAAAGAAAGGGTATACTGAATTTAGATGGTGTCAGTGTAAGGAGAGAGAAAGATTCAGAATAGGTTTTGAAGGAAGAATTGTCAGGACACTTCTGATGCATTACATGTGATCAGTAAAAGAGACGAAAGATACTCTCACTACTGGACTTGAACAACTCAAATGGCTAGTGATAGCTCCACGGAAAAAGGGAACAAAGATGAGGAAAAGCGTGAGTGGTGAGGGCCAAAATCACCAAAATCAAAAAAAGCTTTGAATGTGTTGAAGACTCTATTACATATTCAAGAAGAAATGGTCAGAAGCAGTTAAACATATGAATTCAGAAATTCCAGGGTTGGTTGTTGCTGAAAATACAGATTTAGGAAACATAAGCATGTAGATAGTACTGAGAGAGGATTATATTCTCAAAGAGAGACTACAGATGGAAGGGGTTCTAGGCAGTTTCCTGGGGCTTCCCTGCTGGCTTAAGAATCCGCCTGCAATGCAAGAGACCAGAGGGTTCAATCCCTGGGCTGGGAAGATCCCCCTGGGGGAGGACACGGCAACCCACTCTAGTCTTCTTGCCTGGAGAATCCCCATGGAAAGTGGAGCCTAGTGGGCTATAGTCCATGGGGTCGCAAAGAGTCAGATACTTTGCTGAGCAACTAAGCACAGGACAGCACACAGGCAGTTTCCTGGAGCACTCCAACACTGAAATGTTAGGCAGAAAGAATAAGAAAGATCAGTCAGTGAGGAGGAAAGAAAACTAGAAGGGCTGAAGGTTACTCAACTGTGTTAAATGCTACTGAAAAGTCAAATGAAAAATACCAGAGATGTGACCATAAAATCTGGAAATAAGATTACTGGTAATTCTACACAAGAGCAGTCTCAGTAACAAAGTGAGGAAGAAGACTGACTGGTTTGAGAGTAGATAATTCTCTGTATATGTTACCTAATGTAATTTTTAAAATAATTACATGTTGTAAATTATTTTAAAATTAAGCATGTCATTTGCCAGTTTCCCCATATGACTGAATTCCCAGAGGAAGAAAATCATGTCATATTCATCCTTACATTCCTAAAAGAGTGCTGATTCACAGGAGTTGTTTAAAAAAATAAACAAAAATACACTTTCAGGAAAATTTCTCCTGAGAAAGAAACTGTGTCTAAACACAAAAGAGATTTAGGGAATATACTAAAATATAACATTGGCTGACTAAAACACATAAACTTTTCACATTTCATAAGAATCTTGCCTTCCCCAAATTCTAAAATCAACCACAGTCTGTAATTCAGAAGATTTAACCACCCACTGATTCTTTTTCTGGACAAATATAATGCTTACAGTGCCAGTGTGAAATATAATCTCTGGATAAAGAAACATTATTTATAGACCCGAATGACGTAACTGTGACACTTATAAGCATGCAAATGTAGATAAAAGTATATTCACCCAGGCTTCACCCAAAATACCTTAAGAGTATTACTTGATTTCAATCATCAGTTATGTAAGAAGAAACAGTTACCAAATAATCTTTTGTAAAAGCACATGTTAAATCTTTCGGTAACTATCTAAAAGATATGGCAAATCTCTATGTCAAATCCACATTTAAGAAAATCAAACTACAATTCCATTGCTTGCTATTTCACTACCTGTGGGAAAACCAACTTAAATACAATACCCAGTAATTGCAGTCATTAACTTACTTAAACTTACTTCTAGAAATCAATTATATTCAAAGAACAAGATGCCTCAAAAAGGTTTCAACAATAGATTACTGGAACACAAGATTTGTTTATATTCTATACCATTTGTTCTTATTTCAAAGTAAAGTTATCAAAACCTTGGCATCTGAAAACCCATTATCATTTTCTAAATTTGAATATTAATATTTATAAATTAACATATTTTCAAAAGGAGAAAACAGCACCTTATTCTGAAAATTGCTAAATATGCTTTTGGGGAACAACAACAAAATTGAGTTGTAATAGGAATTTGAGGGAAAATTAAAACATTTTTATAGGATCTACTATAAACCTTCAACTCTCTCCATCACTCACATAGAGCCAGACATCCTGGAATGCAAAGTCAAGTAGGCCTGAGGAAGCGTCACTATGAACAAAGCTAGTGGAGGTGATGGAATTCCAGCTGAGCTATTTCAAATCCTAAAAGATGATGCTGTGAAGGTGCTGCACTCAATATGCCAGCAAATTTGGAAAACTCAGCAGTGGCCACAGAACTGGAAAAGGTCAATTTTCATTTCAATCCCAAGGAAGGGCAATGCCAAAGAATATTCAAACTACCACACAATTGCTCATCTCACACACTAGCAAAGTAATGCTCAAAATTCTCCAAGCCAGGCTTCAACAGTATGTGAACTGTCAACTTCCAGATGTTCAAGCTGGATTTTAAACAGGCAAAGGAACCAGAGATTCCAACATCTGTTGGATCATAGAAAAAGCAAGAGAACTCCAGAAAAACATCTGCTTTATTGATTACGCCAAAGCCTTTGACTGTGTAGAAGACAACAACTGTGGAAAATTTAAGAGATGGGAATACCATAACCACGTTACCTGCCTGAGAAATCTGTATGCAGGTCAAGAAGCAACAGTTAGAACCAGACATGAAACAACAGACTGGTTCCAAACTGGGAAAGGAGTACGTCAAGGCTGTATACTGGCATCCTGCTTATTTAACTTATATGCAGAGAACATCATGCAAAATGCCGGGCTGGATGAAGCACAAGCTGGAATCAAGATTGCCGGGAGAAATATCAATAACCTCAGATACAAAGATAACACCACCCTTCTGGCACAAAGTGAAGAGGAAAGAACTAAAGAGTCTCTTGATGAAAGTGAAAGAGGAGAGTGAAAAAGCTGTCCTAAAACTAAACATTTAAAACACTAAGGTTGTGGCATCCAGTCCCACTGCTCCATGGCAAACAGATGGGGAAACAATGGAAACAGTGACAGACTTTATTTTCTTGGGCTCCAAAATCACTGCAGATGGTGACTGCAGCCATGAAATTAAAAGAAGCGCCTTGGAAGAAAAGCTATGAACAAGCTGGACAACATATAAAAAGCCGAGACATCACTTTGCCGACAAAAGTCCATCTAGTCAAAACTATGGTTTTTCCAAGAGGCATGTATGGATGTGAGCGTTGGACCATAAAGAAAGCTAAGCACCGAAAAATTGATGCTTTTGAACTGTGGTGCTGGAGAAGACTCTTGAGAGCCCCCTTGACTCCAGGGAGATCAAACCAGTCAATCCTAAAGGAAATCAGTCCTGAATGTTCCCTGGAAGGACAGATGGTGAAGCTGAAACTCCCAATACTTTGGCCACCTGATGTGAAGAACTGACTCACTGGAAAAGACCCTGATTCTGGGAAAGATTGAATGCAGGAGGAGAAGGGGGCAACAGAGGATGAGATGGTTGGACGGCATCACGGACATGAGTCTGAGCAAGCCCCGGGAGCTGGTGAATGGGCAGGGAAGCCTGGTATGCTGCAGTCATGGGGTTGCAGAGTCGGACACGACTGAGTGACTGAACTGAACTCTCCAACTTTACAAAAGAGATAGATATTCAGCCCCAAATTACCTAAATATGACCAAGGTTCTATTTCTCCACTTAGTAACTACAGTAATAAAAAAGGGAAAAAAAAATCCCACTATAAAGATTCAAGGAAGGTTTATATCAGTAACTTAAAATTCCAAAGGTAAATTTGGTCTTTTCTATATAATTTCAAATTCAAGCTGTATCAACTTTGAATTTTAAAACATAGATAAACTGCAAGCTTTCTCCTAAAGTTTATGTAATTCTAAACATAAAAACCACCACTCACTACAAAAGACAAAGGCACATAAATTTACTTGTCTACTTATTAACTCTAACAGAAGCCTTATATCATACACATAGACGAAACTATCTAGCACTTGAAATTCCTACCATCTCTTACATAACTCAAGGGGAAAGTTACAGAACTTCACTACTGAAAAGTCTTAAGTATTTCAAATATAACTGGTGCAAAAGTACCTAGATTCTAGATTTAATATAACAACACTACTAAGATGTTACAGGATCATATAAGTGTTTCCTAAATATTAGCTTTATTGTCCCCTCCTCAGTTTTCTTTAAAGGTCATACGTTAGTTTGCATGCCCCTAGCTCCTCCTTTTTTACTGAGATGAACAACTGTGTACAAACAGAACCAACTTTTACTTTCTTAATCTTGGATAGTTGGTTACTCTACCTAAAAGATTTTAATATCTGTATGAGTACATAACTTAAAAATTTTAATAAAATTTTTTTCTTTGCTCTGAACATGGAGTTTAAATCTCTTCTTATAGAATTACTGGCCACATTCATTCATTTAATATAGCTACTGGATTCACTTAATGTATGTATTAACGATTAGGGATATAGAAGCTAATGAAAACAAGGTCCCTGCTTATGAAACTAAGAATCTGAGGTCAGAGAAGTTAGAAGGCAATTCTATTAATACAGTGATAAACACTATAATGGAAGCAAGCACAGGAAGACAGCTATAACAACAAAAAGGAAGGGAGCTTTCTCCCATCCTGTTGTCAGAATCTTCAGATTCTAAAGGACTAGCAGGCCTTAGTATGAGAAATTTGGGTAGGTGCTGCACAATATGGGCAAGCAAATTGGCAACTGTAAAGGCCCAAAAGCAAGAGAAGAAAGTACAGATCTTTTTGGTAACTAAAAATAGTTCAGTACACCTCATAATCAAGGTCTAGGAAACACAGAGTAGGAAGTCAAGTAAAATCCAGACCACAAAGGACTTTGTAGGCCACAGTAAAGAACTCAGATGAGGCATCATCTTGAAAACTTATGAAGACTATTAAAGGATTTTAAGCAGAAAACTGCACTATCACATTAGTTCACAAGCCAAGTCACATTCATATTTTAGAAAATTACAACTAATAAGAATATTGAGGAGATACTGGTAGCAATTTCAAGATCTGCTGCAGTAGCCCAAGGAAGACATTAGGACCTGAACCATGACAGAAGTAGCAAGGATTAAGAGAAATTAAGTTAGAACACTACTGTTCATTACAGTGGCCACTAGCTCCATGTGGCTATTGATCACTTGAAATTTAGCAAGTTTGAATTGAGATGTGCTCTGGCTCCGTTGGTAAAGAATCCACCTGCAATGCGGGAGGCCTGGGTTCGATTCCTGAGTTGGGAAGATCCCCTGGAGAAGGGAACAGCTACCTACTCCAATATTCTGGCCTAGAGAATTCCATGGACTGTATAGTCCATGAAGTTGCAGAGTCGGACACAACTGAGCCACTTTCACACACATAATAAGCATAAAATACAAACCAGGTTTTTTTTATATATACTTATTTTTATTTATTTGATTGTGCTGGGTCTTAGTTGAAGCATGTTCCCTAACCAGGGATCGAACCCTGGGCCCCCTGCTCTGGGAACATGGAGCCTTAGCCACTGGACCAGCAGGGAAGTCCCACAAATCAGGTTTTAAAGACTTATTATGAAAAAAAAGAATGAAATGTCAATTTTTATACTGATTACATATTGAAATAAAATTTTAGCTATATTGGGCTATATAAAAATGATACTAAAATTAAATTCATTCTTTTCAACTTTTTAACACGCCTGCATGCAAAGTCACTTCAGTCATGTCCAACTCTGTGCGACCCTATGGACTACAGCTTGCCAGGTTCCTCTGTCTATGGGATTCTCTAGGCAAGAATATTGCAGTGGCTTGCCATTTACTTCTCCAGGGGATATTCCTGCCCCAGGGATTGAACCCATGTCTCCCGCACTCCAGACAGATTATTTACCATCTGAGCCACTAGGGAAGCCTAGGCTACCAGAAAAGCTTAAATTACATATGTGACTTACATTAACTTCTAATGAACAATGCTGGGTTAGATATTAACGAGCTGAAGTGACAAGTCACTGTAACTTGTCGGGGCAACAGCAAGACATAAATTCTAAATTTATGAATTTAGATTGAACTAGATTAATGGTGGTTCCAGTCACTAAATGAGTCACTTTGCTGAACAGCAGAAATTAACACAATATTGTAAATCTACTATACTTCAACAAATAAACTTTTTAAAATAAAAATAAATTTAAAAAAAAGCATTACCTAGACAAGTGGCTAAAGAAAGGAAGGTAACCTAGGATACAGATAACATTTTGGAGTGAAAGACAGGATTTTCTTTAAACATCAGAGAGAAAAATCATTTGCTAAAGGGACTTAGCAGGGAATTTTAAGAGATAAAGATTTGAATCAGCAACCATCAAAACAAAAAGAAGGGCTAGGAATACACAGCAGGCATCCAAGCAATTCTGTCCACTAGTTTAGGATAAATCTGTGACGGACAGGGAAGCCTGGCATGCTGCAGTCCATGGGGTCGCAAAAAATTGGACACGACTGAGTAACTGATCTGAACCGTGTGATCTTTTACTCCAGTAGCAATCTGTAACTGAATGTAAACCAAGACTGTTATCTGAAGCTGTTATTTTGCATAAAGGGTGCACAAAAACTACAAGGCATCATGAGAGCTGACAAGTATGGCTGAAGTGAATCACTGAACAAAATGGAGGGTCAAGGATCCAAGGGAGGAAGTAAGGAAATGAGACAGCTAAAAGAATATGAAGTTGTAGACAGAAAAAGCCATATACTTAAGTCTTCAGAGGTGGAACAAAAGTTCCAGATGATGACCACATGGAGCCGTTAAAATGATGGCTCAACAATAATCCCAGATGTGTAAGTAAATTACTGAACAAGTTTTACACATGGTCACTAAATATGCCCCAGAATGATAACAGGGCTTGGAGTAGAAAGAAAAACTGTTTGGTGCCATCTTTAACAAATAAAGAGAAAACAGGGATACGGTATCTGACAAATTTAAGAAGGGTGAGAAAATACTGTTATTAAACAACATAAGCTTTAAAGAAGCAGGGCTTTTTTAAAAGGAAGAATGGTCTACAGTCTAGACAACCACTGATAGAAATATAAGATGAATTACCTATGTAATAAATATTACAGTAGACACATGAAGAGTAAAAAGGTGAAATTAACAACATTATTTAATTTCACCCAATGTATATACAATATCAACATCTCAACATGCAGTCAATATAAAAAGTTATTATGACTCACTTTACATTATTAATTTTTCTACATGCTTTTGCTTTGTAATAATCTTTGAAATATAGCGCACCTTATTTAGGACTAGCTACATTTCAAGTGCTCAAGAGCCACATGTTGGTAGTGATTACCCTACTCGATATAGAAATGGAAATTTCATAGACATAGAACATTTTCATAATTATCAAAAGATCTACTGGAGAGCACTAAATTAAATGAAGAGTAGTAACCAGTAGTGTGAGGATGTGGGAAAACAGGCACTTTCACACATTACTGGCGGAATATAAATGAAACCACTTCCCTAAAGATCAACTGGGCCACGTGCATCAAAAACTTAAGTCTTCATGCTCTCACACTCAATAAATTTCACTTCCACAAACTTATACCTTATAAACTTACAAGGTTTAGATAAAACAACATTCAACAAAGCACTGTTAAGGATAATGAAAAATCATGAAAACCAAAGTTTCAAAAACAAGTGAAACAAATATTACCTTACTCCCTTGTGTTAAAACACCATGCAGAAATTAAAACTTAGAAGAACAGACATGACAGATAGCAATATCCTGAATGGAAAAACTATTATTAGACAGCTGGCATGGTAATATTTACTTTTAAAGATTCTCTTATGTGTACACTGGAAAACAAAAGGATATACAGTGGAGTGACATTAAAGCAATCAACAAAGACTTAAGAAAATTCTCTCCTTCATTAAAAGCAGTAAGAGGCAAAATTATCAAAATCAATTTCTTCTGCTCTGGAAATGAACAAAAGGGTTACAGCAATTCAAAGAACACTTACTCAAGAAAAAGGGCTGGATGTCAGTAATAACAGCAGTTCTTGTTGCATTTTAACTTGCCCATTCGTATCTTCCCTCACCTGTTTTACAGTAGCCTTGAAAACCAACAGCATGCAATCATGGCAAAAATCAGCACCCAGTCAGCAACTGGAAGAGAACAGGCTTCTTCAAAGCTCCATTCCCAAAAAAGATTATTTGACCTGTCTGACTCCTTGCAAGTCCCCACAACCAACCAACAGGATAACTAAAGACTTCAGTGACAAAACAAGACAAAGAAAACAGACTTTACAGAATTAGTTCCCCCAAAGTCACTAAACAACAAAAAACAATAATAAATCCTGGGGTGGAGGAAAGAGGGGAGATGGACAATTTGACCACAGCTGCCAAGCTGTTTTGCTTAAAATGCCCATTTTTCAACAAAAAATTGTAAGATGCAAAAAAAAAACACCCAAAAAGTATAAAAGTATAACCCACATTCACGGGGAGAAAAAAGCAATCAACAGAAGCTAACCCTGAGAAAACTCAGACATCAGGCAAAGACTTTAAGTCTGCTATTCTGAATACATTCAAATAACTAAAGGAAATCATTTCTAAATAACTAAAAGAAAGTATAAGAACTATATTCACCAAATAGAGATGATTAATAAACAGAAATAAATTATTTAAAAGAACCAAATAAAAATCATCAAGTTGAAATGTAGAGGGTTACCTTGGTGGCCCAGTGGTAAAGAAAATGCCTGCCAATGCAGGGGACACAGGTTGGATCCCTGGTCTGGGAAGATCCCACATGGCACAAAGCAAATAAGCCAGTGTGTCAGAACTCCTCAGTCTGTGCTTCAGAGACTGGGAACTGCAACTACAGAGCCCACGAGTGGCAACTACTGAAGCCAATGCACCCCAGAGCCCATGCTCCACAATAAGAGAAGCCACCACAATGGGAAACCTGCACGCCACAGGGGAGAAAAGCCCCCACTCTCCAAAACTAGAGAAAAGCTCACAGCAGCACAGACCTAGCACAAGCAAAAATAAAGAAAAAAATTATTTTAAAAAAGACAATAACTGAAATGAAATTTTACTAGAGAGAAAGAGGTTCAAAAACTGATACGAGCTACCAAAATAAGATCATCAAATAAGGAACAGAAATAATGAGAGGGAATAAAAAACTACCCAGCCAGAAAATGTGGAACGAAACCAAGCATACCAACATACACATAATGGGAGTCCATGAAGTACTGGAAAAAAGGACGTAGGGAAAGAGACAAGAAGAAAAAGAGGCAAAAAGTATATCTGAAGAAGCAACGGCAGACAACATCCCGAATCTGAAGAAAAACTTGTCAACACAATAAAAGCTCAGCAACTTCAGAGAAAAAGCAGAGATCCACAGTTATACTCATCACAATCAAATTGCCAAAAAATAGACAAAGAATCAGGAAAGCAGCAACAGATTAAATGACCCTAGATAGGTGACTCAATATGAATAATGACTAACATCTCATCAGAAACCACACAGGCCAGAAACTAGATGGATGACATATTGAAGACATTAAAACAAGAAGAATGTCAACCAAGAATTCAGTATCTACCAAAGGCATCTTTCAAAAATAAAGCTGAACTTAAGACATTCTCTGATAAGCAAAAATTGAAAATTCCTCACAATCAGATAGAAACACTACATAATAAGTAAACACAAAAGACAGCAAAAATGTAATTTTTATTTGCAACTCTCTTATCTGATTTAAAGGCACATTTTACAAAGCAATTACCCTTATGGCAGAAAGTGAAGAGGAACCAAAGATCCTCTTGATGAAAGTGAAAGAGGAGAGTGAAAAAGTTGGCCTAAAACTAAACATTCAGAAAACTAAGATCATGGCATCAAGTCCCATCACTTCATGTCAAATAGTTGGGGAAATAATGGAAACAGTGACATACTTTATTTTCTTGGGCTCCAAAATCACTGCAGATGGTGACTACAGCCATGAAATTAAAAGATGCCTGCTCCTGGGAAGAAAAGCTATGACCAACCTAGACAGCGTATTAAAAAGCAGAGACATTACTTTGTTAACAAAAATCCATCTAGACAAGGCTATGGTTTTTCCAGTAGTCATATACAGATGTGAGAGTTGGACCATAAAGAAAGCTGAGTGCTGAAGAATTGATGCTTTTCAACTGTGGTGCTGGAGAAGATTCTTGAGAGTCCCTTGGACTGCAAGGAGATCAAACCAGTCAATCCTAAAGGAAATCAGTCCTGAACAGTCATTAGAAGGACTGATGCTGAATCTGGAGCTCCAATACTTTGGCCACCTGATGCGAAGAACTGACTCAGTGGAAAAGACTCTGATGCTGGGAAAGAGTGAAGGTGGGAGGAGAAGGGGACGACGGAGGATGAGACGGTTGGACAGCATCACCAACTCAATGGACATGAGTCTGAGCAAGCTCTTGGAGTTGGTAATGCGACAGGGAAACCTGGCATGTCGCTATCCATGGGGTCACAAAGAGTCGGACACAACTCAGTGACTGCAATTACAAAGCAATAATTATTAAATTTTGTTTTGGGGTTTATAAACCAGAAAGAAGTAATTTGTATGACACTAGGAGCACAAAGGAGGTAAAAGGAAATGAAAAGTACAGGAGCAAAACTACTGTATTTTACTGAAACTAAGCTGGTAATAACCCAAATTATAATGTTGTAAGTTATTAAAGGTAATCTCCAGGGCAATAAATGAAAAGATAAATAACCTAACTAAAAATTGAGCACAGCACTTTAATAAACATTGTCCCACAGAAGATGTCCCTGATGGCTCAGATGGTAAAGAATCTGCCTACAATTTGGGAGACCAGGGTTCGATCCCCGGGTCATGAAGATCTCATGGAAAAGGGAATGGGAACCCACTCCAGTATTCTTGCTTAGAGAATCCCATGGACAGAGGAACATGGCAGGCTACAGTCCATGGAGTCACAGAGTCAGACACGACTGAGCAACTAACACTTTGACTTTTCCACCGAAGATATACAAATTGCCAACAGGCACATGTAAAAATGTTGAGCATCATTAGCCATTGTGTGCTTGAGTGCTAAGTCACTTCAGTCACATTCAACTCTGCCTGCCAAGCTCCTCTGTCCATGGGATTCTTCGGGCAAGAATACTACACTGGCAGGCAGATTCTTTACCACTGAGCCACCAGAGAAGCCTTATTATATAAATAACACATAATTTTGTTTATAGATTCACAATGTTTTCATATGGACTTATGCTTCCTCTTTATACATATATATACGTAGGGATGTAATTGCTGCATCTTAGGGTAACTTTCTGAGAAACTGCCGAACTGTTTGCTGAAGCAGCTGTGACATTTACATTCCCCCCAGTAATGTGAGAGGGGTTCAGTTTCTCCACATCCATGTTCACACTTGTTATTAGTCTGTCCCTTTAAACCATCACTGTTGGAGTGACAGTATCACTGTTGTTTTCACTTGCAATTCTCTAATGGCTAACGGGGCTTCCCAGGTGGTGCTGGTGGTAAAGAATCCACCTGCCAATGAAAGAGATGTTAAGAGAAACTGGTTCAATCCCCGGGGCTGTTAAGATCCCTGGAGGAGGAAATGGCGACCCACTCCAGTATTCGTGTCTGTAAAATTCCATAGACAGATCAGCCTGGCAGGCTGCAGGTCTCAAAAAGTCAGACATGACGGAGCACATATGTACATGCACACCCATGCAATAAAATATTATTTAATAATAAAAAGGTATGAAGTACTGATGGATGCTACAATATAGTTGAAAGAAGCTAATTACAAAAAAATATTCTATGATTTCCAGCTTGTGCTTCCTCCAGCCCGGCATTTCTCATGGTGTACTCTGCATATAAGTTAAATAAGCAGAGTGACAGTATACAGCCTTGACATACTCCTTTCCCAATTTGGAATCAGTCTGTTGTTCCATGTACAGTTCTAACTGTTGCTTCTTGACCTGCATACAAATTTCTCAGGAGGCAGGTCACATGGTCTGGTATGGTATGCCCATCTCTTTAAGAATTTTCCAGCTTGTAGATGTTTTTCTGGAACTCTCTTGCTTTTTCAATGATCCAACAAATGTTGGCAATTTGATCTCTGGTTCCTCTGCCTTTTCTAAAACCAGCTTGAACATCTGAAGTTCACAGTCCACATACTGTTGAAGCCTGGCTTGGAGAATTTAGAGCATTACTTTGCTAGTGTGTGAGATGAGTGCAACTGTGCGGTAGTTTGAGCATTCTTTGGCATTGCCTTTCTTTGGGATTGGAATAAAAACTGATCTTTTCCAGTTCCGAGTCCCCTGCTAAGTTTTCCAAATTTGCTGGCATATTGAGTGCAGCACTTTCACAGCATCATCTTTTAGGATTTGAAATAGCTCAAGTGGAATTCCATCACCTCCAGTAGCTTTGTTCACAGTAATACTTTAAGGCCCACTTGACTTCGCATTCCAGGATGTCTGGCTCTAGGTAAGTGATCACACCATCGTGATTATCCAGGTCATGAAGATCTTTCTTGTACAGTTCTCTGTGTATTCCTGCCACCTCTTCTTAGTATCTTCTGCTTCTGTTAGGTCCATACCATTTCTGTCCTTTATTGTGCCCATCTTTGCATGAAATGTTCCCTAGGTAACTCTAATTTTCTTGAAGAGATCTCTAGTCTTTCCCATTCTATTGTTTTCCTCTATTTTTGTCGTTCTATGTCCAGTTCCAACTATTGTGAGAACTACAAATAGAATTCACTGCTGAACAACCATCAACAGGAGAATGCTGGATCCCACCAAAAAAAGATACCCCATGTCCAAGGGCAAAGGAGAAGCCCCAGCAAGACAGTAGGAGGGAGTACATCAAGGCTGTATATTGTCACCCTGCTTATTTAACTTATATGCAGAGTACATCATCTAAAATGCCTGGCTGGGTGAATCACAAGCTGGAATCAAGATTGCCGGGAGAAGTATCAACAAGTTCAGACATGCACATGCTGCTGCTGCTGCTGCAAAGTCGCTTCAGTCGTGTCTGACTCTGCGACCCCATAGACGGCAGCCCACCAGGCTCCCCTGTCCAGGGATTTTCCAGGCAAGAGCACTGGAGTGGGTTGCCATTTCCTTCTCCAATGCATGAAAGTGAAAAGTGAAAGTGAAGTGGCTCAGTTGTGTCTGACTCTTAAAGACCTCATGGACTGCAGCCTACCAGGTTCCTCCATCCATGAGATTTTTCCATGCAAGGTACTAAAGTGGGGTGCTATTGCTTTCTCCGTAGATATGCATGTAATACCACTCTAATGATAGGAACCAAAGAGGAACTAAAGAGCCTCTTGATGAAAGTCAAAGAGGAGAGTGAAAATGCTAACTTAAAACTCAATATTCAAAAAATGAAGATCATCTGGTCCTATCATTTCTTAGCAAATGTGTGCATGCTAAGTCGCTTCAGTCATGTCTGACTCTTTGCAACCCCATGAACTGTAGTAGCCCCACCAGGCTTCCCTGTCAGTGGGATTCTCCAGGCAAGAATACTGGAGTGGGTTACCATTTCCTTCCTCCAGGGTATCTTCTTGACCGATAAATCGAACCCTTCTCACTTATGTCTCCTGCACTGGCAGGCAAGTTCTTTACCAATAGCACCTCCTGGGAAGCCACAGATGGGGCAAAAGTGGAGTAACAGTGACAGACTTTATTTTCGTGGGCTCCAAAATCACTGCAGACAGTGACTGCAGCCATGAAATTAAAAGACACTTGCTCCTTGGAAGTAAAGCTACGACAAACCTAGACAGCGTATTAAAAAGCAGAGACGTAATACTTGGCCAACAAAGGTTCATACAGTCAAAGCTATGGTTTTTCCAGAGCTTTTTTCCATGTGTGGATATGAGTGCTGGACCATAAAGAAGGCTGAGCATTTAAGAATTGATGCTTTCGAATTGTGGTGCTGGAGAAAACTCTTGAGAGTCCCTTGGACAGCAAGGAGACCAAAGTAGTCAATTCTAAAGGAAATCAACACTGAATGTTCATTGGATGCACTGAGGCTTAGCTGAAGCTCCAATACTTTGGCCACCTGATGCAAAGAAGCTGATCACTGGAAAAGACCCTGATGCTGGGAAAGACCAAAGGCAAAAGGAGAAGGGGGCAGCAGAGGATGAGATAGTTAGATAGCCTCACCAACTGAACAGACATGAATTTGATCAAACTGCCAGACATAGTGGAGGACAGAGAAGCCTGGTGAGCTACAGTTCATGGGGTCACAAAGAGTCAGACATGAGCTAGCAACTGAACAACATTTTGCATATCCCAATGAAAAAAAGAACCAAAACCTGCCAGAATGTGAGAAGAACTCAAAATGGATAAGAAGCAGTAACAAAACTATATTTCAAATGAGTAACATAACAGCAATGAACAAAACAGGTAAGAACAGAACAGAACATTGGAAACCAGTATGTTGCCTATATAGTATGAGACTAAAGACAAAAAGAGGTGTACACAATACTACACTCCAGGAAGCAAATATATTTATAATAGTAATTCTGAAATTACATTTACATGTACACCAGAACTGAACAAATAATAGATAATTGTAGATAAGAGCCAAGTTTTCCACCGTTAGAGAAAGGAGTTACAAATAAGGGAAAAAGAAAGGCTAGACTGAATCTGGTGTCAGTAGATTAAAACTGGTTTATCAGTATGAATTCATGGTTTTTAATATATATAAACAAATATATTTACACAGATATAGGTCAAAAAAAACAAGTTTTTAGATCTGTTTGTTCAAAACACCTAGAAATAGGAGCAACTAGCACTTTTAGAGCTAAGACCTTGTTTCTAAACACTATTCTGAGATAAAAGGAACCCGAACTCCTTGAAAAATGATCAATTCCAGGCCTGAGGAGGAAAAATAAAAGACAAACCAGAAAATAAAGAAGTGCTCCAAAACAAATGATGAGGCATCTTAAAAGATGAATATGAGCTAACAGCAAAGAGCTCCCAATAGTCAGATTCAGGATGATCTGAGCAATAAACAATGACAAAATTAATATTTATGTGTCCTACCAGTATTAATAAATAACTGAATGAATGAATGTGTGAGATAGAACAATTATTTCTTATAAAAGAATTCCATGGGTTCAATCCCTGGTCAGGGAACTAAGATCCTGCAAACCATGCAGAGCAGCCAAAATAACCCCAGAAAATCACTACTAAGGAAAGCGGTACAGCAATATTTGTGGTAGATAAGAATTATTGATAGTGGATAAAGATATGATGAGAATAAGTTATTTGCATAATTCAACAAAGAACTGGTATCTAAAATATGCAACTCATTAGACAATACAACTTAAAAATGGACCAAATATTTCAACAGACCATCAAAGACATATAGATGGCAAACAAGCACATGATAAGATCCTCAACATCATTCAGTTCAGTTCTGTTCAGTCGCTCAGTCGTGTCCGATTCTTTGCGACCCCATGAATCTCAGCACACCAGGCCTCCCTGTCCATCGCCAACTCCGAGTTCACTCAAACTCACGTCCATCAAGTCAGTGATGCCATCCAGCCATCTCAACCTCTGTCGTCCCCTTCTCCTCCTGCCCCCAATCCCTCCCAGCATCAGAGTCTTTTCCAATGAGTCAACTCTTCGCAAGAGGTGGCCAAAGTACTGGAGTTTCAGCATAGCCATCATCCCTTCCAAAGAACACCCAGGGCTGATCTCCTTCAGAATGGACTGGTTGGATCTCCTTGCAGTCCAAGGGACTCTCAAGAGTCTTCTCCAATACCACACTTCAAAAGCATCAATTCTTCGGTGCTCAGCTTTCTTCACAGTCCAACTCTCACATCCATACATGACCATGGAAAAACCAAAGCCTTGACTAGACGGACCTTTGTTGGCAAAGTAACGTCTTTGCTTTTGAATATGCTATCTAGGTTGGTCATAACTTTCCTTCCAAGGAGTAAGCATCTTTTAATTTCATGGCTGCAATCACCATCTGCAGTGATTTCGGAACCCCAAAAAATAAAGCCACCCATTGTTTCCACTGTTTCCCCATCTATTTCCCATGAAGTGATGGGACCAGATGCTACGATCTTCGTTTTCTGAATGTTGAGCTTTAAGTCAACTTTTTCACTCTCCTCTTTCACTTTCATCAAGAGGCTCTTTAGTTCCTCTTCACTTTCTGCCATAAGGGTGGTGTCATCTGCATATCTGAGGTTATTGATATTTCTCCCGGCAATCTTGATTCCAGCTTGTGCTTCTTCCAGCCCAGCGTTTCTCATGATGTACTCTGCATAGAAGTTAAATAAGCAGGGTGACAATATACAGCCTTGACGTACTCCTTTTCCTATTTGGAACCAGTCTGTTGTTCCATGTCCAGTTCTAACTGTTGCTTCCTGACCTGCATACAGATTTCTCAAGAGGCAGGTCAGGTGGTCTGGTATTCCCATCTCTTTCAGAATTTTCCACAGTTTATTGTGATCCACACAGTCAAAGGCTTTGGCATAGTCAATAAAGCAGAAATAGATGTTTTTCTGGAACTCTCTTGCTTTTTCCATGGTCCAGCGGATGTTGGCAATTTGATCTCTGGTTCCTCTGCCTTTTCTAAAGCCAGCTTGAACATCAGGAAGTTCACAGTTCATGTATTGCTGAAGCCTGGCTTGGAGAATTTTAAGCATTACTTGACTAGCATGTGAGATGAGTGCAATTGTGCAGTAGTTTGAGCATTCTTTGGCATTGCCTTTCTTTGGGATTGGAATGAAAACTGACCTTTTCCAGTCCTGTGGCCACTGCCGAGTTTTCCAAATTTGCTGGCATTTTGAGTGCAGCACTTTCACAGCATCATCTTTCAGGATTTGAAACAGCTCCACTGGAATTCCATCACCTCCACTAGCTTTCTTCCTAGTGATGCTTTCTGCGTACCACTTGACTTCACATCCCAGGATGTCTGGCTCTAGGTGAGTGATCACACCATTGTGATTATCTGGGTCGTGAAGACCTTTTTTGTACAGTTCTTCTGTGTATTCTTGCCATCTCTTCTTAATTATCTTCTGCTTCTGTTAGGTCCCTACCATTTCTGTCCTTTATCGAGCCCATCTTGGCATGAAATGTTCCCTTGGTATCTCTAATTTTCTTGAAGAGATATCTTCAAGAAAGTCTTTCCCACTCTGTTTATTTCCTCTATTTCTTTGCATTGATCGCTGAGGAAGGCTTTCTTATCTCTTCTTGCTATGCTTTGGAACTCTGCATTCAAATGGGTATATCTTTCCTTTCTCCTTTGCTTTTAGCTTCTCTTCTTTTCACAGCTATTTGTAAGGCCTCCTTAGACAGCCATTTTGCTTTTTTGCATTTCTTTTCCATGGGGGATGGTCTTGATCCCTGTCTCCTGTACAGTGTCATGAACCTCATTCCATAGTTCATCAGGCACTCTATCAGATCTAGTCCCTTAAATCTACTTCTCACTTCCACTGTATAATCATAAGGGATTTGATTTAGGTCATACCTGAATGGTCTAGTGGTTTTCTCCACTTTCTTCCATTTAAGTCTGAATTTGGCAATAAGGAGTTCATGATCTGAGCCACAGTCAGTTGCTGGTCTTGTTTCTGCTGACTGTTTAGAGCTTCTCCATCTTTGGCTGTAAAGAATATAATCAATCTGATTTCGGTGTTGACCATCTGGTGATGTCCATGTGTCGAGTCTTCTCTTGTGTTGTTGCAAGAGGGTGTTTGCTATGACCAGTGCGTTCTCTTGGCAGAACTCTATTAGCCTTTGCCCTGCTTCATCCTGTACTCCAAGGCCAAATTTGCCTGTTACTCCAGGTGTTACTTGACTTCCTACTTTTGCATTCCAGAACCCTATAATGAAAAGGACATCGTTTTTGGCCTAAAAGGCCTTGTAGGTCTTCATAGAACCGTTCACCTTCAGCTTCTTCAGCGTTACTGGTTGGGGCATAGACCTGGATCACTGTGATATTGAATGGTTTTCCTTGGAAACGAACAGAGATCATTCTGTCGTTTTTGAGATTGCATCCAACCACTGCATTTCAGACCCTCTTGTTGACCATGATGGCTACTCCACTTCTTCTAAGGGATTCCTGCCCGCAGTAGTAGATATAATGGTCATCTGAGTTAAATTCACCCATTCCAGTCCATTTTAGTTCACTGATTCCTAGAATGTTGACATTCACTCTCACCATCTCCTGTTTGACCACTTCCAATTTGCCTTGATTCATAGACCTAACATTCCAGGTTCCTATGCAATATCGCTCTTTACAGCATGAGATCTTGTTTGTATCACCAGTCACATACACAACTGGGTATTGTTTTAGCTTTTGGCTCCATCCCTTCATTCTTTCTGGAGTTATTTCTCCAGTGATCTCCAGTAGCATATTGGGCACCTACTGACCTGGGGAATTCCTCTTTCAGTATCCTATCATTTTGCCTCTTCATACTGTTCATGGGATTCTCAAGGCAAGAATACTGAAGTGGTTTGCCATTCCCTTCTCCAGTGGAAGACATTACTCATTAGTAAAATAACAATTATAATCACAATGTTTTATCCACTAGTTATTCCACTAGAATGGCTAAAATTAGTAAGAGTGGCCATCCCAGAAGTTAGTATGTGAAACTACTAAAAATTTTCACACACTCTTGATGGGAACATAAATGTTAACATTTATGTTACAAAATGGTTTGGCAATTTCTTAAGAAGGTTCATGTACACCTACCTATAACTTAGGGTAACTATTTACCCAAGAGAAGAATAACCATGCACCACTATCAAAATTTTTTAAGCTGACAAAGAAAAAAGCCAAAAAGAAGATACATACAAATTTTAACACTGGTTATATTTTGCTAACTGGATTTGGGGGTAATTTACTTTTATATTATTTCTATTTTCCAAAGTTATTATTAAGATACCTAAAGCATTTTCATTAAAAAAAAAATCAAACAAAGAAAATGAAGTTATTCACAAGTTAGTGTGGGTTTTTCTTCTTTATAAATCAGATCTTATTTTCCATTTCTGACATATTCATTAGACTGCAAAGAAAGAAATTATACAAGGTAATTCAGACAAGATTTCAATCATGATGTGAACAGGGGCAAGGCAGAGAAACAAAACTGGAGGACTATTAAAATAAGATGAATTAATAGCTGATTAGTTGTATATCAACTTCAGCAAAATTATATACCACAAGAATCCATCCTTAATTAAGCCTAGATCCTGGGAACATTGAAGGCAGGAGGAGAAGGGAACGACAGAGGATGAGATGGTTGGATGGCATCACCGACTCACGAGTTTGAGTAAACTCCAGGAGTTGGTGATGGACAGGGAGGCCTGCCATGCTGCAGTCCATGGGGTCGTAGAGAGTCGGACACAACTGAGCAACTGAACTGAACATAATTTAATATTGTGATGAAAACAAAAGATACACTTTAAGTATACACATGATAAAAGCTGAAAAAGTTAATAAATACTTTATATGACACATTCAGAACCCAAATGAAATCTGCTACAGAAATATATGGATCCAATAGTGTCCTTTTTCCTACCCTCAAACCACAATCTAAAAGATAGTTTCAGTTAAGGACACAACTATAAAATGGGACTGCAAATGAGGAGGAGGGACACATTTCACCCACTCAATCAAGTAAAAAAAAATAAATAAATAACAATCTTGAAGAAGCAAGATAAAATACTGGCAGCACAAGGGGAAAAGGTATAGATATCTGAGTTGACACTGTACTCTCTATGTCAGTATAAGAATTAAGGTTTCCCTAAAAGGTAACTTAACTTTATGCCTCATTAACAGATTTATATAGCAAATAGGTCACAAAAGATAGATTCAATCTGCAATTTTAAGATCACAAGATATTCATTTTAGTCCTGGTATTAGCAGGGTTATGTACCAAATGAAGTTCAAAGAGGAGTAAAATTGGCTTGAGGGATATGACTCCCTACCATATAAATGTTGTTAAAAAAAAAATGGAAAGACTAAAAATCACAACAAAAGATAGCTGTCTTCAAACTACAAAGCAATAATATTAAAAAGAGAAATCAGACTTATCTTTTTGGTCCTAGGGAGTAAATGAGAATATCTGAATGCAAATATCAAAGACAGATACATATAAAAATAGGAAGAAAAAAATTAATAGTGACATCCATTTAAAGATGAAATGTGTTATCTCAGAAGGCAGCTGAGTTTTTAACAGACTAAATCAGCTCTGTTTGTTAGAAATATAACACAAGTCATATATGCAATTTTAAATTTTCCAGAAGCCACATTTAAAAAAGTAAAAACAAACAAGTAAACTCAATTGGATGGCATCACCAATGGACATGAGTCTGAGCAAACTCCAGGAGATAGTGAGGGACATGGAAGTCTGGTGTGCTGCAGTCTATAAAGTCACAAAGAGTCAGACACGACTTAGCAACTGAACAACAAAAACTCCACTGTAATATTTTTTCTTTAACCCAATATATCCAAGACATTATTTACACATGCAATCAATATAAAAATGAATTAGATATTTTATATTCTTTAAGTCTTTGCAAAATCCTCTGTGCATTTTACACTTATGCTTAACAGCCATATATGCTTGTGGCTACAATACTAGTCAGAGTTACAGTCACAGGCATGTTGCAGGGGGAATTAAGAGTACTATTTGCATAATTAGGTTAAGTGACAATACATCTTCCAATCCTGAGATCTTATGAAAATAGAAGGATGAAAAAAACAAGTTTTAAGGACATAGGCAAAATTTTTAAAGGATTAACTTTAGTCCATTTTAATCAGTCACTACTGTACCTTGTGTACTCATGATATATATGCATCCTGTACATAACACAGTTTTATCAAAGAGTTCAAACTATTTCCAGCATATACCTCTCAAACCAGCTTCTAAAAGATTTTAAAGCCATTTCCTGCCAAAATATTGAATCCCATGACTCATAAAATGTTCAACTGATATTCATCTTAACATTACCTGCCTAATAAAAAGGTAGGCAGAAACAAAGAATTTATTATCTCATTTTTTTAAAAAAATTACTATAGCTATTATGCCGCCATACACAGGAAAACAGAAATTCAATTCCTGTTACAGGCCAAACTGCATACACCCAAAACTCTTATGATGAAGCCCTAATCCCAATGTAATTGTATCTGGGAGACAGGGCCTTAAGGGGGGTAACTAAGGTTAAAGGAGGTCATAAGAGTAGGGCCCATCATGTGGAGCCAGTATCCTTACAAGAAGAGGAAGACACACTGGAGATAACCTTTTCTCCTCCAGAGGTTGCACAAAGGCCACGTGAGGACACAGACAGAAGGTGGCCATATGTAATTCAGGAAGACCTTCACCAGATACCAAATCTGCTAGCACCTTAATACTGGACTTCCAGCCTCCAGAACTGTGAGAAAACAAATGTCTGTTGTTTAAGCCACCTCATCTGTGGTTTTCTGTAATGGTAGTCCTAGCAGACTAATAAAGTTCTAAGAAAATACTAGTTAAAAAATTGTACTGCAAACTAAATTATATTACTGCTGAAATTATTAATTTATTATGATAAATGTTGCTGTATGTTTATAAATTTACTTTACAACAGAAGATTTGAAAAGCCTGCCTTGTAGAGCTACTGAAGCAGCCAAAGTAATCTGAAACCTCAAAACAGAAAATTCTAACTTTTTCCATAACCTAGGTCCGTTAATTTATTCCATTATAAAAATAATGGTCTCTCTTGGACCCTGTGGAGGCCTGCTGGGAACAGGACTTCTAAAACAACAAATATGTCTGGAAGGCTGAGGCCCAAGGCCACTTTTGCTGGCTATAAGCAGGGTCTATGGAACCAAGAGGGAGTACACAGCTCTCCTGAAAATCGAAGGTATATATGCTTGAGATGAAACTGAATTCTATCTAGGCAAGAGATGTACTTATGTATACAAAGCAAAGAACAATACGGTAACTCTTGGCAGCAAACCTAACAAAACCAGAGTAATCTGCGGAAAGACAACTCATGCTCAGGTAAACAGTGGCATGGTTTATGCCAAATTCCAAAGCAGCCTTCTTGCTAAAGCCGCTGGACAGACTCTGATGCTGTACCCTTTGAGGATTTAAACTCATTGAAAAGCAAATAAATAAAAACAGACTCTGTGATGCTGTACCCTTTGAGGATTTAAACTCATTGAAAAGCAAATAAATAAAAGTATGGATGTGTTTCTGCTACACACACACACACACAACACACACACACACACACACACACACCATTCTACTCAAGAGCAGTAAGTATGGATGTGTTTCTGCTACACACACACACACACACAACAAACACACACACACACACACACACACACACACCATTCTACTCAAGAGCAGTACTATATGTAGTAATGCCAGAGATCAGTAAAGGACTCAGAAAAGCATGCTACCCATCACAATACTGCAACTAACTACGCCACCCACAATATTTGTAATATTAGCATAAACAGTAACTGAAAATATACTTTTACAAATTGACAATGCTGTTAGCTACTAGGAGAGTAGTCTTCAAGGAGTTTAAGTTAGGGAAAGGATCAAAGATGGGAAAAGCTTCCCAGAATGAGTAGTTTTGAGGTGGGCCTTCATTAATGGATGGATGTGACTTCAAGATAGGTAAGAACAGCATAAGCAAAGAAAGAATACAAAATATGATTTGATCTAAATAGAAGGAAAAAGCCAAGCAAAGAGACCCTAAAATGATTACCCAAGTTTTTAATTAAAAAACATATAAGATAATCATACATCAATAAGAGTCCCCCTTCACCTCAAGTTTTGCCTTCCAAGGTTTCAGCTACCAGCTGTTAACTGCGGTCTGAAAATATTAAAAGGAAAATTCCAGAAATAAGCAATTCATCAGTTTTAAATTGCATGTTGTTCTGAATAGCATGGTGAAATCTCACACCTTCCTGTGCTGTCCTGCTCTGTCCAGCCTGTTCTGTGATTCATCCCTCTGTTCTGTATATCCTGCCCATTGGTCACTTAGCCTTCTCAGTATAATCAGATCACTCATTGTGATATTGCAATGCTTGTGTTCAAGTAACCCTCACTTCATAATTTTACTTAATAATGGCCCCAAAGAACAAGAGTTGGAACTCTGGCAATTTGCATATATGAAAGAGAAGCTATAAAGTACTTCCCATAAACGAAAAGGTGAAGGTCTTGATTTAATAAGGAAAAAGAAATTGTACCTTAAAAGGAATCTTCTATCCATGAAATTGAAAAAAAAGGAAAAAAATTTATGCTACGTTTGCTGATATACCTCAAACTGCAAAGTTACAGCCACAATGCCTGATAAATGGAAAAGGAAAAGTCATAGTGCAAGATAAATGGAAAAGTCAGGATGGAAAAGGCATTAAATCTATAGGTGGAAGACATGAGCATAAAACATGTTACAAATGATGGCAACAGGTCACACCAGAAAGCATGGAGCCTGTAAGACAACTTTAGCAAGCAAGGGATCCCCTAAAACGACACCAGGCCATTTACTCCAATATGAAATGGTTACAGACTCAAGAATAGATTTCAACTGAAAAATGTAAAAATTGTTGGAGAGGCTGAGTTTGCCAATGAAGAAGCCACTGCCACATTTCTGGCAGAGTTGAAGTTGAGAGAGAGACCACATTTTTGTAACAACCTTTATTACAGTATATTATTACAATTGTTCTGCTTTATTATTAGCTATTGTTGTTCATCTCTTACTGTGTCTAATTTATAAGTTTAACTTTATCCTAAGTATGTATGTATAGAAAAAAACAGTACAGACAGGGTTCAGTACTACTATCTGTGGTTTCAAGCATCCACTGGGGACCTTGTAATATATCCTCCATAGATAAGGGTATTCAGTTCAGTTCAGTTCAGTTGCTCAGTCGTGCCTGACTCTTTGCGACCCCATGAATCGCAGCACGCCAGGCCTCCCTGCCCATCAACCAACTACCGGAGTTCACTCAGACTCACATCCATTGAGTCAGTCATGCCATCCAGCCATCTCATCCTCTGTCGTCCCCTACTCCTCCTGCCCCCAATCCCTCCCAGCATCAGAGTCTTTTCCAGTGAGTCAACTCTTCGCATGAGGTGCCCAAAGTACTGGAGTTTCAGCTTGAGCATCATTCCTTCCAAAGAAATCCCAGGATTGATCTCCTTCAGAATGGACTGGTTGCATCTCCTTGCAGTCCAAGGGACTCTCAAGAGTCTTCTCCAACACCACAGTTCAAAAGCATCAATTCTTCGGCACTCAGCTTTCTTCACGGTCCAACTCTCACATACATACATGACCACAGGAAAAACCATAGCCTTGACCAGACGGACCTTAGTTGGCAAAGGAAATGTCTCTGCTTTTGAATATGCTATCTAGGTTGGTCATAACTTTTCTTCTAAGGACTGTCTTTTAATTTCATGGCTGCAATCACCATCTGCAGTGATTTTGTGTGGATCACTGTAAAAATATAGCTAGAAATCTGAAATCTAGTATCTGCTATACTCTGGATGGGTAAGCTACATAACCTTTCTGAGCCTCAGACTGGGACAACGTATTTATGAGGTTATCATAAGATATATATGAAATACTTGAAATGTTTGGCACTTCAGATACAATAAGCACAATAAACGACAGTTGTTACAGTGGTTGTGCAATAGACAACAGCTATTATCAAGGCCTCTGGACTGTTATCTTGCAGTTAAATGATTTCCAAACCTGACTATAATCAGAAACATCTGGGAAGCTTGATAAAAACAAATACCTAGGTCCTAAGCCTAGAAGTAGGGAACTAGAATATTCTGGTAGGGCCTAGGAAATAATTTTTTTTGTTTTTCTTTTTTAAACAAGGACCTTAGAAGGCTATAGTATAAATAAATAGATATTTAAAGTTCTACAATAGATCGATTATTTTATGAAAGTAATATTTTAGTACAATAATCTGTATTACAGATTCATTAAATGAAATGAGAACAGTCTTTTATTTACCCTAGTTAGATTCTAATTTGTTAAATGGCATCCACTAGTGACACAAGTTAAACGGAATCCATTCATCCTTCAATTAAAAAGCACTGGAATCTCCTAGCCCTACCCAAAACCCTTCAACATAATTTCAAGTCAAAGGTGTCTCCATCAAGCATAAAACTTTTCCCTTTTCACTTGTTCCTAGCCAGTACTAATGTTGATGGCATATTTATCTCACAACCTTGTACATGCATGTTTTTGGCATTATCTTTGCACTTCCTCCATGTTCACCAAATACTTAAGTTTCAAAAGGATAGAGGCTCCGACTTTTCAGCAAGTCTACGATTATTTCAAACCTTCAGAAATGTAAAAAAAGGAACAACATCTGTGTAATTATCTTTTTAATAGCACAGCACCATCCATGATCAAACACAAACAAGTATTTTTGGTGGGTCCACTTGCCAAATTGCCGGGAGAAATATCAACAACCTCAGGTACACAGATGACATCACTCTAATGGCAGAAAGTGAAAAAGAACTAGAGTCTCCTGATGAGGGTGAAAGAGGAGAATGAAAACGATGCTGTGAAATTCAACATTAAAAAAAACTAAGATCTGGCTGATTCATGTTGATGTTTGATAGAAAACAACAAAATTCTGTAAAGCAATTATCAATTAAAAATAGAGAAAAAAAAAAAAAACTAAGATCATGGTATACAGTCCCATCACTCCACGGCAAATATAAGAGGGAAAAGTGGAAGCAGGGACAGATTTGATTTTGTGGGCTCCAAAATCACTGCGGATGGTGAATGCAGCCATGAAATTAAGATCCTTGCTCCTTGGAAAGAATGCAACGACAAACCTAGACAGCGTATTAAAAAGCAGAGACATCACTTTCCTGATAAAGGTCCACATAGTCAAAGCTATGATTTTTCCAGTAGTCATGCATGGATGTGAGAGTTGGACTGTAAGAAGGCTGAGCGCTGAAGAACTGATGCTTTTGAACTGTGGTGCTGGAGAAGACTCTTGAGAGTTCCCTGGATTTCAAGATCAAACCAGTCAATCCTAAAGGAAATCAATCGCTGAGTGGTTCCTATTGGAAGGACTATTGCTGAAGCTGAAGCTCCAATACTTTGGCCACTTGATGCGAATAGCCAACTCTTTGGAAAAGACCCTGATACTGGGAAAGATTGAAGGCAAAAGGAGAAAAGGGCGGCAGAAGATGAGATGGTTAGATACCAACTCAATGGACATGAATTTGAGCAAACTCTGGGAGACAGTTAGAGGACAGAGGAGCCTGGTGTGCTACACAGTCCATGAGGTTGCAGAGTTGGGCACAACTTAAAGACTAAAAAACAATAACGTACCAGACAAGTCATTCTAGTTATTTTTTAGGCTCACACCTGAATTAAGCAACTGGTTAAGTAACTCCTACTTTTCTGTATTAGATCAACTTTTATATTCTAATACAAAACATGACAGGATTGACTACAGTTCTAAGACTGGGGCTTCCCTGGTGGCTCAGTTAATAAAGAATCTGCCTGCAATGCAGGAGACCCAGGTTTGACCCCTGGGTAGGGAAGATCCCCTAGAAAAGGAAATGGCAACAATTTCATTCTTTCATGCCAAGTTCTCATGTTTACTCAATTTGCCCTTCTCAGCAATCAGAAAACAGACTACAAGTTGTACTCAGAGCAAATTTGGTTTTGCAAATTATACAATGAGTATGTATTTTGGTTTCCTTAGTTGTTTTCTATTTGTACATTATTTTATACATCCATAAAACAAAAATCATTTCTACTTAAATTTCTTCCCTTTTCACTCAGCTGTCAGAATATATTGTACAGAATATAGCTGGGAATTAACTTCCCAGAATACTTCTCGCTGGAATCCATCTTGGCTGAGCAATGGGAGGGCCACCAGGAAGGACTCTTGAGTCAGAATGACTGGCCAAAGACAATCTGGAAACTAATTCCATCACCATAAAACCTGAGACTGACAGCCAGGAAGCAGAGCAGTTCTCCTGGGGTCCCTTACCCTACTGCTCTCCACCTGGGCGCCCTTTCCCACTAAAGTCTCTTGCTTTGTCAGCACGTGTGTTCTCGGACCATTCATTTCCAAGTGTTAGACAAAAGCCCACTCTTGGGGCCTGGAAGGGATTCCCTTCCCTGCAACAAAAGCACTAGCTGAGGCAGAAATGAAATACAAGCTGTAAGTTCAGAGCTGACTCTAGGGAACTATCGCATTGTGTTTCCAAACCTGACACTGCTTCCATCTTGCTGTCATGCCTGACCTGTTAGTCACCATATCTGTGCTGCCATGTTGTATTTTTTTTTAATTAAACAAACAAACAAACAAACAAAAACCAGAATGTAGCTGGGAATTAAAATGGAAATCTAACCCAATACTTAACAGAGAGCAGAACTTCAGTAAAGAAATGAACCAGGAAATAATGACTGAGCAGCTAAAATACAAAGATTATTAACAGCAAGCTGAACAGCTACAAACTTCAAGGACAGAAGTTAGGTACATTCCTGAGAGCACAAAAATGTGAGAAACTATGTATAATTTAAAAATAAAAATGACTCTCATATTGCATTATTTAATAGTCCCATATATAAGTTATAGCACAAAACCAAATATTCCTGACAGTGATTTTAACAAGTTCAGTATATTCTTACGAAAGTAGAGAGGCTAACTGGATTTTACATAACAAATGTCTTTCTCCAATAATATGAAAAATATAAATTAAAAACAAGTTTAAGATACTACACTAACAAATGCCCTAAGAAAATAATTGGGGAAGGCAGAGGAGGCTTAAGGATATTCTTTTCATACTATTTATAGTTCTAAAATAATGAAACTGAACATCTTGAAATAATAAAATGGCTAGACAATTAGAATATCAATATTAGAAACACCATATACCTACTTAAAATAATCTATATATAGATTAATACACCAGGGTTGAGAACCACTAACCACTAATATACCACTAATCACAACCATGAAAAACAGTATGCAATTAAGAAAACAAATCAAACTTCAGTGACTGAAATATTAATTATTTAGTGGCTTTTTCCCCCCTCTTGGTTAATGTATTTAATCACCAAAGAACTAAATATACCTATTAAACTTTTTAAAATTAAAAATGGTTTAAAATGTTGATGCTTTAAGGTAGACTAGTTACTGAAAAAACTTTTCCTTGTACAGATCCAAAAACATGTAACAAATGAGATAGTACCCTAGTCATTATAACAGAATAACCAGAAAGCACTAAGATTGCTATGAAGATTTTGCCTCCTCTTGCACAATTACCTCACTCAAAATATTTCTAGTATTTTTGAAAACTGATTGACAATATATACCAAAATCTTCCTCAAAAAAGGAAGAACTGATTATAATCTGAATGAACAATTTAAACATATAAGAATAAAAAATGTCACTCATATAAAGAAACACTAGCAGTTTGAAACAGCTACTGCTTTGAAAGTACCAGTAAAAATTTTAATAACTAGACATTTTAGTACTATTTAAGAAATTATTAACCTCAGTCTGTCTGGCTGTGAAGAACACATAAGTTTCACACAGATCACTTTATTCTAATATCCTTCAAGTTTGCTCACCAAACTAAAACTACCAAGTCTCATAAAAATATAAAAAAATTTATTCACCAAACTAGAATATGGCTTTTCTTCAATAGACATTCAATTACTAAACATAAAAATTCAAAGCACAAATGAATAAATTTACAAAAACCTTAAAATGCTTATTTTCCATCCTAGATGTCTCTCCCAGCATTATTGAGACTCTACTATGCTCACTTAGCTGTCGCACAGGCCTCTCAATTTCATGTTTTAAATTACCTATTCAAGAAATGATACCTACTCCTCTCTATCCTAGGGACTCGCCAAGAGTTTTCTTCAGCATCACAATTTGGAAGCATCAGTTCTTCGGTGCACAGACTTCTTTATGGTCCAACTCTTACATCCACACAGGACTACTAGAAAAACCACAACTTTGACTATATGGACCTTTGTCAGCAAAGTGATATCTCTGCTTTTTAATATGCTGTCTAAGTTTGTCATAGTTTTTCTTCCAAGGAGCAAGAGTCTTTTAATTTCATGGCTACAGTCACCACCCACAATGATTTTGGAGCCCAAGAAAATAAAGTCTGTCACTGTTTCCACTTTCCCCCCATCTTATTTGCCATGAAGTGATGGGACCAGATGCCATGATGTTAGTTTTCTGAATTATGAATTTTAAGCCAGGTTTTCACTCTCCTTTTTCACTTTCATCATGAGGCTCTTTTGTTCCTCTTCACTTTCTGCCATTAGAGGGGTATCATCTGCATATCTGAGGTTGTTGATAATTTTTCCTGGCAATCTTGATTCCAGCCAGGCATTTTGCACGATGTACTCTGCATGCAAGTTAAATAAGCAGGGTGACAACATACAGACTTGACATACCCATTTCCCAATTTTGAACTAATCTGTCATTCTATAACTGGTTTTAACTGTTGCTTATTAACCTGCAAATAGGTTTCTTGGGAGACAGGTAAGGTGGTCTGCTATTCCCATCTCTTAAGAATTTTCCAGTATCCACACAAAGAATTCAGCATAATCAATGAAGCAAAAGCAGATGTTTTTCTGAAATTCCCTTGCTTTCTAAGACCCAGTGAATGTTGGCAATTTGATCTCTGGTTCCTTTGCCTTTTCTAAACCCAGCTTGTACATCTGGAAGTTCTCCATTCAGGTACTGCTGAATACTAGCTTGAAGGATTTTGAGATTACCTTGCTAGCATGTGAAATGAGCACTAGCTACCTAGGTGATTCTGATTTCTAAGTTTGAGAAATACCAAGTGGTAGGAGTTCTAGGAGGAAGAATTATGAACCAGTTGTTTAACAAAGACTTTTTCTTCTCCATCTGCTATAATCTTTCAAGGGTTCTTTATCACCTAGTATGGTGGTTCTCAAGCTGGCTTTCCCAGGTGACATTTGGCAATGTCTGGAGACATTTTTTTTTCATTGTCATCACTGGAGAGGATGAACTGCTACTGGTAAGTAGTTAGTAGAGGCCAGGGATGCTGGTCAACACTGTACAATGCACAAGACAGTCCACTCCTTCCAAATTAAAAACACCAAACTGCACTCTTGCCCAGCCTGAGAAACACTGATCTGAGCCCCATCTCAAATGAAGCTATCAAAAGTACTTAGTTGTGGCCCCAGAGGTAAACAAAACAATAGAATTAACAAATCTTCAGGAAAGTCAATTTTTAATCCCACATTGGTGAGGAAGAAGGAGGGGGGGATTATCTTTATATATGGGTCTTCCCTGGTGGCTCATATGGTAACAAGTCTGCTTGCAATGCAGGAGACTCGGGTTCAATCTCTGGGTTTGGAAGATCCCCTGGAGAAGGAAAATGGCAACCCACTCCAGTATTCCTGCATGGAGAATCCCATGGACAGAGGAGCCTGGCGGGAAACAGTCCATGGAGTCACAAAAGAGTTGGACACATCTGAGTGAGTTTCATTTGTATACAAGTCAAACAAATACAGATAAAATGCAAATGTCACAGGAATATCTAAAATAAATGTCACATATATACCTAAAATACATGTCAGAATAATGTAATCAAGATTAGGCTTTACTCCCAATCTCAGATACTTATGTACTCTCCTCAATCTGCAAAGTACTTCTGAAATTAAAAAACGATTGCTTAAAATAAAATACACAAACTTCAGGACAGGCATGACCTCATCTTTAAACTACTGCCACTAAGATTTTTCGGGCTATTTGTTACTGCACCATGGTTTAACCCAGAACTACTCGAAGTATAGTCTATAGAGGGACCAGTCTGATTGTTCAGTGGTTTACACCAGAGAAGTACAAATGTAGAACACAGAAATGAAAAATTTTATACCAGAATAACTTTATGTCTACTGGATCTTTAAAAATTGGGGCTTGTATTTTTGCCTTTTAAAATTTCATCTGCATTAGTAAAAATAACTTGCAATAACTTCTACTTTACAATTGTGTCAGTCAATAGTGAATTGGAAATTAAAAAAAAAATAAAAAAACACCCTTCATCTGTTTGAGAAGCAGTAACCTAAACCTATCATTGACTGATACATCTGCTGCTGCTGCTGCTGCTGCTAAGTTGCTTCAGTCGTGTCCGACTCTGTGTGACCCCATAGACGGCAGCCCACCAGGCTCCCCTGTCCCTGGGATTCTCCAGGCAAGAACACCGGAGTGGGTTGCCATTTCCTTCTCCAATGCGTGAAGGTGAAAAGAGAAAGTGAAGTCGCTCAGTTATGTCTGACTCTTAGCGACCCCATGGACTGCAGCCTACCAGGCTCCTCCACCCATGGGATTTTCCAGGCAAGAGTAGGAGCGGGGTGCCATTGCATTCTCCGGACTGATACATCTAGTAAGTGGCAAAGCCAGGATTTGAATGCACGTCTGTCTGACACCAAAGCCTTTTTTCTTAGTCCTTATACTATATTTCTGTTATTATTAATACTTTGAACTCAAATCCCTATCTGTAATCCCTATCTCTGTAGAGTTACACTGCACCAAGTATGAATTACAAGGACCTTTTGTGTGTCTCACCTAAGGGCTTCAACGCTGAATGCTAACCAAGCTGCCTTTTTGGTCCCTTTTACCCAAGCTCATGCTCAAAATCTGGCTCTCCACATCTTCCATAATGCAAAAGGACAAGACCAAAAACATTTTTTTCTCCTCAAAGTCAAGAGCAGAGACATTTAATGATATAATACTATCTTCTTTTGCAACCCACCCTGCTTTCTATAGAACTGTGGGAGATGACTTCTCAAGGAAAAGTAGATCTCAGATCTTTCTAACCACACCAGCTACATAAAGTACACAATAAATGAATCAAAAATAAGACTTAATTTCATTTAGTCTTACATCCTCACACTAAGACCTCTATCATAAAGTTTAAAGATCTTCAACTTCACCAATCCATACTGTACATCTCCCTAAGTGTTTTTACAAACTTTTTTGATCACAGTTCTCAATTAAAAAAAAAAGTTATATCTCAACACAATATACAATACTTACACAACAAAATTTACCACTCCAAATTTTTACAATGTACTGCTATTTTTTATTTCTTTACTACTTTGTAAAGTATTGGTAGAAATCCACAAAACTGATTTCAACATCCACTTGTCTCAACTCAGTCTGCAAAACACTGCTGTAGAGACCAAGTGTAGGTCTACATTTAACAGTGTGCTCTCATCTGGCAAGCCTAACCTATAATCACACTACCTTAAAATTCTACTCCTCAAAAACACATTTTTTTTCTACATCAGTTTCATTGTGCAATAGATCTTGTCACTTAGAGTCCAAACTCTGTACAGAAAAATAAAAGTTTTGTCTCAAAATTTAGTAAAATGTATAAATGTTAAAATAAGTTTCTACTTCTAATCAACAACTGAAGCTAACAGATTAAGCTAATAGTTTATTAGCTTAAAATGTGAAACATGCTCTCAGCTGATGATTTAGTTAGATAATAATACTCTTGGCAAATACAAGAATAGAGTCTATAGTGGATACATATACCATCAATTTATAACGAGTCTGAAACCAACTTACTCAACCACTTCACACCAAGTGGTCTACTCATCTGACCACTCCCTATTGTTGAGATCTTGGAAATCTAACTCTTCCTCCTTATCATTTTTTGTTGCTGTTTAGTCACTAATCCATGTCCAACTCTTTTGCAACCCCATGGACTGTAGCCCACCAGGCTCCTCTGTCCATGGGATTTCCCAGGCAAGAATACTGGAGTGGATTGCCATTTCCTTCTCCTCGAGATATTCCTGACCCAGGGATCGAACCCTCCTCTTCCCTATCTCAGGAGGATTTTCCATGTAAATTGTCATTTTTAACCCTCTACAACTGCTCTAAGGTCTTTCAGGGGTCCTATCTTGTCTCAGAACAGCTCAAAAGTCCTGACATGTAGTTATTTAAGATTATTTCTTTGGGAAAATATGCAAATCCAAAGAATCAATTATATAACAGTTTTGAAACAAAACTATCGGTAACTGATATGTATCTGATACATAAATTACCTTTTCTGTGGTTATGTATCGAATATCTCGAAATCAAAATCAGAAACCAGACACTTTTACTTTACACAACTAATAGTTTCTGCAAATTAAAATCTACTTGCCATAAACACAAAATAAATTTTTCAGTTATGAGCTTCAATTCTGTGAGCCTAAGAGCACGTGATATTTTTAATAACTGTATTGAGAAGACCTGGCTCCGTCATGCTGTCCAAACACAGAAGGACACAATGCTACCATACAACCATCTACGGAGCTTCCACATTTATTTCATAGTTC